>JAWPHD010000230.1:0-555286 GCA_037043455.1 Cyrtodaria siliqua | reverse complement strand
AGCTTGTCTGACATTCAGAGATACAAGTTATCAACACTAAACTTCAACCATGGGAATGCAGAGGACAATCAAATGGTGACAATACCTCACCATTAGAGGTAAAAACAAGAGCTGTCGGAGAACAGCGCAGCTCGACTATTCGATTTTTCAGAGAATAATAAATTTATAGCTAGTATATAACATCAGAAAACAAGGCTACAACAATGTGGGGTGGGAGTGGGGGCACAACATAACTATGTGTAAGAACTGACCAAAACTACACAGAAATATGGGGGGGGGGGTGGGGGGGGGGGGGGGGGCGGGGGGGGGGGCAACATGTTTAAGGATTGACAAAAGCAACACAGAAATATGTAAAAAAAAAAAAAAAAAAAAAAAGGGAGGGGGGTGCGAGGGCGGGCATATATGTGTAAGAACTGACTAAAACAACACAGAAATATGTAAAAATAAATAAATGTGAAGGTGGGTTGGTGGGGGGTTGGGGGGTTTGGGGGGGGGGGGGGGGGAGTTGGGGTAGGAGGGAGCCCATGCCCCAATATGAGTGAAGTATGAATAAGATGCATAATGCTATACGAAATCCCAAACCAAAATTATAGATATATACATGCTTACATGCAAACCTAGCAGAATTTGGGTTCCATGGGAGCCCAGGTGTTACAGGAACCAAAGTTACTTAAGCAGCCCTTAAGATAATGCTATAAGGAAGCTAATGGCCAAATTTGGTTGTGCTAGGATAAGAAATGTAAGAGATATAGACTTGTAAATACAGCTTACACGCAAACCTTGATGTGGGACGCATATAGAGCATCTGACATGAGTGACTGTATTATTGACTTCAATTAACAAGTTCGATAAAATGATAGGATTCCAGGCTCTGCATTCGCACTACAAATAATGGGACACTGTAAACCTAATTTATGTAAAACAGGGCTTGACACCAACTTTTATGAGTAGGAAGCCTGCAGGACTTTCTGCCTTTGAAAACTGGTGGTCCTTCTGACCGATAGTTGATCCTTCTCATGTATAATAATACACGTGATTAGAATCAAACAATAAGCTTCTATTTTCCATTATTTTCCTTTTATTAGCCGTTTTTTTTAAGAAGAAAAATCGGCTTATAGATTAGTGTAAACCGGGCAGGCTGGCGGGCGGGGGCGGTGGGCGTCAACATTTTGTGTTTTCTATATATCTCAGCATTACCATGTCCGATCTTCATTTTAACAGCCCCTTCCTCTTATCAAGCACTGACCATATCCTAAAAACTAGGTCACTGTGACCTACTTTATCCAAAATATGTATTACATTAACCCAAATTTTCGAGGTAGCATACAGTCGTCGCTTTGTCCGTCTGTCCCGTCTGTCCTTAACATTTTTGTCCAGAGCGTAACTTCAAATATATTGAAGGGACTAAAATGAAACTTCAAACAATGATAGAGGGTAATGAGAGGAAGTGCGGCATGCAAGAACTGTAACTCTGCCATCACTCAAGTTAGAGTTATTGCCCTTTGCATTACTTCAAAAATACTGAATGGACTTCATTGAAACTTCAAACAATGATAGAGGGCAATTACAGATGTGCAGAGTGCAAGAACTGTAACTCTGTCATCATTTAAAATATTAATGATATTGCCCTTTCGCCCTTTGTAATTTTATACTTAGGATATTTCTCCAGACCATAACTTCAAAACTACAGAAGGACTGCAATGAAACTTTACACAGTGATAGAGGGCAATGGGAGGAAGTTATATATATGCATTACGTTAACTTTTTGTTTGAGTTTGGGCGGGGGGAATTAAGTTTTTGTTATATCTCAGCATTACATTGTCCGATCTTCATCAAACTTAATCAACACCTTCCTGTCATCAAGCACTGACCATACCCTGAAAACTAGGTCACTATGACCTACTTTCTCCCAAATATATGTTATGTTAACCTTTTTAACTTTGTTATACGGGCATCAACATTTTCTTTTTATATCTCGGCATTGCCATGTGCAATTATTATAAAACTTGGACAGTAAGTTGCTGACAATGTCACATGTACATGTACCAAACATCATACGCTGAAAATGAAAACTAGGTTTAAACATTAAAGCATTCTCCCACTCCCCAAACAGGAGGCCCAAGAGGGCCTGTGGACGTTCTACTTGCTAAAGATAAAGCTTATGTATAAGTGGCCATAACTCTGTCAAAAATCCTTCAACCGAACATGGCAATGATTTACGCAACTAGGCTAGGTACTGATCTTCCCTGTCAAGATTCTTTGAAATCTGGCCAGGGGATCAGGAGAATTAGTCTGGACAAAGTTTGTGTATTAAAACCTTAAAAAGGCCATAACTGTGCCAAAAATTATTGAACCAGAAAACGGCAATGATAGATGCAAGGAAGCTTGGTATTCATCATTCCTGAAGTTCTGAAGAGACTAGTCTGGAAAAAGCTTGCGAATTAAAACCTTTAAAGGGCCATAACTCTGTCAAATATCATTCAACCGGAATACGGCGATGATATACACAACTAGGCTTGATGTTGATCATCATTGTCAAGTTTCGTTGAAATCCGACCTGGGGTTCAGGAGAACTAGCCCAGAAAAAAGTTTATGTATCAAAAACTTTAAAGGGTCGTAACTCCACCAAACATAGTGAAGTTATGCAAAACTGGACTTTGTACAAAATCGCTGCAAAGTTTTGTTGAAATCCGGCCAGGGGTTCAGGTGAACTAGTCAGGACAAATTTTGTGTATTAAAACCTATAAAGGGCCATAATTCTGCCAAAAAATCATTCAACTAGAACAAAGTGATGATATGCACAACTAGACATGGAACTGATCATCCCTAAAAAGTTTTGTTTAAATCTGGCCAGGACTGGTTCCCGAAAATTAAACCATCCGAAACCAGATGCGCGTTCCCAGTGTTATTTAGCAGCTTGCATTTGTGAGTAAGCGTTCATTGTAAAGCGTTTTTATGATACAGAGCTAAATGGAACTAAAATTAAAGAAGGTTTATACAGCAATTCATTGAAAAAATAAAATATGAAAACAAAATCACTGTTCAAACTGTTAATATATAAATGATCTTTCTTTGTCTGAGACAAATTTGTGTGCACAATCAATGTCAATATGAAAGCTGTAATGCTATTGGTTCAAATCATGTAATCAACCAATGAAATCTGTGCTTTCAAATTGATGAACTTGAATCAAGGGAGAGAACTTTTTATTTTTTAACAGATGGGGCTTCAAATTACACAAGATAAAACATGATTTCTGGTTGAATTTTGGTAGAAAAGTTTGACTGTCTCAAGATTGTTTGGAGACTAGCCCGATGGGCCCACATTTTTAATGTCCGTAATTTAAAATAGCAGGCCAGACGAGCAACCAATCTTTAGGAAAGTGGTTGTCCTTCCGAAAAGCAGGTGGCCTTAGACCAGCGTTAGTGTCGAACACTGTAAAGTAAGACTTCAAACATGATAAATAATAAGGTCTGTCTAAATGTATCATATGATATACCATGCATGTGTAAAAACTGTGATTGTCCTTATTTGCATATTTAATACACTAGTGCACAGCCTTCCCTTCGTTTTTCAGTAACAGGGAAGTCAGATGATTTAAAGTTTTTTCTTTTGTTGTTGTATTGGGAACTGCTAAAAGCAGTCGGTCAGTTAACCAAAGCAGGAGGGTAAATCACTCGCCTACCGGCCATTAAGGAAAGCCCTGCACTAAACTAGAGCTGTCGCCTTTTCAGGGCGACAAATATACCCCCGCTACCAGCACACACCCCTTTCCCCACCCTACCATTTGAGTACAGATTGAGTGGAATGGGATTTTCAAGATCAGATAATGGTGGCCTTGACCTTTTACTGACCTCAAAACCAATATAGTCCATCTTTTCATCACAGGCAGTCCATCTATTAAATTTCATGCAATCTGCTTCAAGTGGGGAGGAGATATGGAGCGGACAAGAGTTTTCATTATCGGGTCCCGTTGACCTTAACCTTTGAACTACTGACCTCAAAATCATAAGGGGTCATCCTCTCAACACAGGCAGTTCACCTATAAAGTTCCATGAGATTTGCTTCACGGGGACAGGAGTTATGGAGCGGTTCTTTTTCATTATCGGGTGCCAGTAACCTTGACCTTTGACTTACTGACCTCAAAATCAATAGGGGTCTTCTCTCACCACAGGCAGTTCACCTATGACGTTTCATGAGATTTGCTTCAGGGGGAACGGAGTTATGGTGCGGACAAGGTTTTTCAATATTGGGTCCCAGTGACCTTGACCTTTGATCTACTGACCTCAAAATCAATAGGGCTCAGGCAGTTCAAATATGAAGTTTCATGAGATTTGCTTCAGGGGAACAAGGTTTTTCATTATCGGGTCCTGGTGACCTTGTACTTTGACCTACTTGAAATCAACAGGGTCATTCTCTCACCACAGGCAGTTCACCCATGAAGTTTCATCAGATTTGCGTTTGGTGGAGAAGAATTATGGAGCGGAAAAGGTTTTTCATTATCAGGTCACGGTGACCTTGACCTTTGACCTACTGACCTCAAAATCAATAGGGTCACCTCTCATCACAGGCAGTCCACCTATGAAGTTTTATGAAATTTGCTTCAGGGGAGAGGAGTTATGGAGCAGACAAGGTTGCGTCTACAGACAGACGGACAGGTTGAAAGCAATATACTCCCTAAACAGCATCAAAATTAGCTCCTACTTTTACTAATCTATTATCATTTTGACTTTAAACTGCTTGCATATACCGTATTTCGTCTAATGATAGCGCCTCCCCGATTAGTAGCGCCCCATCACCTTTTTTAAAAAAATATATAAAAAAACATTATTTTTTTCGATCATTTGTAAAACCCTAGTTTTTATTATTATTGTTTTTTTAATTTTATAAGAGCGCTCCCTTGGCATTTTGTAATGACCGGGCGCTCCTTTTTGGGGAAATATGATAGATAAATAAAATTTGAAGTTTTCAGTTGTTGTTATTCTACCATAGGTTTTGATATTATTGGTGCAATATATTCAACAATTACATGTAGTAATATGTAAAAACAATATTCAAGTAACTATTAATAACAATTTTCAATATGCAAATTACTAGAAAACAAATGGGACACTGCACTTTTAAATCAAGATTGTCAAAGGTGTTCATGCAGAACATTTTGTAAAAGAAAGAAATTAAGTCAACTGTTTTCATTTTAAAGGATGGGTAAATTCTCTTTACTCAAGCAGAATTAAAATGTCCACAAATTGAATTTGTAATGCGGGCCTATTAGCCATTAAATATATACAACAACAAACTTAACAGTTTAAAACTGTTCTGGCATTAGTCCTATTTTCATACAACCTACATCTCATATATACATGTACAGTACCTAGCCAAAGCAAAATTTTGTTAATTCATTTTGAGTGCCAAGTTTTTATTAAAGTTATATACATGGTAGAATAGCAAATATATAGATGTAGGCTTTTAAATCCCCACCCACTGCCTTATTTGGTTTATGTATATGGATGAAACTGTTCATACACCAACAAAAAATACAACCAAGTCAAAAAGAAAACATGTCAGAGGCAAGATTTTCAGTATAACCAAAACATAAATTAAAATGACAACATTGTTTCCATGGAAACGAAAGTAATATTTTTCATAAAAATAATCTAAATAGCACCATTTATAATCGCCACTATGCCAATTCGGCAAGTTTCAAAAGCTTTCTTGAGCACTTGTCTCAACGAGTTTTCATGACAGTGAATACATTGTGTGATCTTACATTGAATTCTTTGAAAGAGACTGTGATGAAACATTTAAATCTGAAACAAACAAGGCTAATAATTCTGCTTAATTGCTTAAAATAGCATTGGCACATGTCTGTATGAGTTTCTTTTATGTTAGTGAATGCATGTGTAAAGTTCCATGGAACTCCTTCAAGGACATTTTAAGATACGATGAAAGCAAAAAAGGAGAACAATTCAGTTTAAATCCATGACAGAGTTATGGTACTTGTCTCTATGAGTTCCTTTAATACACGACTATATGAAATGTCATTGAATCCTTTAAGCAGTTTCAGAGATATGAGTTTACTGTTCCCTCTTTAATGCACCAATGCTAATCTAGCTGTATTTTTTTTGCAGGGGAAGCATGCCACTGGACCCTTCTAGGAGGGGGAAGCATTCATTTGGATCCTTCTATAGGAAGTATTCCATTAGACCCTTCTAGGGGAAGCATTCCATTGGACCCTTCTAGGGGAAGCATGCCACTGGACCCTTCTAAGGGGGGAAGCATTCCATTGGACCCTTCTATGGGAAGCAATCCATTGGACCTTTCTAGGGGAAGCATTCCATTGTACCCTTCTAGGGGAAGCATGCCACTGGACCCTTCTAGGGGAAGCAATCCACTGGACCTTCTAGGGGAAGCATGCCACTGGACCCTTCTAGGAGAAGCATTCCATTGGACCCTTCTAGGGGAAGCATGCTACTGGACCCTTTTAGGGGAAGCATGCCACTGGACCCGTCTAGGGGAAGCATTCCATTGGACCCTTCCTGGGGAAGCATGCCACTGGACTCTTCTAGGGGAAGCATGCAACTGGACTCTTCTAGGGGAAGCATGCCACTGAACCCTTCTAGGGGAAGCATGCCAATGGACCTTTCTAGGGGAAGCATTCCATTGGACCCTTCTAGGGGAAGCATGCCACTGGACTCTTCTAGGGGAAGCATGCCACTAGACTCTTCTAGGGGAAGCATGCTACAGGACCATTCTAGGGGAAGCATGCCACTGGACCCTTCTAGGGGAAGCATTCCATTGGACCCTTCTATGGAAAGCATGCCACTGTACCCTTCCAGGGGAAGCATGCGGGGAAGCATGCCATTGGACCCTTCTAGGGGAAGCATGCTACTGGACCATTCTAGGGGAAGCATGCCACTGGACCCTTCTATGGGAAGCATGCCACTGTACCCTTCTAGGGGAAGCATGCCACTGTACCCTTCTAGGGGAAGAAGCATCACTGGACCCTTCTACAGGAAGCAGGCCACTGTACCATTCTAGTGGAAGCATGCCACTGTACCCTTCTAGGGAAAGCATCCAGGGTAAGCATGCTTCTGGAACCTTCTATTGTAAGCATGCAACTGGACCCTTCTAGGGAAGCATGCCACTGGACCCTTTTAGGGGAAGATGGCCACTGGACCCTTCTAGGGGAAACATGCCAGCATTCCACTGGACCCTTCCAACAATTGTTCCTGCACATCTAATTAAATATAAACTAGCTACCCCACTGATACATATACTGAATAAAGGATATTGTATTTTGTACGTGGTATCGTCCTGAATTTGTGTGTCCGAAATGAGTATGGTTACTTTGATATTACATGTACTCAAAACAACCAGACCACGAACATTTCCCATCAAACACTTTACATTGATGGCCAAACACGTCTGAGCTGACCGCAAAAGTAGCCAATGAATGTCCACAAAACTGACCAATCAAATTGAAGTCTTATCTACGTGACCGAGATTGACGTTAACATTGTGTGTCCCAAACTTAGACATATGACCATGTCTTAGAGCTTCTGTAACCCACTTATGTTTTTCTTTTGTAATTATTCTGTCAAAAATGTTTTGTCTTATTTTTATGTTACTAAATCTGTACCTATAATATATACCGTAGTGAAGATAATAACAAGCACACTATAAACAATTGGTTTCATTTTCACCCTATTCAAATTAAAATCTAATCCAACTACCGAATAATTTTAATATGTGTTAAGTCTGGTGCTCATTGAAGCATTCACGACAATACGCACACACAGAACCGTATAAAAACAAAATGACCAAGCTAAACATGGTGGTTTGCCTCTGGTCATTTCCCTACTTAGCGAGTACCATGGAGGTATATCGCCAAGCTCGACGTTTCTATTGAAACTAATCTGCGCTGAAATTGACCAGCGCACCATATAAAATATGGATGTGGAAATAGACTGAGTGTCCTCGGGTGTCAAAAGGACAGTTTTTGTAAAGGATTAATTTAAAATGTTTTGTTTATTTATGAAAAATAAACTCGACCCACAATTATCCTTAAATAGTTAAAGAAACATAAAATGCAGAGTCATATGTTGTGAAAATCTATTTGATCAAAAGAATGACCACATAATTGTATCGTTTAAATGGGAACTCTTGAGTAATAGAACAATATCGGGTGCCCAAAGAAACAAGCCTTGCAATGTTTGTTTTACCTACACCTTAACATTTCCAAAGGCCTAAAACAACACAGTTTTCTATACAAGGAATGAATCAGTAAAAGTTCACCATACTGTGAGAATTACCCATTACCCACTGTGAGAATTATCCAAAATAAAATGTTTTCTCTTCAATCTATAGAAAGAGAAATATTTCAGAAATCTTAATTTCTGATTGTCGTGAAGCATTTAATCAGAACTTTGAAGTGTATCTTTGGATTAGCCAGCGATCAACAGGATGATTTTATTTTGCCGACAAAAGTCTAAAATAACATTAAAGGGCAGTGTGTGTGAGACAAAATTCCCTGACGCACACACTTCCGTCATTTGTTATACAGCACAGTTTACCTCTATAGTACATTTTAAATACCAATCAAATTTACCTTAATTTTATTTTTTTAAAGTCTGTCCCTTTTATCTATTAAATTTAAACTTTTCTAAAACTGTAAGGGATACTATCAACAAATGATTTTAAAGCATTTCAATTTTTATATCAAATATTAGAAAAAATATCCCTTCATCCAAATTTTGTTTTTTGTTTTTTTAAAGTCTCTATCCCGACAGGCAGGGAGTGGGGGGGTTAGATACAAAAAGGTACTGAACTTTGAAGATTTTTTGATTTTTTATTTATATGAATTTTTTTGTTTTGTTTTTTTGAAAAGGTGGGGATGGGGGTGGGGGAGTGGGATTGGGGAGGGGGTATTTATATGTTGTCTTTTTTGAAAAGGTTGGGGGGTGGCTACTATTAGGGGAGGCGCTCTTATTACGGGAAATATGCTGACTTGCACATATAATTTTATATTCATCAGTATCAACTACTTGGTTTCTTTGTGTGTTTGTTTGTATGGTGTTTTACGTCATTTTCAACTCATATAAGGTCATATATGACGGTCGATTTTTTGTGGTGGAGGCAGACCCGCATTTCCTGGGTAGAACCAGTACTGTACACCTCCCGCCAACCATAAGAATAGACTCTTCCTCACTTACAAGTCGAGCTCCCAGTGGGATTCGAACCCGTAGTGGTGAGAGGCGAATCAATTACTTGAATTGAATTGAATCAAAACAAATGGAGAGGATCTCTATAAGCATTTTGCTTTTATTCCAATCCATTTACCTATTGTATGTAACAATTGTATAATGCGTTATGTTTGAAATAAAAAATGTTTAAACTAAAACGAATAAAGGGAGGGAACCACCATAGCAGTTTTAAAACTATTCAGTACATTTATCTCCCTTGTTATAATATTGAAAACTTTAGATCGTCATACATAATAATATAACTATTATAGTATTTATTTGTTTAATTATTTTTATTTATGGGAATGGTGTCGGGACCCTTCGAAGGGGGAAAATAGCATTGTATACCTGATGATAGAGGAGAAGTATAACAATGCAGATTCTATCAACTATCATAATGTTTTATAAACTAAACGTTCAGAACTAAGATATATTTTAAGTCCCTATCCTTCCATCAACAGGCAAATTTTACAACAGATGTACACCGTTTCTAAACCTACTGACAACAAGGCACACATACATGTTTTTTTCCAGGTATAAAAGGACCCTTGTATTAATTTGGGACATTTCTATCGTAAAAACTACCAAATTGGGAATTTTTTCATCAACAAAATGGCTAACTGAGTATTGTTTACGTCAACATTTTGAAAATTAGGGCGAGGTAAAGCCTAAAAGGTATAATTAGGAACACTATTACATCAATAACATACCACTTATTTTGATTAGTATGTAACATAAGGGATGTATCGGTACAACATACATGTTGTTTTTTGAGATTGGGAATTTTTTCAACAATTGGGGAAAACACACTATTTTGCATTGGAAACGGGTCCGATTTTCAGGCCCCGTGGGACACCTAGAAAAGTCCTGATATAGAACTTAAATATTACAGAAACTCGACAGACACAATATAAATGGCTTTAACCAGCCCAGTCAAATCCCAAAAACTGAAGTGTCAAATTAAGAGTTAATTACCAACTCATAATTAATTTTATGCATATTCTATCACGGGTCTTTTAAGAACTCGCTAATAAACCTGCACATATATATTATCATATGACTTGATCACCTGGATAGAGTTTTGATAAACAATTTTGTAGTGTAATTTTGCCATTATTTGGCAGCTTAGTTTCTTTAACTGCTCTCAACATATCTCTGTGCCCAATTGTTCTGTGATAAAGTATTAATAGATTTTGTTTACACAGGAATTATATCCCTAAAACAAGAGGTCAATGACCTTGAAGCTGTACTGATAGGTTTTGAGTAGCTAGATCAGTATTCCTGGGAAGTTTCCTGAAAATCTGTCAAGTAGTTTCAGAGTAGTCGTTTCAAGTTTTTATATGTAACTCTATGTAAACAAAGATGGCCGCTGGCAACCATGTTTAATGCTGAATCAAAATAATCTTCAACAAGGACCAACATCATGTCATGCTGATCATTTTTGAAAAATTTCCATATCAATATCACTTATACTTTAAAGTTTTAAAAAAGTAGTCGCTACAATTATATTTTTTTAAATCTATTTTTAGCCATGGCAGCCGTCTTGAATTTCATATCAATGTGATGTTTTGCTAGGATCAACTAGACATCATGGGCAACATTCCTGTAATGTTTCATGAAAATCCATCCAGTAGTTTCAGAGGAGTAGTCGCTACAAAAAAAGTCCACTATTTCGGGTTATTGGGCCATGTTCCATAAGGGACCATTATATCACTGCCCCTTACATGCGGATGGGCAAATAAAATGGGCCCCAAACAGTCCATACGACTTGTCCAACCTATGGTCTAACTAAGCCTGCTTACATGGGGCCAATTTTCAAAAAAATTAGCTCCCCTTGACCCCTCTGAATACTTTCGAACAACTTCCAAGCACCTTCAAAGGGCCGTGGAAAATGGCCCTTTGGCATCAAATGGCGACAAGGTTTGGCAGTGGAACGTTGTAATTACTACACCGTCTTTATGTTTTGACATTTTGCTGTGAAACAAAACTCTAGCGCATCCACTTCATGAGAAAGTGACATGAACGCAAAAGTTAAATATAAAAGGATTAAGTTATCTACCCTTTGCTTTGAGGGTCAAGGTCACATCCACATTAGATTTGTCACATTGTGCTGTACTACCCAAAATAAAACTATAAGCAAAGTTTGAAAGGCATACAGTTTGTGAGCAAATGACCTAAACGCAAAAGCCGAATGTCGATGCTGCCGATGCCGCTGCCGGAAAAGCAACATCTTCTCCAAATAGGAGAGACAAAATGTGCAGAACTGACATTCGAACCTGTGACTTCTCGCTTACAGGATGAGATCTCTACCAAATGACCCAAATGGGCCGTGGCGCAGGGTCACCACAATATGACCGGTCATCATTGCATGAGTCTTGAGAAACCTTACCAGGAAGTGTGGATGAAGTCATGCCATGTACTGTACCTACTTAATAAAGTGGGTGCATCATAGCTCTATGGTAGGTACAGCCAGAGTCTTTCAAATACATTATTAGATAGACCCTGGCACAGAATATAAAACAAGCAAAAAATGGGCCCAGAAAATATGGGTAGGGATGACAGTGAGTCGGTTATTTATAATCGGCATATCTGTCACCATTGTAAACACACCTATTTCAAACAGCAATTAACCATGTATCCATGTATATACTTTTTAATTGATATCTGACAATAAACTTCGAACTTTTAAATGAGATAATTTGTAAATCCATACACCTGAGGAAAATCCCGTAACGTCGATAAAAACAGAAGCATAGATTGGAGATTCCGTCCTAAAAACGACCGCCATTTTGGACAAACGTAGTTCAATGTGTTTGAGAAATACCCTCGTTTGTGGCTATTTCTGAACTCAAATTTGAAACGAGGCTATCCATTTCATCAGAAGAGGCACCTCGACAGGGAAAACCATTTTTTCCGATTAAAAAAATAAATATAAATTGCTACCAAAACTCGAAAATTACCCATTTTTCAGGAGCTATATTTCCCTCAAACTTGATTTGGCCTTTTATGTATCGGTCACAGTAGAATATTTGGACTTTTATTTGTGAGAATATCACAAAACAAACATATAAACCTTGAGTGCTTTTTTGCGCTGAGCAAGCAAAGTACCCCCTCAAACAGGGTTTTGTGTAGAGATTTGCATCTACTTAGGCTTTATTAGCGCACTGTACATGTGATGTGATTACTGTGGTGTATTTATCGACGCGTCATTGTATAAATACAAATCAAATATAGACAGGCTGGAAATGGTCCAGCGCCGAGCTGCCCGATGGACCCAAAATTACTTTTCCAGGTACTCGAGCATCACTGAGATGCTGGAGAGGATGGGCTGGCGATCTCTCGAACAACGGGGTTCAGAAGCAGGTCTATGTCTTTTTTATAAATTGCATATGGCCCGGTTGTAGCTATTCCGCTTCCAGCCTACATACAAAGTAACAACAGGGTCTCAAGATACTGCTATTCAATCACATACACACTGGAGTGAACTATTACAAATATTTATTTTTTTCCTTTAGCCATAGTACAGTGGAATGCTCTACCAGAAGATGTTGTACTGATGTATGACTTGAAATAAGTTTAAACATGCTATCAGCCGCATCAACCACATCAAACCATAAGTGCTGTAGTGTTGTTTTTATCCTGATTTTATCTTTTTCGCACATTAATTTTATAGACACACCTTTTGCACTATTTCCTCACCTTTTCTTACTTTTAAACTTTTTATCTTGTCTACTAACAGCCACAGACGCGCAACATGCTTGAACTTACCCATGAGGGTATGTTTTTTTGTTATGGTTGTAAATTGTTTTAAAGGATTATTTTTAGTAAATGTTCTAGTTTAATTAAGGTGGCAGTCGTGTGCTGGATGTAAAACTGTATATGTACTTATGCTCTATCGGTTGACATTTTCTATGTATTATGCATGTGTGCTTAGAATAATTATTTTAAATGTGTGTATGCTTAAATGTGCTAAAAATGTGCTTAAATGTAAATCCTGTCCTTGAATGTGCTTATCTCTGTCTAATCATGCTTTTACCTGGGCTATTGGGATACTAATAATATTATAAGAGCCCAAATTGTATGTTTTAAATATCATAGAATATATATATAATTTTAACCCCATGCTCTTTCTGTTTTAGCTGCTATATTATGTTTTTATGTTTACAAATGTTTTGTCGGAAAATAGCTCATTGAGCTAATGTTATAATTTGTTTGTGAAAACCGACTTAAAATAAATCTTTTTGTATCTTGTATCTTCTTGGGTGTGCAGCAGTATACAGATAGGTAGATAAATATGACAGACAATAAAGGAAGAAGAAGG
This sequence comes from Cyrtodaria siliqua, assembly GCA_037043455.1. Lineage (NCBI taxonomy): Eukaryota > Metazoa > Mollusca > Bivalvia > Adapedonta > Hiatellidae > Cyrtodaria > Cyrtodaria siliqua. The sequence continues at coordinate 541,725 of JAWPHD010000230.1, read as the reverse complement.
TGTAAAGTTAAGACTCTTATAACTTTGTTATTTGTTTTGATGATTTAAGCACCAAATTATTTGTTTGTCATCATAGAACATAACTGCTTATTTTATTTATTTTTAAAAAAACAAAAACATTTTTGACTGTACTGTAGTGTATTATCCCTAATATGGGGGACAAACTTCCATAATGGTCTAATTTCTTAATTATTACGTTATTTTCTTTCACAATTATCTTATTTTTCTTTCTTTTTTACATAATATTGAATACTTACAATCATAAAACATGCATAAAATTATCCAAATCTTCAATGTTTATGCTAGAACTACAGGAAATGATTTGTCTAATACTTGTTCAATTCATTCGCGGTATCCAATTCCGGTATCTAGGTTTTACAGTATGTTCTGTACACCGACGTAGAGTGTACATTTCGGTGAGTTTCCGTGTTTATTTTTATATTGTGTATTCACAACTTCATACACTGTATCAGGGCTCCAGAAATTGGATAGCCCGACGCTAGTCAAAATTGAAGTCGGGCTTGTAACAAATTCCATGCAGTTAGCCCGTCGGGCTAGTCCAAAAAAACAAAACAAAATAAATCCCACTGCCTAAACTACACGATCTGTGTATAACAAACACGCGCCAGTCAGGCACCAGTAATAAAACATCCCCCGCATGTTTCATAATCTGTTAATTGCACTCGCTTAGGTAATTCAATTAGCATTCGTCGCGGGCATCGGCGATTTTCAACATCAAAACAAAACATGCAGTAAGTCCATCCTCCAAGAACACTAATTGACAGTCGGCATTATCCAATCAATTGATGTGTAGTATTTCAACTCGGGTCGATTAGCCAATGAAACCACTTTTTAAAAATATTACTGGTTGATCACATGTTCGTCACGTGGTCAGCACAAAATGGCGATACTGACTCAAACGATTACAAATAGGCCGATACAGAATCGCAATCAACACAATCACGCTGATTTGTCGGCGACATTTGATGTATCAAGAGACCATGGACTTTTGATAATGGAAGCATGCTTTATATGAAACTGTGAAAAGCGAAATATATCAATACTTAGAGATAACATTTAGAAATTCCTGACTCAGTGGAAAGAACTCCCACGAAGTGAAATTGATTATATATGTAATATATTTGTGCCAAATACCGTTGCAAGTGATACTTAAGCTGACTGAACTGTAAACATGCAGGATTACTTCCCTTGTTTTTAAAGACGCCATTTGCATCAAGTATAAAAGAGCGCGATAAATTAAATGCGAGCCCCAGCTGCTACCATCACCGCGTGCACGTCGCTACCTGGGCACTGCCGACGTTCAGGATGCCGAAAACTTGAGAACTTGTCATTCTCAGGGATTGGGCAGATTGAACGTCGGTTGACCGAGAGTGAAGGTGTCCCCTGCGCTCTCGTCACAGCACACATCACCGGATGAATGTATACTGGACTTGGAAGTTTGGGTCAGAAGTCCGCAGGCCGAAGCTGAGATCAACCATCCACATCCCAGTAGCAGTAGAAGTATTTATCTGTGGATGGCCCTTAGTTAGTGATAGATAGGATCAACGCCGAGGAGAAATATTCGACCATAGACCGACAACTGAAGAGGAAGGGGAGCTATGCAGTCATCGGATGTGTGTGCAGGACAAGGGTCATACCGTGACGGGTGTGGCCCCAAAAACAGGACCCCGGCCTTGTAGGACAGGACACCAGTAGCGGATGTAGGGCAACACCACCTAGCGGATGTAGGACCAGACAGACACCTCAACGCCACAGCGACTACACAGAGCGGAAGCGACAACCATCAACATATCAACAATAAAATCGACGCAAACACCACATCACACAGATACAACCGACACACCACATCGATGAAAAGTCCAAACATAAAGCCGATTCTTCCCGGGGGCTCATATGGTAGAGGGACTCTAATCCTTAGAACATCAATCAATCAATGCGAGTCCCTGTTATCTTCACCGCGAGAACGTCGCTGAGTTCGCACTGGTGACACTCATGATTTATTCGCGTGGATCATGAGTGTCACTTGACCGAAAGTGAGGATGTCTCCTGCGTCCCATCACAGCACACATCACCGGATGACTGTAAACCGAACTCGGAAGTTGGAAAGTCGTAAGTCCGCAGGTCGAAGCTGAGATCACTCCCCCGCCGCCCCCCCCCCCCACACCCCCAGGTCGAAGCTGAGCCCCCCCCCCCCCCCCCCCCCACAACCACCACCACCACACACACACACCACCACCACCACCATCCCACAATAGCAGTAGATGTCTAGTATTAAGTAGTAATAGTTATTGATCAACGCCGAGGAGAACATTTGACCGTAGACTGACAACCGAAGAGGGAAAAAGTTAATACAGCCATCGGATGACGTGTGCGGCGCAGGGGTCATGCTGTGGTGGGTGTGGCACCAAACTGGGCTACCTAAACTACAACAGCCCAGTAGTTCGTTGATCAACCACCGTAGCGGATGTCGTCCAGATCCCCCACCTCGCCGCCGCAGCGACAACTACATAGAGTAGCAGCGACACGACACGACGCACTAAACGCAGATACAACACCCAGCACTACAGATACAACGCATACACTACATGAAGCACTGTCCAGACTCTATTGTACCCATCTCTTCAAGATACCTCACGGCTTGTCGAGTATGTTGGTGGAGGGACGTTAAACCTCAGAACTTCACACACACACACACACACACACACACACACACACACACAATGCGAGTCAAATTCGAGTTTAAATAATCTCCTTAGAATAATTATAATTAATGAATAAATAAAATAAACTACCTAGAAACGTTCGCCAAAAGGCCTTGTGCCATAGGGTGAGCAAAAATAAAAACTTATAGTAGTAGAATTCGAGCCATTCCCATTTCAGTTCAGACCATCGAACAGGCAGGACGTCTTGCAGCTGTCAGGGACCAAGTATCCCAGTATATCCTCCACGGCCAGATCCTGGGAAACGGTAAGTAGTTCCATGTTTTTTGGAATTGACATCAGCAGCAACCTCACCTGGAATGATCATATCCAGAGAACAACATCCACTGCAAAAAGGACTTTATGTTTTGTAAAGCGAAACATAAGATCACAAAATAAAGGTATACGGGAAGTAGCACACAAGTCCCTTGCGCGCCCCTTACTTGAATATTTATCTACTGTATGGAGTCCTTGTAGCATGGTCACAGACAATCTCTTTGTTCAGACACAGGTGTAAATCGTTTAATTGAAAAGAAGACCTGTCAGAATAACTGTGAGAATAACAGTTAGAATAACTGAAATAGAGCTGAAATGGACATGCTACAAAACAAATAGAGTATGGTTTCATCTCGTTGGTTAATTTAAACACCTTGATGGGCTACGCCCATCTCGATGTTTAAATGAACCAACTCAATGAAACCATACTCTATCTATTACATATACCAAGACAAATATATGGTACAGCGCAGAGCAGCTCACTGAACGCTAAATAACTACTCGTATTACGCCAGTATTTCATACATGCTCAGTGACCTAGGTTGGCGATCATTAGAAGACCGACGTACTGAATCGAGACTATGTCTCTTCTACAAAATCATACATGGACTTGTTGCCATAGAAATGCCACCATATGTCACGCAACCCACGAGAAGACCACGACAGTCCCATCCCCTGGCTTATAGACAGATTCACACCTCTGCGTATTACTATAAGTATTCATTTTTCCCGTTCGCCATTGTACAGGGGAACAGACTGCCAGTAGACATAGCAATGCTGCCAAGTTTGGATTCATTCAAATCGGCCGTTTGCACCGTCTCCCACTCCATGCCTTAAACAAGAAACGCTGTTTTTATCTTCTTAAAAATCACTTTGTCTTGATCAGACTTTTTAACATTTAACCCTATTATCTTAATTTCACCTTCGCCAGTTTTTAAGACATATTTTACCCCTTTTATCTTACTTACACTGCACAGACGCGCACCTGCACATAATCTTCGAAAGAGGGTGTTGCAGTATCTATAGATAGACATAGATAGATACCAAGAGGGACCGACAAATAAACACGTCCCGTTTATAGCTCTTCAAAAAGGAGTATTTTGTGGGCAGGTCAAAATACAAAATACAAACCAAACAACTTAATAAACATAGGAAAAGTATTGAACTTGTAATGAAAAATAGTATTTTTTCCTGCAGAGCAAGTTAGAACGTGATTATTTTTAAAAATCTATGCAATCATTCATTGATTTACTGTTCACCAAGACTGGCAAACCTGTAATCGGGGATATTATGCATTAGACTAGTTAATGGGCTGAGTTTACCTAACACACACAGACTTTGATCGAGACAGAGTTTACTTATCGCTGTCCAGTTATGCCACAATAGTCTTTTAATTAATAATTTTAAGGTTTGCAGAGATTTATCGATCTATAATTAATATTTTGCCTCATGCCCTCATGCCATGGCATGGGCATAAATTATCCGGCAACTGCGCATCCTGCCTAGTTAGTAGACAGGAAAAGGTAAAAATAAGAGGTTTGAGGAAAATAATTAAAAACAGCATAAAAAGGTAAAAACAAGGTTAAAAACTGCAAACTTGAGGATATGCACTTGAGGTCTGACGTCATCCAGCAGGGTTTGACTTATTGGAAGATAGATAGATGCGGTTGAGAGTCGCCTTGAATGGGTAAACAGCGAAAAGGAATGGTTAAGAGAAAAAGAATCGTTAAGCGAAAAGGAATGGTTAAACGAAATACCGCGAGCGAAAAGGAATGTGTGCGTTATTTGTTATATTAATGCCTTAATTAAGTTGCTTATTGACGTAATTATTTTAATGTTTGATTAATTTAGAAATATTTTTATCTATCAATATATATAAGAAAGTGCAGCTTACCGCTGAGCGAGAAGGAATTTCCATAAACGAAAAGTAGTTTGTGTAATAGATATATATAATATAACACCAGGGAGTATGTATACTTACTCCGTATACTTACTCCCCGATATAAATACAAATAAAATAATATCGAAAAGAACAGGACTTAATGATTCCCATCTATAGACTATATACAAAGGAATTGTAAATAACAAACTAGTTATTAAGTATTACAAATACATTTAATTTCATATTTTTAATATTTATTTCATATTGAAAACATAATCAGTTAACAAAAACGCAGTTACAGTACACTATCCTTTATCCGACTACATCTAATGTAGTGTTAGTGTTTTATTTTTTTATAATATCAGCCACATAGGTCAACAGTTCTATACATTACTCCACAATCTTGCGTTTCGCATTTGGTGTGCGGGACCTTTCAGCTTGTTTTCTTTTAAGCTGATTTGATTTCTTCCCAGCGGAAGGGGTGAGCAGGATGGTCCTGGTGCCATCCGACAACACAGTGTGGTTCAGTCGTCAGCCTTTGTCGTTTAAATTTTTTTCAACATCTGTGTCTCCCTCCGTTCAAGAGACAGCGACTTATCCCCGGCAAGTAATAAAGAGAAGGAATTGAACAAGCAGTCCCCATCACGTGCTTTTTAACGTGGCATTCTAATTCACGTGAAACTTTGCGAGAAGCTCATTGGCGACTGGGTCCTGTGACTTGTTGCTGAAATCCGCGTGTATTTCGGGCCCGGTACATGTTTCAAGAACAGCTTCTCCCTCTGCGCAGCTAGTGTGAGTTTCTTTATGCCTTGTGGTGAAGGCTGAAAAATAAAAGAAGTGCTTCGTTAACTATCATGGTTCATACGTTTTTGTTTTTTTCACTTAATTAATTACTTGTGTAATGATGTATACTATATAGTCCATTTGCATCATTTTATTTCATATCACATTTTCCGACTTTTGAATTCTGATATTGTATTTATCATAGTATTACATATAGTATTGTAATTTTTTGTATGGTTTTTGATAACTTAAAATACGACAAATCTAAGACGGGAAATTGGAAGTGACCTAAATTAGCAAAATAGGCCATATTGTAGATGTTGGATACGTTTAGACGTTTTTATAGACATTTGGAACGTATAATTTTACTTGAGGACTCTGTTAAAGTTGTGTCGGGGTAGATGTGGGATATGTTCAGCCATTTTACAGGTATTTGGAACGTATTTATTTAGGTAAGGATTATCATAATCCTTACCTAAATAAATACGTTCCAAATACCAAATACCCTAATCATTATGTTTACATCAGCATATTCATTTATTCAGTATACCTGATTAAATCTCCCAGAGTCCATTAAGAAGTAAAAGGAACTTTCGTCATTAAAATGGCATCGAAGGCAGATGCGTTCCACTGGCGTCTTTTCCCACTCACGGAGCTCTTTTAGGCCGAGGGACTGACATTGGTTGTGTGACCAAAACTTGCATGTCTGTAGAGGTAGAAAAATAACTTAATTAAACAGGTACATAATACCGATAAACAACTAGTACAGTCTATTAAATCATTTTAAAATTATTTTATTTTTAGAATTTTGTGTTTCTGGGTTTCAAGAACCTCATTACTCAATGTCCAGTAAAACCTCAGTGTGTTCTGAGAATGTAATGAGCTTTAAATTAACTGGTTTCATTGGTCCAATTTTTATCACTGAACCAATCAGCATGCTTCATTCATATTTTCATTTGGTTGCTTCTATCATGACATCACACCCTGGTATTATGACATCACACGCTGGTATTATGACATCACGTCTTGCTATTATGATGCAACACAGTGTGTTCTCAGAACTGACTGAGCCTTTTAATTGCTGTGGGAAACAGATTAAGGTTGTATCACTGATTGAGTAATGAGTTTCTTGAAACCAAGAATCACACAATTCTAAAAATAAAATAATTCTAAAATGATTTAATAGACTGTTCTATATGAATTAAGTAACAAATTCAAAGACATAAGCATTTTTTACACAAGATTTCGTGAAATGGTCACATATGCTATCTTTAGCTAAATTAATATAAATTATGGTATATTACAAATAGCTATAAATTAGTCTTGCTAAACACATTCCTTTTCGCTCGCGGGAATTCCTTTTCGCTTCTTTTTGCTTAAACATTCATTTTCGCTGTTCATACCAACCGACCTTGAATGAATCAAGATCTTTCTGCAGCACAACATCAGCTGGGAGGGAATTCCACTGGACAACTGTTAGAGGAAAGAATGAGTACTTAAAGTAGTCAACTCCAGTATGGATCTGTCTAAATGTCATGAAGTGGCAATACCTCGATACCTTATTTTTAGGTTTGAAGTGTTGTGGAACACTTGATAGCTACCATACCATGCACTAGTTTAAAGAACAGACAAAGACGCCCGTCTGCTTGGTGTGCTCAAACAGCCTCGGTCCCAGCCTCTCCAACATACAAGTAACACTCAGTAGCTCGAATAGTCAGCCTCGGTCCCAGCCTGTCCAACATACAAGTAACACTCAAGTAGCTCGAATAGTCAGCCTCGGTCCCAGCCTGTCCAACATACAAGTAACACTCAAGTAGCTCGAATAGTCAGCCTCGGTCCCAGCCTCTCCAACATACAAGTAACACTCAAGTAGCTCGAATAGTCAGCCTCGGTCCCAGCCTCTCCAACATACAAGTAACACTCAAGTAGCTCGAATAGTCAGCCTCGGTCCCAGCCTCTCCAACATACAAGTAACACTCAAGTAGCTCGAATAGTCAGCCTCGGTCCCAGCCTCTCCAACATACAAGTAACACTCAAGTAGCTCGAATAGTCAGCCTCGGTCCCAGCCTCTCCAACATACAAGTAACACTCAAGTAGCTCGAATAGTCAGCCTCGGTCCCAGCCTCTCCAACATACAAGTAACACTCAAGTAGCTCGAATAGTCAGTGTCCATCGTGCTGCTCGATTTTGGACTCTTTTTTTTTTTAGTTTGTCAACGTTGGACTTGGACCATAGAATAGCATTTTTTTATGCAGTTTTGCAGATATTCATTATTCATATGTTTGCAATTATGTAGCTGTGTTACACATAAATTCTTGTTCAGACTTGTAATACATGTACCTATTAACTTTTAAATGTTTGCTCGACCTGGAAGTTTTTCCTATGTCATATATATTAGGCAAAATAAAATAAAAGGTGTGCTTCAGGTTTCCCGACCGACACTGTTTTTTTATGACTCCTCCTTTTTTTACATTTTGCATTTTTATGTTTTCTTTTCATCTTTTGTTTTTTATTATTTTTTCTATCAGTTCTATATCTGATGATATCAACAAATATATAGTTAAGTTTATTTATTTATTGGGTATAAAAGTATAGTGTAAAAAATGAAATATATATATATAAAATAAAATATCTTTAGAAAATAAAATATTTTCCCTACCTACCTACCCTATTTTTTTGAGCATGTAATAGGAACCACACATACAATTTTATTTGGCCTTAGTTAATTTTGTGATTTTACAGATTGAGTTAAAGTCATTGAAGAGTACCAGTACAGGCATTATATTTCTCATCCAGAAAAAAACTGTGACGGAAATATACAACTTGAAAAATGTCGAACCTGTGCCTTTGTTGGAGGCTTGGAACAGGGACACAAACATTTTACAGAAGTTGTCGCAGAACTCTGTACACATATTCCCATAATTACAATAAGCAACAGACTCGAACCCAAACAAAGTCATTTCCAGTTTTAAATGGAGCAATGGATGTTAATTCAAAAGAGTTCATAACCAATTTGAACACATCTAAAGCTTACTCTGAAAAGTTTCAACAGATTTTGTTAAAGTCACAGTCTGGGGGTGGAGAAAAAGCAGTACATCGGCATGTGATGCAGCATAAGAAGCTGCTTGCTGCAGATCGAGTCAAGCTTCTACTTGACAATGAAGAGGACTTCTTGGAACTGGCGCCCATAGCCGGTCATGCCATGGAATATGGTGATGTTGCCAGGGCAGGAATATTGGCAGGTATGTAATGTAAAAATACAGGGCAGGGTCTGATAATAAACAGAGATTAGTTAACTGCCGATTTTGAAAATAGGAAAATCCTTCATGAGATAATAGGCATGTGGTTCACACCTACCACCAAGTGAAGGATTTCCCTATAATCGAACCTAGATGTTAAATTACCTTTTTTAACAAAAAATCAGTCTGTGTGTGATATTAACCACAATGTTCCATCTTGTTGAATGTCCTCGGCAAATGACACTTTATTACTGACGTCATGACTCAACATCACTGTTTGTTATATTTGTGTTCCGAGTCAGTATTTTACTTCCATTGGGAATCCCGATCTTTCAACCATAGATATGTAATAAATCTTATTCTTTCAAAGTCTGTATTAATTATACCCCCACTTTTTATACCCCCGCTTTCACAAAGTGAAGTGGGGGCTATATAGGAATCACGTCCATAATGTCGCGTTGCGTCCCATAACACATTTTTTAATACTTGCATATCTCAAGCACTTTTGAATGGATTGTTCCCAAACTTTATATACTCATAACAAATGATGACTTATCATTGATTGCCTAATTTATGACAGAATTATGGCCCTTTGTTTGACTTAGAATTGTCCAGAATTGTCACGTCGCATCCTATAACACATTTTTTAATAATTGCATATCTCAAGCACTTTTAAATGGATTGTTCCCAAACTTCATACACTCATAACAACTGATGACCTTATGTCCCTGTACATCACCCATCATTGATTGCCTATTTATTTCAGAATTTTGGCCCTTTGTTTGACTTAGAATTTTCCACTCTAATATTGTATAATGACCTGTTACAACACATTTTTGTCTCGCCTTTTAAAGGCGGCGTCATCATTCAAGTTTTGCGTTTAGGTAACTTTTTCACAAACTGTATGCACTAGACCATTCAAACTTTGCTTATAGTTGTATCTTGGGTGGTACATTGCAACATGCCAAGCAAATGTGGAAGTGACTATGACCGTCCAAGCAAAGGGCAGATAACAATAATTTTTGCCTTCAACTTTTGCGTTGAGGTCAATTTCTCGCAAAATGTATGCATTACACCTTTCAAACTTTGCTTATAGTTGTATCTTGGGTGGTACATTGCAACGTGACAAAGCAAATGTGGATCAGGATGTGACCTTGACCTTCCATGCAAAGGGCAGATAACCTTATAATTTTTACCTTCAACATTTGCGTTCAGGTCACTTTCTCACAAACTTTATGCATTACACCTTTCAAACTTTGCTTATAGTTGTTTCTTGGGTAGTACATCACAATGTATCAAAAAGCACATGTGGATGTGACCTTCATCATCCAAGCAAAGGGTAGATAACTTTGATTGTTGCATTTACATCACTTTCTCATGAACTATAATTATGCACTAGATGCTTTAAACCTAGTTTATAGCTTAATCTTTGGAAGACAAAACATTCTATTTTGACATAGTTGTGTCTTGGGTAGTGCATCTTTTTGGATGCACGGATTTCATCTATGACCTTGATCTACCTTTTGGAGATGATGATTTTTTATTTTTTTTATTTTTTTTATTTTATAGAATGGCGTTTTGTTTTTAAACAAATGCACTTAAATGCCATCTCTGCAAACTCCATTTTTTTTAGTTATTAAAATGTTTACAAACTTTGATTTAAGTATCATTTATCTTTTAGAGACATGTGAATCTGCGGATTTCTTGTTTCTCAAACATTTTCGAATTGATTTTTCCCAAACTTCATGTACACATAACAACAGATGACCTTATGTCCCTCTACATCACACCTTGTTGGTGCCTCATTTATAACAGAATTATGGCCCTTTATTTCACTTAGAATTTTTCACTGTATAATGAACTTTATGTGGCTTTCACTTAAAACGTTCTCATGGAGAGTTATTATACTTGACATACAGTTCACACGTGATGATATGATGTGTCTCTGCAAAGCCTCGTCCCTGGTTACAATTCTGACCCTCGGGTGAGATATCCCTATCTCAAATGGATACTCCTGATGGATTTTTATTATCTCACATGAAGAAAACATCCATCTCATATGAATAAATATTGGGAAAAAGTACATCTTCTTATTTTAAATTTAGGAATTGGCAAGATCAACGGCAAATACTGCATGATTATTGCCAATGATGGCAGCGTGAAAGGTGGAACTGTATTCCCGATAACTCTGAAGAAACAGTTGCGGGTGCAGGAGATAGCCCAACAGAATCGCATACCCTGCGTATACGCTGTGGACTCAGGTGGCGCTTTTTTACCACTACAGGTAATTTCTGTGTTAAACTCAGAAATTGTTAATACATTTTGTTAGTAAACTAAAGCATTAAATAGACGAAGAACAAAACTGGTGCAAAGTTGATGGGGGTGGGGTTGCAATTTGCTGTCATGTACACACCCTAGTCACCCACTGTGTCAGATATGAACATTGTCCTTCAGCTAGTGAATGAGTTAAGGCTACAAGGAAACAATAAGAATGCAAAGAAATTTCTGAACTGTTTTGAAAACTAGCTGTTATGTTTAACTTGGTCAGTTTGACCTTGACCTCTGCACCCAGGGGTCAGACCCTTAATTCAAAACATTGTCATCTTCACATACTGGGCACCCACTGTGCTAAATATATGTAATAAATATGAACACCCTCCTTCAACTGGTTTAGGCATTCGCAACATCTCTTTCACTTCTTCGAACCGTAACTCGAATGTATATCGAAGGTCACCATATTGATACATCCTAGCATGTTGCCCTTGAGATTCCTGCCAAAGTGAATTTTCATTCAAAATAACAGTTATTATTACAGTTTTGCATTTGTCATTTAGCCAATTGCTACATCTATACTACTTTTACAAATAATCTGTATTGTAAATAACAATATGCAATGCAAATAATACATCAACACTGGTGGCTAACGGCCATATTGTTTATATAGCAACAACTAAGCAATAGTACACTATTTTCTGTCCCGTTGCCTTCCGGCTAACAAAATATTAAGATTTTAAACATACCGATGCATCGATATACACACAAGGCAGGATCCCGAAGAATGACGGGATTGACCGAGTTTTCATGATTGCTGATTTACGAGTAAAGTTAAGGTGATAAGGAAACTAGAAAAAAATGCATAATGACCCCATATATCCACAAGTCACTTCCTCTTGGAAGGAGGGTCTGTGTATAAAATTATCAGCAATTTTTTTTTTCCTGTAATTCCTGATTTTTGTCTATTACAATTTTATTGTTTATGATGTTAAAATATATACATGTATTTATTAAGACAAAATGTTGATCAGTTTTTGTTGTTTTTCATTTTCAGTCAGAAATATTTAACCCTGGTGGACAGACATTCTACAATGAAGCTGTTATGTCCTCTATGGGAATACCTCAGGTAATAAAGACACTCACTAATGTATTTTCTACTTGACAATCACCCTCCCTGGCCTGACCCTTCTATTGCTGTCAGATTTACAAAGGCTACCATTCAGTGAATTAGACTTAAAATATACAATTTGTTTTTTCCTTGAGGAGTAGTGGAACTAGTTATTTTATCCAGAAATTCATTTTATAGAAAAAGAGCAAAATTAAAAAAAAATGATTGAAAGTCCAGTGCAAGAATAGATCAGGATGACTGGCAGAACAAAGTTTTTTTTTGTAAACAGAAGAGACACATTTGTTCCAAGTAATTCTACAGCCAAATCACCTCCTTCCCCTTGAAATTCAGTATTCTGGGTTATTATATTTATTTCGATATGTCTCTGCATGCAGGTTGCTATAGTATGTGGTAGCTGCACGGCAGGAGGGGCATATGTTCCCACCATGGCAGACGAGGCGGTGATCATACATAGAATAGGTACCATATTTCTGGGTGGGCCACCCCTCGTACAGGCTGCCACGGGTGAGATTGTCACATCAGAGGACCTGGGCGGGGCCACATTACATTGCAGGTACTTATAATTGCTGATAAATAAACTTTGTATTGTGTTATTACAATGTTTGTTGCAATCGGGGGTTGAACAGGTTCCATGAAAGTAACTATCCCGCCAACAACAGCCAGATTTTACAACATATGAACACAGTTTCTAAAACTACTGACGATGAGGTATGAATATAACTTACATATTTTAAGAATCCAGACTCTATAGACACAGTATATAAATGGCTTTACCCGGCCAGGACAAACACCGAAACTGGAGCGTTGAATTAAGAGTTACCTGCTCATAATTCATTTAAATAAATAATGAATAAATGGTTTTGTCGTGTAATTTTGCTGTTATATGGTGGGTTATCGCGTAATTTTTCTGTTATATGGTGGGTTGTCATGAAATTTTGCTGTTATATGGTGGGTAAGTTCTTTAATAACATTTGCATTCACTTGCATTTTTTGTTGAAAAATTAGTGTTTAATTTCTAGTAAACTGCAATTTTCAAGAAGGCAGAGCTACTGCGCATGCATGTGTTTAATGGAAAATGGCTATTGCACTGTCTGAAAATGTAAATGTGAAATGCGATTTATAATGCACTTTGTAAATTTTACGATTTATGACTGGCTACACAATAAGATTGTGCGATCCGGTAAGTATTAAAGAGGCTCTACCTATATCTTTTTGTTCACCAATTGATATAAACTTTACTCAATTATAAAGAGGACTATGAAAAAGGTAAATGGCAATAATTTCACCCCATGTAATATGCGTTTTGCTGGGGAAAAACAGGATTGAAAAGATCGGATTTTTGAAATTGTATTCGAAATTGTTTTAGACGAACAGATTGCGGAGATTTTCCGAATTTGTTTACAATCGGAACTGCCTCGTCGGATTGGCGAAGAGTTCCGATCGATTCGTTTACTATTGGAACTGCCCCGAATAGTTTGTTTTCGTTCAACTGAATCGCATTGCTCATGTCCGAGAAAATCGTAAAAACTCGTAGTTCTCCGGCAGGAATAAACGGCAGGGCAGCATTTTATTCAAGATATTGTTTTGATCATAATTAATAATTTACAGAACTGGAATACGAACCATAATTCTTCTTAGAATACTCATAAAATAGCTTTGTATACATATAAATGCAGTAATATTGAGTATTTAAAAATCGCGTATATATAGGTAGTGCCTCTTTAAATATAATACAATCATACAAACTGTTAAAAGAAGCACATACCCCCACAAATTGAAAGTTTTTAGTTAACGCTTTAGTTCCAGCAATTAAAAGATCACATGATAATAGAAAAAAACTAATTTGACTATACATGTACTGCAAAATATTTGAAATTTTAATGATTACTACTGGTATTTGAACTATTTAAATACCTTTAGTCAAACCTGTATGTAGAGTCCACAAAAAGGAAGAGCAAAATTTGTCTCCTGAACACATGTATTTTAAAATAATACAGTTGGGAACTATAATGGTGTTCTTTTAAAGCAGGTGGTCTCTAGAGCAGACGTTACTTTATATTCTAGTGTAAGTGGGTGTACAGATTACTTCGCTGCAGACGAGATAGAGGGGTTCCGTATGGGTCGAGACATTGTTGACACCTTGAACCTGCCTGATCACAAAGGACCTCCCAGAGCTCCCGAAGAACCCATGTTTGACCCTGAGGATATCCTAGGAATGATCCCAGCAGTGAATCAGGAGAATATGGATATCAGAAAGGTGAGTTGTCACATAGGCTGGTACCTGTGATTGTATGATTTATATAAGCTGGTACCCTACCCTACTCAAACTGCTGAAAAGATTCCTTTGGTTTCTCCACTTGCTTGGAGGATATACTGATACACGGGACAGTCCATTTTATGCCCCAGCCAACAGACCAGGCTGATGGAAGGTTTCTTGCCCAAGAACGTACTGATGAAACTCGGTGGTGCTGTTGAGGCTTGAAGGAGTGTCCTCCAGTTTTAAGTCTCCCGTGCTATCCATGGGCCACCCCAGCCAGTATTGTTGAAATCTTGCTTCTATATTGGGGGTATGATATATTGTCCTACTAAGCATCCACCAAAAGACCACTTTCTGAAATATTTTAGAAGGTGAATGAAGTAGTATTAAAATAAACAAGTTAAGGTATTTCTTTATATCATTCCATCATGGTTAACTTGCATGCTGGATAAATTGTATACTTTTGTTGACAGAATGTGTTGCCTTTTCAGGTGTTGTCGAGGATAGTGGATGGCAGTAGGTTCAGCGAGTTTAAACTTCAGTTTGGTACAACAGTCATCACAGGGTTCGCTCACATACAGGGGTAGGTTGTTTTAGATTGTGCCACTGATATACGAGGGGCAGTTAGTAAGTTCTGAGACTGCCTTCATAAACAACATATCATCATAAGGGCTCTTACACGTATGAGACTGGAGACATATTCAGGCGTGTAGCAAACATTTTGGGGAAAGTTAACATACTGGTCGAGTTTGACATTGTAGCACTGTCTTGAACATTGTCAAAGTGCTCCATAGTATGCAACATGTATGTTTACAAATTATTTCTTTTTTTTAAATTTTGTGAATTATTGAATAATTCTGTTTCCAGTCACAAATACTTTAAATTTTGCGACGGAATCAGTCTTGAAACTTTCTGACTGGTTTGTATTTGACAAATGTTCTTTTAATCTTTCGTCCCACCCTTGCTAATGTTATTTTTAGAGTATACTTTTAAAATTGTTATAACTTTTTCATGAGTATGGTCTCTGAATAGGGCACTACAACCTCATTCCTGCCAGAGTGTAGAATGTTAGAAAGTTCAGTGGAATATCCATTAATACATATATAGTTAATCTATGTTCTCCTGATTTATTTTCATGTGGTCACTTAGCACAAGTGATCTATTGTGCTAGCACAAATGGTCACTTAGCACAAGTGGTCTCTTAGCACAAGTGGTCACTTAGCATGAGTGGTCTCTTAGCACGAGTGGTCTCTTAGCACGAATGGTCTCTTAGCACAAGTGGTCTATTGGCATGTCTCTTGTGCTAGCACAAGTGGTCTCTTAGCACAAGTTGTCTATTAGCATGTATCTTGTGCTAGCACAAGTGGTCTCTTAGCACAAGTGGTCTCTTAGCACAAGTGGTTGCTTAGCACAAGTGGTCTCTTAGCACACATGGTCTCTTAGCACAAGTGGTCTCTTAGTACAGATGCATTTTAAAACAATAAATCTGGGAACTAAGTGTGTGTGTGTGTGTGGGTGGGGGGAGACTCTAAAAGCATATGGTCTCTTAATAGAGAAGGTATTTTTAGCAAGTTTTCTTAAATAAATAAAGAACAAGATACAATAGTTTTACACTAAACCTTGTCTGTGTGGTCCTCATTTTCTGCATTTTGCTTTTCTTTCAGTTATCTAGTAGGCATTGTTGCAAATAAGGGAGAATTGACGGATACGGCTGCGGCGAAGGCGGCTCACTTTGTACAGATGTGCTCCGAACGTCACATACCTCTAGTCTTCCTACATAACACAGTCACACATGTTGGTGCCAATTTACATGGTAAATTGTTTACGAAACACATATTTTTTGTTGTGGCAATACTTACTAGCTAATCTTCATTAAGAGACCACTAATTGGAGGTGCACAATTGGTCTCTCAACACAGATGCACTTTAATTTAAAGAAACTAACCTGCCAAATAATGGCAGAATTACACTACAAAACTGATCATATAATAATATATAATTATGTGCCAATTAAAAGTATAGGTTATTAACGGGTTCTTAAAATACATATGATTGAATATGCATAAAATGAATTATGAGTTGGTAATTCTTAATTTGACGTTCCAGTTTTAAGGTTTGGCCTGGCTGGTTAAAGTTGTTATTTTGTGTCTAGAGTTTGGATTCTCAAAATATGTAAGTTTTATATATACCTCATTATCAGTAGGTTTAGAAACGGTGTACATATGTTGTAAAATGAGCCTTTTTATGGCGGGAAAGGGACTATAAAACAATACATTTCAGAACAGAAACGGTGGTCTCTTAAAGCAAGTGGTCTCTTAATAGAGTTGACATTTTAAGCAGATTCGACTGTATTTGCTTGGAATACGGGCATTATTTTATTTTCAGTTTATGAATGCTTAAGTTCACAGCATGCATATTAATAGAACTTGGGTCCAAATTGTTCATTGTTCAGACATATTAGATGAACTCTATCAACAGTATACATTTAACACTGCTGCCGTTCCCTTACACTGGCATAATTGCAAGGTTCAACGATAAAGATTTGTACGAGAAACGTAAATACATGTAATTATCAGTTCAGTGATTGTTCTTCCAGTCTTTCTCAAAATGTGCTAGTGTAGGAGTTTCATCCTTGCGTTAGTGTCTCACCCCTGAAGTGGTATTCAACCTTCACAGACAATGTTTCAGGTTTGACTGGAGGTAACTTTGTGCGGGACCACGCCAAATTAATGGCCACTGTCAGCTGTTCCAAGGTGCCCAAAATATCTGTTGTCATTGGAAACAGTATAGGACCAACCAACTATTTAATGGTGGGTACACTTACCGCGTATGGTTGATCAATTTTGGGTTCTGTTTTACAAGCCATTCATTTTATACCAGCATCAACAAGTATCCAGTCATTTGTCAGTATTAGTTTGGTTCAATTTGTTTTGAGTTCCTTTATTAATACAAGTAAGCATTAGATTTTATTTTTCTCTGTGAGGAAGCTATCCAGCTGGCTTGCGGAACCTCGGTGGTTCTACCCAGGTGCCCGCCCGTGCGTGAAAATTGCCCGGAGGGGCACCTGGGGTCTTCTCCACCAATGGAAGCTGGAAAGTCCATATTCAATTCAGTGAGTTTTCTCATATAAACTGCAAAATACTTTTGCTTTAAATAAATAATTTAGCCATCTTGCTAAATAAATATTTTACTAACATGTTAAAATTAGTGATATTCAACCTTTAGAAATGTTTTGATATATTGAGTACCGTATTACCCTTCTAGTAGCGCCTCACCTAATAAAGACGCCCGACCACACCACACACCCTCCACCCCGCCCCACCAACCCCACATACATTTTCGATCTTTTGCATCAAAATCTCCAAAGAAATAAACAACATCCAAAAATATGTTTTTTAATCTTTGCTTTCGATCCCTAATAATTTCCTTTATAAGAACGTCTCCTTGGCATTCTGCATAGCTCCTGCATAGCGCCTGTATAGCGCCTGCATAGCGCCTGTATAGCTCTTGCCTAGCACCTGTATAGCTCCTGCATAGCGCCTGTATAGCGCCTGCATAGCGCCTGTATAGCTCCTGCATAGCGCCTGTATAGCTTCTGCATAGCGCCTGCATAGCTCCTGCATAACGCCTGCATAGCTCCTGCATAGCGCCTGTATAGCTCCTGCATAGCGCCTGCATAGCGCCTGCATAGGGCCTGTATAGCTCCTGCATAACGCCTGCATAGCTCCTGCATAGCGCCTGTATAGCTCCTGCATAGCTCCTGCATAACGCCTGTATAGCTCCTGCATAGCGCCTGCATAGCGCTTGTATAGCTCCTGCATAGCGCATGCATAGCTCCTGCATAGCGCCTGTATAGCTCCTGCATGGCACCTGCATAGAGCCTGCATAGAGCCTGCATAGCTCCTGGGCACTTCTGTTAGGGGAAATATGATATATGAATTGTATAATTATTAATATTTGCTGTATTACAGTGCGGCCGTTCTTGCAGTCCCAACTTCATGTTTACGTGGCCAAATGCGGTGGTCGGGATGTTGGAGAAAACACGTCTTGTCCAGTCCATACTGCAGGTAATGCTATACTGTTTCTTTGTGTATACCCAAGATGAGTTATGTTTCAGTAAATTCATGTTTCTTCAGACATATTCAATGTGCCTTACAGCACATTAAAATGCATACTCAAGTTTGGTAGAATCTGTCTAATCTTTCAAGGTACTGATATTGAAATTGTTTTATTTTGCAGGAATAGACTCATACCCGCTACTCCTATTAGTCTGCTGGTACCTGAATTGCAGGAGTAATTCTGCTTGTACCCGAATTGCAGGAGTAGACTGGTACCCAGTTCCCTGTATTTGTCTGTTGGTACCTGAATTGCAGGAGTAGACTGGTACCCAGTACTCAGTATTAGTCTGCTGGTACCTGGTACTCAGTATTTGTCTGCTGGTACCTGAATTGCAGGAGTAAGTGAACTGGTACCCGGTTCTCAGTATTAGTCCGCTGGTATCTGAATTGCAGGAGTATACTGGTACCCGGTACTCAGTATTCTATGGTACCTGAATTTCAGGAGTAGACTGGTACCTGGTACTCAATATTAGTCGACTGGTACGTGAATTGCAGGAGTAGACAGGTACCCAGTACTCGGTATTAGTCTACTGGTATCTGAATTGCAGGAGTAGACTGATACCCGGCCCTCAGTATTAGTCTGCTGGTACCTGAATTGCAGGAGTAGACAGGTACCCAGTACTCGGTATTAGTCTACTGGTATCTGAATTGCAGGCGTAGACTGATACCCGGCTCTCAGTATTAGTCTGCTGATACCTGAATTGCAGGGAAAATAAATTTGTTATTTTGCTGTTTTATTTATTTTCAGGAGAAATTTCAAGGCAAGGAGGTAGAGAGTTCCGAGAGAAAGGAGGCTGAGAAGAAGCTGATGGAGAGGTATTCCCTGGAGATGTCGTCGTTCTACATTAGTTCTCGGCTTCTAGACGACGGGGTGATATTACCGCAGAACACCAGACAGGTGGGTTTGGGTACTTACAATATGCAGGGATGGATACAGAATTTGAGATAAGGGGTATAGGGACGCAATGAAAAAAATAATATATTGTAGCTGCAATTTTTAAATTTGATAAAAAAAGAAATTACAAAAAAGCATTTTCACATAAATATTCAATAAATAAGGCGGGGCACACATGACTCCGCCCCTGATATGGGAATCTTATGATTGTATTATGTGAGGTTTGGATAACAACTGAAGCATGCACTACTGCCGCTTTTATGATTTTCTTAGCCGGATTGCTGAGCAAATCCAGGCTTAAGGTTTGGTGATTTCCATTGGTCCATCTATCTGTCTAAGCATTCCAGGCTTATGATTTGGTATTTCCATCCGTCCGTCTTTCCGTCCGTCTACGCGTTTTAGTTCAAGTTCTTGTTTATCTCAGAAACTAATTGTTCGAAAGCTTTGAACCTTGGCACAGTTGTTCATTATCATTACACAATGTTATATGACAAGAACCATAACTCTTGTCTTTTATTTTACCTGAGTTATCTCCATTTATGAAGGTTGTTGAATGTACAGTCATATTCCAAACAACATTTGATCAAAAGCTTTTAAACTTTACATACATAGTCATCATCATTACACAACAATATGTAACAAGTACCATAACTCTGTTATGCATTTTACCAGCATTATCACCCCTCGCATACTTAGAATTCCAATTAAAATTGTGAATGTACAGTCATATTCAAAATACGAATTGTCAGAAAGCTTTGAAACTTGGCACACATGTTCATCATCACTGCAAAACCATATGTAGAAAGCACTATAAGTCTGTCTTGCATTTTACTAGAATTATCCCCATTCAGCATTTAGATTTTTTAGTTAAAATGTTGAAGTACTGTCCTATTCCAAAAACAATTGACAGAATACTTTGAAACTTGGCATATATGTTCATCATCATTGCCGAACCTTAACAGACAAGCACCATAAGGCTGTCTGCATTTTATCTGAATTATCCCCTCTTCCACTTAGATTTTTGGTCAAAATGTTGAATGTAGTCATTTTCTAAATACCCATTGACAAAAGAACTTTGAAAGTTGGCATACATATTCATCATTTGTGTTACAAGCAAATAACTTTAATGTCTTCCCCTTTTTTGTCTTACATTTGTGCGGTAAAAGTTAGCAATTAGCAATCGGGCGTTCACATCGGTATTGGTGCTTCTTGTTATTATATATAAAGGGTATGACATTATATTTCAGGTATTTTGATTTATCATTTGTTTTGTGTTTTAACAATTGTCGTCTCTCAACACAGATGTTCCCCATATTTGCTGTTGTACTTCCAGTATAAGAAAACCAGTTTTGACGGGTGACCGTCAGATAATTCCCTTAGGCTCCAGTCTGGGACAAACTATCTTCTAGCCATTGTGCTGCACAGTAACCATGGCTATTCAATGTGCTAACTATAAAATGTGACTGTTGCTTTTCTTAAGTACACCCATTAAAGATGTTTTCAATTATGACATTTTCCATAACTGTTTCTTGGCTATTCCATTAAAAAATACATGGGACCCCAGGAAGGCACTTTTGAAATTGAACACCCATTGATGCAAAATTGAATTGGGCCAAATTTGAGAAAATAGGGTTCGCTCATAGATGTTTATTAAACAGCCTTCCTGGTTTCCCGGGTATATTTTAATGGAATAGCCCTGGATAAAATCTGTATTAAATTATTTTTTACGAGTATTTGTTTAAATTGTAGGTGATAGGGCGTTGTTTAGATATCACGTCTGCATATCTCCCTCACCAGCAGACGCAGTATCCTATCATCAGGATGTGATGCGATTGGATTATAGCAGTCATGTGAGAATCATGTGATCAATGCCACATTGTCAGCAACTTGTTTCACAAACATTCAGCTAGTCAAGGAGCAAATATACTGCCATATGTCAGGGATTATTTCCCCTTGTCATGAACCAATTTTGAATAAAATTAATTGACTTTAGAAAGAGATGCCGTATAGCAGTTGTACTTAGTGATGTACCCAGATCCAAATTGTTCTGGAAATTACTTTCCTGAAAGAAAATATACGCATGACTTACTCTACACCATAAACGTGTTATAGACAATTTTAATGTATTATGTGATCAATGTTAAGACTCTTGGCCAAATAAATATAAAGACATATGTTACTGAATAGTAGCCAAGGGGAATTTCTTGGATTTCTGTCACATGCTAGTTCAGCAACATTCTGTTTTGTACTTTATACCTGATGTGACCTCTTAAACATGTTCAGAATGTTAGTGAGCAAGTCAATGTGGCCTTATATCTCAGGGAAAAACTGTATTGAATTTTAGCAATAGGAACTTTGACATTTGACCTTTCAGAGTCTCAGAAAGGCTTCCAGTTTGTTACATACCTTAAGAAGGTTGGTTGGATGGAACAATATTAAAGTAGCCTTCCTGCCAACAATAGGCACATTTTACATTACATGTACATCATTCCATAGCCTATTGACGATGAGGTACATATATAACTTACACATTTTGAGGTACATATATAACTTACACATTTTGAGGTACATATATAACTTACACATTTTGAGGTACATATATAACTTACACATTTTGAGAATCCAAACTCTGTAGACACAATATACCCAGCCAGGCCAAACCTGAAACTGGAATGGTCACCAACTCTTAATTCATTTAACACATATTCAGTCACACGTATTTTTAGAACCCATGAAAAGTGTTTACTTCTAATATTCTAATACATTATGATATGACCTGAACACCTGGATAGAGTTGTGATACACGATTTTGTAGTGTAATTTTGCCTTGATTTGATGGCTTAGTTTGTTTAAATGGACAAACGACAATCTTGAAGCTTTTTTGAAGCATTAAAATAAGCATCTTGACATAATTTGCATTTGTTTATAGTAGCGTTAATCTCATTTATAGGTTAATAAGCGAGCACGAATGATGTTACTTAACTTGAATGACGTCACTTAAATCTTGTATTGGCGAGTTTCTTTATATTGGCCGGGTTTTTTCATATTGGCCGACTTCCAGTTTATATTGGCCAAGTTTGCATCAAATTGTGTGTAGAGTTTCTAGTAAAACACGGCTAATATAGTATAGTTAATTAATAATTGAATTGAATGTTGTTTAACGGCTCATCAACACAGTATAGGTTATTTAGAGCCGCCCCAGAGAGAGGGGAAGGATATATAGGAATCCGGGAACCGTGCCATACTGTTATTATCGAATAGATTCCTATGGTTCTTTAATGTGCTCGGAGGATAGACCGATACACGGAACCGTCCGGTTTACGTCCCCATCCGACGGACGAGGCTAAAGTAAAGTGTCTTGCCCAAGAACACACCGACGGAACTCAGTGGCAAAACGGAGGATTGAGCCCGGGGCCTCCGGTTACAAATCCGCCGCGCTACCGACTGCGCCACGCCAGTTAATTAATACAATTGTGAACTGAAATGCTTGTCTCTTAAAGAAGTTATCTCTTAACAGAGGTAGTCTCTGGAACAGGTTTGACTTTTTTTGTACTAGAATAGAATAGTATTCAAGTCTGTATATCAAGGTGGTTGTTTATATATTTTGATCATGATTTCATAATAAATCATTGCTAATTTTAATTAATTTAATTAAGGAATAATTATTAGATGACTATTGTTTACTGTGATAAAATGCAATAAATGTTTGAATGCAGATTTGTTTATGATATAACTATTTTTGATAATGAAATAAATATTTAAACATTATATATTCAGTGTTAGTTTTACTTGTTTCTTTTTTTCAATTAGCCTAATTGGCTAATTTATATCAAAGTACATGATTCAAGCATGTCAGTCTATAGGGGAGGTTTCTGGATTTCTATGTAACCTTCCCATCTCTCCTGGGCAGCTCGAAATAAACTAAGATAATGGTTTACTGAACAGTATTTTATTTCATCTGCAAGCATGAAGAATTCATTTTTAGCTTGACTTTTTGAGAAGGAAAAAAAGCGCTATTACATTTTGTGAAGGAAAAAAAGAGCTATTGTCATCACTTGATCATCGTCTGCATATTTGTCTGCGTTGTTGTCGTTGTCTGCATCCCCTGGTTAACGTTTTGTATGTAAGCTTGTATCGGGCAAACTACTTCACATAATGGATTAAAACTGTACACATATATTCGACATCATCAAAGACCAGTTCTGTAACTTAATTTAACAAAATTATGTCTCCTCCAGACATAGAAAATGTTGGTTAAAATTAGTGTTTGTAAGCTTGTATCTCAGAAACGCCTCCATGTAATGGGTTGAAACTTCACACATGTCTTTAGCATCATGAGGCAATGCCATAGAGTTGGGTTCTATGACTCATATCTTCACTTCAACAAAATGATAACCTCTTTTATGCTTAGAGAAAATAGGTTAAAGTTTTATATTTAAGCTTGTCAACTTAGTCTGTTTTTGTTTTTAAATGTTCATCTTGCCTCAGAATCACCTTAAAGAATCCAATAAAACAACTCTTGCATCCACTTTTATATGAATAACTCATAGAGACAAGTGCTATAATTCTGTTTTACAATTAAGCAGAAATATGCCTTTCAACTTAGATTACCGATAAACAGACAAGACGAAAGTCAAGCGTCTACATCCAAGGGCAGTGCTTCTTGTTTTAAAATATTTTTTATACCCCCACTTTTAAAAAGTGAAGGGATCTGTATAGGAATCACGCTATCCGTAATGTCCCATCCCATTTCGTCGCGAACACATTTAATGTCGCGGCACTTCGCGTCCTGTCCTGTTGCATAACACATTTTTATTTCTTGCATTTCTCAAACAGTTTTGAATGAGTTGTTCCCAAAATGCATATACTCATAACAGCTGATGACCTTATGTCCTCTACATCATTCATTGATGATTGCCAAATTTATTGAAGAATTATAGTTCTTTTGTTAGACTAAGAATAAAAAAAGTGGGGGTATTCATCAACTTTAGTGATAGTTCTTGTTGTATGCTAGCTTAAACAGAATGTTCTCCGTCATGTGCTGTTAGTTTATATTAAATAACAAGACACATCCAGGCCATCAGAAGGTGGTCATTATGACCATCCTTATGACCATCCTTGACCAGGACAATTTTTGTCACAAGGGTCGTCAAACTTCCTGTGTAGATACATAAAGATCTGGCCTGGACAACATTTCTTCAAACTATTCTTAGACTTAAACTCAAGTACTCAAATTTCGTTCACAAATATTTACATGACCTTCAAAGATAAACAATCGTATGAAGTTGCTATTTATTAGTATTTATCATACTTATACATAGCAGCTTGAAATGAATGTTTATACTTTAAACTTATAGAAATATTTGTGGTTGAAATTTGCATGCTTGGGCTTAATTCTAGGAATATTCTCAAGAACGGTTGGTGTATTCAAGGCCACAGAACTTTGCAACCACTTTAAATGTACACGACTGCTCTTCATCTTAACATGTGCATTAGTAAAATTGATGTTTAATCGAACGCAGGATTTTTTGGAATGTCCGGACACATCCCCACACACATCCCTTCCCCCTCCCCCATCCCTTCCCCCACCCACATTCCCTCATTTTGGTACAGATGCCAGTGTTCACTTTGTTTTTAACTGAGATGCAGTTAAGCTTTTTTATGACACAAGTCAAGCTCCCAGTTTTACACCTGGTAATCACCTGTGAAATATATAATTGATGTTTACATGACCTAATACCCTATTTCCCCTGATAAGAGCACCTCCATTAATAGTAGCCTAACACCAATACCAACACCAATTTATTATTTATTTATTTTTTAATATTTTATTAGAGTACCCCTTTGGCATTTTTTGCATAGCATCCGGGCGCTACGGGAAATACAGTAGTTTTTATTTTTCTGTTTTGAGGGTATGACAATGAAGATAAAGATGGTATACGAGTATGTTATATTATGATTTTCTTTGAAAATTGCATGCATTATTCTGTTGGTTTGACAACACAATCTGATGATGGTATATATGCCTTTTTTCCATGAATAGTATGTGGGGATCCAGGGGATGGTGTAACTGGCTTGTCCCCTAAATTTAAAATTAACGATTTTTAGCTCTACTGGCCAAGGGTCAGCAAATCTTATGGGATGGCAAGTTGTCCGTCCGTCCGTTAACTTTTCCCTCATTAAGCAATAGAGCCTTCATTTTTCATCCGATCTTTACCAAACTTTAATTGTTAATATTAATGAAAGCTCGGGACAAGGTCGAAAATCAGCCATGTCGGACCAGTAACAGCCCTTTAAAGGTTTTAATACACTAGCTTTGTCCTGACTAGTTCTCCTGAACCCCTGGCCGGATTTAAACAAAACTTTTTAGGGATGATTAGCACCAAGCCTAGTTGTGCATATCATTGTCGTGTTCCGGTTTACATATTTTTGGCAGAGTTATGGTCCTTCAAAGTTTTTGATACTCAACCTTTTTCCGGGCTAGTTCTCCTGAACCCCTGGCCGGATTTCTTGAAACTTGACAAGGATGATCAGTATCAAGCCTAGTTGTGCATAACATTGCCGTATTCCGGTTGAATGATTTTTTGGCAGAGTTATGGCCCTTCAAATGTTTTAGTACACAAACTTTGTCCAGAATAGTCTCTTATGAACTCCTTGCCGGATTTCAACGAATCTTGGCGGTGATGATCAGTACCAAGCCTAGTTGCACCTGTCATTATTGTGTTCGGGTTGAATGATTTTTGGCCCTTTTAACGTTTTAATTCACAAACTTTGTCTCAAATTATTCTGATCCCCTGGCCGGATTTCAATGAATCTTGGCAGGGATGATGAGTACCAAGCCTAGTTGCACATTTCATTGTCGTGTTCCAGTTGAATGAATTTTGGCAGGGTTATGATCCATTAAAAGTTTTAATAAACAAACTTTGTACAGACCAGTTCTCCTGAACCTCTGGCTGGATTTCATTGAAACTTGGCAGAGATGATCAGTATCAAGCCTAATTGCATATATCCTCGCCATGTTCCGGTTGAATGATTTTTAAAAGAGTTATGGCCCCTTATACATAAACTTTATCTTTAGCCAGTAGAGTGTCCACAGGCCTCTTGGGACTCTTGTTATAGGGGGTTTGCCCTGAAAGGTAACTTGTTCCCACCTGATAATTCATGTTTTTGCCTTGGTTCCTTACCATTTTTTTGTCTCGTCCACGATAGTGGGTAGCGAGACATAGCAGTCACTTTTCCGGCAGCGGCGACCACATTTTAAATCAACCATATCTCAACAACAACTGCTCGAATTTTTCTGAAACTTTGTCTGATGCTTTGCCTCACCTTATGTCTTTGATACTTGGTCATATGTATTGTTCGCATTGGTGGACATCGCTGATTGACAAAAAGTACCAAGGTCAAGGTCATATTTTGCACTATTTTCCCCAAACTTAACCTTGGTTAGGTAACTTAACCTCAGTTAACTTTATGTGATTGCCTCACTTTATGTCTTTGATACTTGGTCATATGTATTGTTGGCATTGGTGGACATCACTGAACAACAAAAATTACCAAGGTCAACGTAATATTTTGCGATATATTCCCCAAACTTAACCTTGGTTAGGTAACTTAACCTCAGCTAACTTTATGTGACTGTCTCACTTTATGTCTTTGATACTTGGTCATATGTATTGTTGGCATTGGTGTGTGTGTGTGTAATTCTAAGGTTTATAGTCCGTCCGCCAACGAACACGTCAGGGTATACCTGACGCGATGGGCACAATAGAGTCTGGACTTTTTGTTGGCATTGGTGGACATCACTGGATGACAAAAAATACCAAGGTCAGGGTCATATTTTGCATTATTTTCCCCAAACTTAACCTTAGTTAGATAACTTAACCTTGGTTAGGTAACTTAACCTCAGTTAACTTTATGTGATTGCCTCACTTTATGTCTTTGATACTTGGTCATATGTATTGTTGGCATTGGTGGGTATCGCTGAACGACAAAAATACCAAGGTCTAGGTCATATTGTGCGTTATTTTCTCAAAACTACTCCCTGATTAAACCTTTTAACCTCAGTAACTTAACTTCTTATGATTACCTCGCTTTAATTTGTTTGATACTTGGTTATATGAAGTGTTGTCTTTGGTGGACATCTTTTAAGCACAAATTTAATAAAATATTTCATATGCGGTTTGCCGCGGTGGGCAAGACACCCTCAGACCGAGGTCTTGTTTCAGAAGTTGTTTCTCCTTTAATCTAAAATTCTGTATCTTCCTATGTAAGTAGAATTTTTTATTTAAGATATCATGTCCATGAATAACTGTGTATACATGTAAGGTCAGACCAATGAGAACCTCCATCTGGCAGAGAGATAAAGTGGTTGACACTGCTGACCAAGCTGTATGCTAACACATGTTGGAGTAGTGATCTGTGTGTACTGCTTTAAGTTGAGGTCTGATGTACGAGTCATTCTGAATTGGACTGGTTTAAATTAAGTCTGACAAAGGTGTCTTGTGTCAGTCTGTCTGAATTTAGACTGGTTTAAGGTCTGACAAAGTTGTCTTGCATAAGTCTGTCTGAATTTAGACAGGTTTAAGGTCTGACAAAGTTGTCTTGTGACTTTTGTCTGAATCGGCCGTTTCACTGTCTGGAGGTTTCAAGATGGTTCCTACCAAAATAACTGGGATGCAAGTGAAGGATATCAGATTCCCAACTTCACTGGAAAAGGATGGATCAGATGCTATGGTGAGTCTTGTTGAACAGAAATTCATAGCTTAGATGGTTTTAAAAAGTATATAAAGTACAAGTTAAATCAAAACTTTTACTTTTTCTTCTTTTCTCAATGTTCAATATGATATAAAAAATCATGGGGGCAGGGGTGGGGGTGAGAGGGAATTTATTTATTGTTTATTAAAATTCAATAAACAAAGGTACTAATTTTATTAACAAAATAAATACTATTTCATAAACCAAGGTACAAATTTTATAATTAGTACCTTGCCGACTGAGGGTGAGGGGAGTATTTATCATTTATTAAAATTAGTACCTTGGTTTATTAGAATGCAATAAACAAAGGTACTAATTTTAATAAATAAATACTATTTCATAAACCAATATACTAATGTTACAAATAGTACCTTGCCAGGGTGGGGTTGAGGGTGAGGGGAGTATTTATCATTCATTAAAATTAGTACCTTGGTTTATTAGAATTCAATAAACCAAGGTACTAATTTTGATAAATGATTTTAATTTTGAAATAAAATATTAGGGAAATTTACTAAACTTTGTTGGTATCATAAATTTGACAAGAAATGGAAACAGATCCTCTTGCCAAGTTTACTATATTGTTGGGGATAGTTGGTCCACATTTCTAGATTGAAATTAACGTATTTTGGAATAGGATTGTTCTTTCAAATAATGTCTACCGTTAATATATAAAAATAGCTAGCTGCTTTTGAATTTAGGCGGAATTCCTCATTTTGGTGTTCTTTAAAACACAATTCAATTACCCTCATTTATTTCCGCAAATGCAGAAAATATTTTGAAAAGTTTAAGTTGCTTTTCCGCCATCTTCTTGTTTTTCCGCAGTTTTTATTTGTATTCAAAAAATGCAGTAAGTTCTTCTGCCAGTACTCTACAGATTTTTCAGGACAATGTGGGATATGGTTTTGAGGGAAAAAATGAGGGATACTGCATTATTTGCAGAATTTTAAACTAAGGGTATTTTGTATTAATTTAAGCATTCACAACTATGGACATCATGGCTTACTCTTGCATATGAATATAACTGCAGTATACCAATATTGCATCTCAATATATCAATATTGCATCTCAATATATCAATATTGCATCTCAATATATCAATATTGCATTTGAATATAGTACTGCATAAGAATATACTATTATTGTATACTTTCATATTGTCCCGTTTAGTTTGCATTGAGCTAAGTGTGCAATATTCTACGATATTGCACACATTGATATTGCACCGGAACTTTTGCTTGTGCTTGCTACGAGCCGCGAAATAGAAATAAGGAACTATTTTCAAATAAAAATAACGGAATCCTTCCTATAGTGCCAACAAAAAATGTGTTTTTTTTTCAACCTTTTATGGCAGAAATTGATAAAATAATTGAAATGGTCACTCACCCACTGTTTTTAACGTTATCGAATGGTAAACAAACTTTAGAAAATCGCTTGATGTTTTTAATGACGTCATCCGATGTCGACGTCGTCTTCGTGCAAAATAGTCATCCACACAAAATGAAACTGAATGACAAGATAGGAATTCCATCAAAAGCTATAAAAATAACACAAATACAATGAAAAGTAATAGTCATACAATTAACATTGATCGAAAACAATATGAATGTATACAATAAAAAGGTTATTGAATTTGTATGGCTAAATATTACTTGGAACGAGTTGTTTTGGCAAAGGACGACGAGCTTGCAATATTGGTATATGTGAATATACCAATATTGCACATGAATATACCAGTACTACATGTGAATATACCAGTATTGCATGTGAATATACCAATATTTTACATGTGAATAAACCAGTACTGTATGTGAATATACCAATATTGTATGTGAATATACCAATATTGTATGTGAATATACCAGTATTGCATGTGAATAAACCAGTACTGTGTGTGAATATACCAATATTGTATGTGAATTTACCAATATTGCACATAAATATACCACTGTTGCATGTGAATATACTAGTATTGCATGTGAATGTACCAATATTGCACATGGATATACCAGTACTATATGTAAATATACCAATATTGCACATGGATATACCAGTATTACATGTGAATATACCAATATTGTATGTGAATATACCAGTACTTCATGTGAATATACCAGTATTGCATGTGAATATACCAATATTGCATGTGCATATACCAGTATTACATGTGAATATACCAGTATTGCATGTGAATATGCCAGTATTGCATGTGAATATACCAGTGTTAAATGTGAATATACTAGTATTGCATGTAAATATACAAGCTTTGCATTGTTCTGTAACTGCTTGTAACCGCTTGCTGTGTTTGTTCATCCCCAGCACTCAGCCCCAGATTATTCCTGCCCCTATGTCATCCTAGAAACTGACTCTGACCTTCGAGGTCATGGTATGACCTTTACACTAGGCAAGGGAAGTGAATTAGGTATGTATTACTACATCAATGTTAGATTTGCCCTTGACAGAGACTCTGATCGTCAAGGTCATGATATGAGGTTCCTGCTATAGGCAAGTTAATGCAATGAAGAAGGTACTTATGATTACACCAAGGTCAGACTATTTCTGCTTCTTAATGGAATTTATTTAGCTTCTGCGCTTCAAGGTCATGGCATGACCTTTATACCAGGTAGGGAAGTGAAGTAAGCATGTATGACTTTTGTTATCAAGGTCAGATTAGTCTTGCCCCTATATTGTCCTTCCGAAAGACTCTGACTTCCACAACAGAAGACAGAGATAATGTGAATATAAGTAGACAATTAATTGATTCCAAGATCAGGTCGCCAATGACCTACATATTAGGATAAGGCAATAAAGTAGGTATGTATGATTTTATCAAGGTCTATACCTGAACAGAAGATATAGTAGGTAAAATATGTGGACAACTAATTAGTTCCAAAGTCGGGTTGCTATAATATGCTTTGCAGTGAAGTAGGTATGTATGATTTTATCAAGGTCTATACAGAACAGAAGGCAGAAATTATGTGAATATATGCCGAGTCATATTGTTTCATCCGAATGACTCATATGTGGTCGAGATAGTGCAGTAGGTATTTTATTAATATTTAGGAAGTTGATTGCTTTAACGGGACAAAGGGAAATCTCGATTTTTAGCTCTACTGATCAGAGATCAGCAGAGCTTATGCCGTGGTGCAGCGTCCGTCTGTCTGTCTGTCCGTCTGTCCGTCTGTCCGTCCGTAAACTTTTATTTGTAGCGACTACTCCTCTGAAACTACTGGATGGATATTCATGAAACTTTACAGAAATGTTGCCCATGAAGTCTAGTTGACCCTGGAAAAAATTCATGTTGATGTGAAATCCAAGATGGCCGCCAAATCTAAAAATAGGTTTTCAAAAAACAAGTTTGTAGCGACTACTTCTTGAAAACTCTAAGGGATATTGATATGGGACTTTTTCTAAAATGATCAGCATGACATGATGTTGGTCCTTGTCGAAAATCGTTTTGATTCGATGTTAAACATGCTGCCAGTGGCCATCTTTGTTTACATAGAGTTATATAATGAAAACTTGTAGCGACTATTCCTCTGAAACTACTTGACGGATTTTCATGAAACTTCACAGGAATGTTGCTCTTGATGTCTAATTGATCCTAGCAAAATTTTAGATTGGCCGGAAATTCAAGATGGCCGCCACGGCTAAAAATAGATTTTTAAAAAATAAGTTTGTAGCGACTACTTCTTGAAAACTATAAGAGATATTGATATTGGACTTTTTCTAAAATGATCAGCATGACATGATGTTGGTCCTTGTCGAAAATCGTTTTGATTCGACGTTAAACATGGCTGCAGCGGCCATCTTTGTTTACATAGAGATATATAATGAAAACTTGTAACGACTACTCCTCTGAAACTACTTTACGGATTTTCATGAAACTTCACAGGAATGTTGCTCTTGATGTCTAATTGATCCTAGCAAAATTTCAGGTCGGCCGTAAAATCAAGATGGCCACCACGGCTAAAA
Organism: Cyrtodaria siliqua; assembly: GCA_037043455.1. Classification (NCBI taxonomy): domain Eukaryota; kingdom Metazoa; phylum Mollusca; class Bivalvia; order Adapedonta; family Hiatellidae; genus Cyrtodaria; species Cyrtodaria siliqua. The sequence continues at coordinate 509,427 of JAWPHD010000230.1, read as the reverse complement.
ATAGATTGCTAAAAAATATGTTTGTAGCGACTACTTCTTGAAAACTATAAGAGATATTGATATGGGACTTTTTCTAAAATGATCAGCATGACATGATGGTTATCCAAGTTGAACATTATTTTGATTCGACGTTAAACATGGCTGCCAGTGGCCATCTTTGTTTACATAGAGTTATATAATGAAAACTTGTAGCGACTACTCCTCTGAAACTACTTGACTGATTTTCATGAAACTTCACACGAATGTTGCTCTTGATGTCTTATTGATCCTAGCAAAATTTCAGGTCGGCCGGAAATTCAAGATGGCCGCCATGGCTAAAAATATATTTTCAAAATACAAGTTTTTAGCGACTACTTCTTGAAAACTGTAAGTGATATTGTTATGGCACTTTTTCTAAAATGATCAGCATGACATGATGTTGGTCCTTTTCAAAAATTGTTTTGATTCGATGTTAAACATGGCTGTCAGCGGCCATCTTTGTTAGATAGAGTTATATAATGAAAACTTGTAGCGACTACTCCTCTGAAATTACTTGACGTATTTTTATGAAACTTCACAGGAATGTTGCTCTTGATGTCTAATTGATCCTAGCAAAATTTCAGAAATCAAGATGGCCACCACAGCGAAAAGGCCAGAAAAAGGCCAGAAATCAAGATGGCCGCCACAGCTAAAAATAGATTTAAAAAAAATAAGTTTGTAGCGACTACTTCTTGAAAAATATAAGTGATATTGATATGGGACTTTTTCTAAAATGATCAGCATGACATGACGGTTATTCGAGTCAAACATTATTTTTATTCGACGTTAAACATGGCTGCCAGTGGCCATCTTTGTTTACATAGAGTTATATAATGAAAACTTGTAGCGACTACTCCTCTGAAACTACTTGACGGATTTTCATGAAACTTCACACGAATGTTTCTCTTGCTAATTAATCTTAACAAAATTTCAGGTCGGCCGGAAATTCAAGATGGCCGCCATGGCTAAAAATAGATTTTTAAAAAATAAGTTTTGTAGCGACTACTTCTTGAAAACTATAAGAGATATTGATATGGGACTTTTTCTAAAATGATCAGCATGACATGATGGTTATCCGAGTCGAACAATATTTTGATTCAATGTTAAACATGGCTGTCAGTGGCCATCTTTGTTTACATAGAGTTATATAATGAAAACTTGTAGCGACTACTCCTCTGAAACTACTTGACGGATTTTCATGAAACTTGATGTCTAATTGATCCTAGCAAAATTTCAGGTCGGCCGGAAATTCAAGATGGCCACCACGGCTAAAAATAGATTTTCAAAAAACAAGTTTGTAGTGACTACTTTATGAAATCAAACTCAATCAGTAGAGCTTCAAGGTCATTGACCTCTTGTTTTAAAAACCTTTATCATCAAGGTGCTTCTTTTAGTGCTTTATAAATATTTTCAAGTTTGCTGTGTGTCTCCTTAAGGAAAACAGATGAGATTGGTCACTGGTGAGTACCGGTACATGTTCGATAGCAGAATGGTAGGAACCAATCAGATTGCAGATCGTAACATTTGGTATATATTAATAGGAATTTGTGGTGCAACTTACTAACTTTGCCTTTAGGGCCTCGTCTACTTTTTGTCTGCAGCGAGCGCCTTTATTACTGGTATCTGAAAATATTTCAAGAACATTATTATATTGAATATATGAAACTACTATGAATAATTCTGACTGGTTCCTACAATTCTGCATGCGAGTACTCTGCTACACGCATGTATACGGTATTCAACAACTGATAAATAAATATAAACACGTTGCACGGCCAAAGGTGTAGTACAAAGGTAAGTCTATAATGTGTGTCTTCCATGGCCGCTTCTGTGTTTACAATATGCTTCAGTGGTAGCTAGAATCCAAATTACTGTAATAGGAGTGGTGTCTACTGTGTTTACAATATGCTTCAGTGGTAGCTAGACTCCAAATTACTGTAATAGGAGTGGTGTCTAGCTGTATTAGGGTCAGTAATTTTTGAAAACACAACTTTTTTGGGTAGGAGGCAATCAGTTTTTAGAAAACACAACTACCTTTTCCTTCAGTTTTCCCAGATTTTGGGGTAGGATGGTTGGTAATCCTAAAATTAAAAAAAAAGACTGGCCTCGGTTGAAAATGATGACATTCTATCTCATTATCTGTGCTGGATGTGTGGTTGGATTGGCTCAGCGGGAACCACATCAACTATCAGTTTTGTCATCATCAGTGCCACTGGGAGTAATTTATATAAGCTGCGTAACATGTTTTTTTTTCAACGCAAAGTATTGTTTGTATGGTGTTTTACGTCATTTTCAACACGTAAGGTTATATGATGATCGATTTTTTTGTGGTGGAGGCAGTCCACCCACTTTTCTTGGGTAGAACCAGTACTATACACCTCCCACCAACTGTAAGAATAAGATTTCCTCATAAGTCGAGCTCCCAGTGGGATTTGAACCCGCAGCGGTGCACAACGGAAAGTATATAACTGAATTATCTTACTCTTTAGCACAGAACACCAGATTATTCATGTGCCTATGTTGTCATTGAAACCGACACACCACTGACTGGCCATGGACACACATTCACTGCAGGCAGAGGGACGGAAATAGGTTGGTACATCGTTTTAGAAAAATAAATCTATGAAAAAACGTGGGAGATCTGATACCCATGCAGAGTAGGATGAAAGAAGTTTGTATTATATCCAAACATGACTTCCATGCCTGTGAAACAGAAGAGATATGTTCGTATGATACAAGCATACAGTGCATGGAGCATGATCTTAACTGATCTGGAGGTTTGTAATTTTACATTATCAAGTTTATATTATAAATATATGCTGCAGGGAAAATTAGCAAATACCTACAAAGCAGTAAGATCTGCATGTAGGTATTACATATTTCAAGCTTTTACTAGTACCCAAAATAATATCTGGAGGTAGGCATTATATATTCAGAGTTTGTCAGTACATGCAAGGGCTCATACTGGTACCCGAGGTAAGATCTGGGGATATGTAATTTATATTCAATAAAGATACTGGTGCCCGAGGTAAGATCTTGGGATTCATTAACTGGTACCCGAGGTAAGATCTGGAGGGTATGTATTATATATTCAGTACAGATACTGGTATCCAAGCTATGTCTGGTGGGTATGATGTACTATATATTCAGTATATATGCTGGTACCTGAGGTAAGATCTGGAGGTGGGTATTATATAGTCAGACTTCTTCATGCCTCGGACTTATAAACAGCAGAATATTTTTGTTGTTAATAATTATTTTTGACTTTCATGAATACATATTTACATGACAGCACGCATCCCCGGATTATTCGTGTGCCTATGTTATAATAACCACAGATGGAAACATAGAAGGGCACGGACATACATTTACCTGTGGAAAGGGAACTGATGTAGGTATGCTAACCTTTAACACATTTTATTTTACTTCTATGAGGTTACTTGGCAACACCTGCTTGGCAGACAGGTGCAGTTTGAGTGTATGTGCAACATCGGAAGTCTTCGCCAGTGATTTAAAATATAACATGTATTTACACTATACATAAGAGTCAAGAACGACTTAGAAGTTATCACGATGGTGGACTGCTACTTTGAAAGCATCCACTGATGGTACGACGACCATTGAATCTGAAGGTCTATTCCAATATGTGACTGTTCTCGGAAAGAACGAGTGTAGATATACATCTAACTGTCATAAGTTTCATAGAATGGCTATGTCTAGTAGATCTAACTGGTGCAGGTTGTGGCCAATATTGCACTGGTACGACTACAAGGTTATTCATAACTTTATATAAAGGTGTCAAATCTGCACATGTTCTGCGATGATGTAAGGTTTGTCACTGGAGTTGTTGTATCATTAATGAAACACTACCTGGATTGGTGTAATTAAAGGGCCAGTTTAACACAAAGCGGGCTGCATTCCACTTTACTTGTTCTATCTGGGTTTTTTTGTGTGGTTTGATGTCGATTCCATATGGTAGGGCTGTATTCCAATTTAGGTCTAACTAATGTTTGATAAGCTCTCTCCTTAACTTGTTTCGGGTAGTGACGAAGGTTCCTTTTTATAAATCCAAGTACTCTAGAAGGTATTTACTATGGATTCGATATAAAGGTTGTATTTCATATTATCTGATAACTCCACTCCAAGGTCTGGATGTTGTTTAACCTTTTGCAGCTCTTTATCATTCATAGTATACATGTAGTTGTAAACAAGTTTATTTGTTTTGGTTGAGATTTGCATTATTGCACAATTATCGATGTTAAAATCTGCCAAATCTTACTCCACTCTATATTTTAATACTTGTTTCATCTTGTTTTATTTAAAAAATAAATAAAAAAGTTACAGTAAAATGGGTCTTGATCAACGGATGAATGTTTATGCATATGCATTGAGGTACCTTTAGTTTATCTGTGATAGATCTTGCCTATTTCATTAAAACTAAACATATATTTATTTCACATGGATTTAAAAGGACTCGGTATTTCGATGCATGTGCATTTACCGTAGTCATTCTTGTCTCACTAATATCAAAGATAGGTGAGAGACTACATACATACCAAGGGGTGAACACAAAAACTGTTGTCACTACAATGTATACTATTGTAACTACATTGTATACTATTGTAACTATATTGTATACTATTGTAACTACATTGTATACTGTTGTCACTACAATGTATATTATTGTAACTACATTGTATACTATTGTAACTACATTGTATACTATTGTAACTGTATTGTATACTGTTGTCACTACATTGTATACTGTTGTCACTACATTGTATACTATTGTAACTATATTGTATACTATTGTAACTATATTGTATACTGTTGTCATTACATTGTATACTATTGTAACTATATTGTATACTGTTGTAACTACATTGTATACTGTTGTCACTACATTGTATACTATTGTAACTATATTGTATACTGTTGTCACTACATTGTATACTATTGTAACTATATTGTATACTATTGTAACTACATTGTATACTGTTGTCACTACATTGTATACTATTGTAACTATATTGTATACTATTGTAACTACATTGTATACTGTTGTCACTACATTGTATACTGTTGTCACTGCATTGTATACTATCGTAACTATATTGTATACTATTGTAACTACATTGTATACTGTTGTCACTACATTGTATACTGTTGTCACTACATTGTATACTATTGTAACTATATTGTATACTATTGTAACTACATTGTATACTGTTGTCACTACATTGTATACTGTTGTCACTACATTGTATACTATTGTAACTATATTGTATACTATTGTAACTATATTGTATAATGTTGTCACTACATTGTATACTATTGTAACTGTATTGTATATACTAGTATAAATAAAGAACAAGCTACAATAGTTGTACAATGACCTGTTTTTCCATTCCCAGTTATGGGTAATTCAACATTGTGTGTTTAAATTTATTGAAACTGCATGGAATACTTCAGTCAGTCATGTCTTAGTGCATCGTCGGAACCCACGTTTGATTGATTACTTTAATCAATCAAAAGTGGGTTCCGATGATGGTCATAGTGCAGCTTTACTAGTAAATCTCAGTCCTTTGTAACATACAGCTCATTTTAACATGACCTACTTTTAATGCGCCACAGACCTTGACCTACCTTTAATGGGCCACTGACTTGACATACTTTTAACTTTCCACTGTTATTGTCCTACTTTTAATGGGCCACTGTCCTTGGCTTACTTTCAATGAGCCACTGACCTTGACCTATTTTTAATGGGAAACTGACTGTAAAGTTCGCCATTTTTTTGGCAAGTAACTTATGTTTAGATTTTGCTTTTGACTCTGTATCTCTGTATTTTCATCAGCAGGAAGCTCAGATGGTTATGACCTGCATAATCTGCTGGCTGTCAATTTCTCATTCCTTTTGTTGAATTAACCTGTTTTGTTTTTTCCAGAAAATTTATAAAATACATCTACTAAACTTATATCTTTGATACTACATTTTAGTACCATGTAGCAGGGTCTTTTCTCTGAAACTACTTAGACAATATCAACCAAATTCGGTTATATTGGCAAATGGGGTTAAGTTCATAGCAGGTTGCTTATAATAGATTAATACCTTGGCCTTTTATTTTACAACTTTGACTGCCTTCGCAAATGTTGAATCTCAGTGCCTTGACCTTCTGTTATTATAACTTTGGCTGACTTTCTCTATGCCTTGGCCTTCTTTTTAAAACTTTGACTGACTTTGTTAATGTTGCATCTCTATGCCTTGGCTTTCTTTTTACAACTTTGACTTTGTTGATGTTGCATCTGTATGCCTTGGCCTTCTTTTTACAACATTGGCGGACTTTGTAATTGTTGCATTACAATGCCTTGGCCTTCTTTTTACAAATTTGACTGACTTTGTACATGTTGAATCTCTATGCCTTGGCATTTGTTTTCTTTGACTGACTTTGTAATTGTTGCATCTCAATGCCTTGGCCTTCTTTATACAACTTTGACTGACTTTGTAATGTTGCATTTAAATGCCTTGGCCTTCTTTTTACAACTTTGACTGACTTTGTAAATGTTGCGTCTCAGTGCCTTGTTCTTCTTTTTACAACTTTGACTGACTTTGTAATTGTTGCGTCTCAATGCATTGGTCGTCTTTTTACAACTTTGACTGACTTTGTAATTGTTGCATCTAAATGCCTTGGTCTTCTTTTTACAACTTTGACTGACTTTGTAATTGTTGCGTCTCAATGCCTTGGTCGTCTTTTTACAACTTTGACTGACTTTGTAATTGTTGCATCTAAATGCCTTGGTCTTCTTTTTACAACTTTGACTGACTTTGTAATTGTTGCGTCTCAATGCCTTGGTCGTCTTTTTACAACTTTGACTGACTTTGTAATTGTTGCGTCTCAATGCATTGGTCATCTTTTTACAACTTTGACTGACTTTGTAATTGTTGCATCTAAATGCCTTGGTCTTCTTTTTACAACTTTGACTGACTTTGTAATTGTTGCGTCTCAATGCCTTGGTCGTCTTTTTACAACTTTGACTGACTTTGTAATTGTTGCGTCTCAATGCATTGGTCATCTTTTTACAACTTTGACTGACTTTGTAATTGTTGCATCTAAATGCCTTGGTCTTCTTTTTACAACTTTGACTGACTTTGTAATTGTTGCGTCTCAATGCCTTGGTCGTCTTTTTAAAACTTTGACTGACTTTGTAATTGTTGCATCTCAATGCCTTGGTCTTCTTTTTACAACTTTGGCTGACCTTGTAAATGTTACATCTCTATGCCTTGGCATTTGTTTACAACTTTGACTGGCTTTGTATTTGTTGCATTCAATGCCTTGGTCTTCTTTTTACAACTTTGACTGACTTTGTAAATGTTGCATTTAAATGCATTGGCCTTCTTTTTACAACTTTGACTGAATTTGTTAAAAGTTGCATTTCAATGCCTTGGCCTTCTTTTTACAACTTTGTCTGACTTTGTAAATGTTGCATTTAAATGCCTTGGCCTTCTTTTGACAACTTTGACTGACTTTGTAATTGTTGCATTTAAATGCCTTGGCCTTCTTTTGACAACTTTGACTGACTTTGTAATTGTTGCATTTAAATGCCTTGGCCTTCTTTTGACAACTTTGACTGACTTTGTAATTGTTGCATTTAAATGCCTTGGCCTTCTTTTTACAACTTTGACTGACTTTGTAATTGTTGCATTTAAATGCCTTGGCCTTCTTTTTACAACGTTGACTGACTTTGTAAATGTTGCATTTCAATGCCTTGGCCTTCTTTTTACAACTTTGACTGACTTTGTAAAAGTTGTATTTCAATTCCTTTGTCACCTTTTTACAACTATGACTGACTTTGTAAATGTTGCATTTCAATGCCTTGGCCTTCTTTTTACAACTTTGACTGACTTTGTAAATGTTGTATTTCAATGCCTTGGTCTTCTTTTTACAACTTTGACTGACTTTGTAAAAGTTGTATTTCAATGCCTTGGTCTTCTTTTTACAACTTTGACTGACTTTGTAAATGTTGCATTTCAATGCATTGGCCTTCTTTTTACAACGTTGACATACTTTGTAAATGTTGCATTTCAATGCCTTGGCCTTCTTTTTACAACTTTGACTGACTTTGTAAAAGTTGTATTTCAATGCATTGGCCTTCTTTTTACAACGTTGACATACTTTGTAAATGTTGCATTTCAATGCCTTGGCCTTCTTTTTACAACTTTGACTGACTTTGTAAAAGTTGTATTTCAATGCCTTGGCCTTCTTTTTACAACGTTGACATACTTTGTAAATGTTGCATTTCAATGCCTTGGCCTTCTTTTTACAACTTTGACTGACTTTGTAAAAGTTGTATTTCAATGCATTGGCCTTCTTTTTACAACGTTGACATACTTTGTAAATGTTGCATTTCAATGCCTTGGCCTTCTTTTTACAACTTTGACTGACTTTGTAAAAGTTGTATTTCAATGCCTTGGCCTTCTTTTTACAACGTTGACTGACTTTGTAAATGTTGCATATCAATGCCCTGTAATGGGTAGTTCATATATATTGATTTATCATGGCTGGACTAGACTTTTATGAAATAGTTCACTTTCAATTTAACTAATAACACAGCTTTGAAAGAATTGGAAAGTGTCAAATTATTATGTTTCCCCACAGTATCACTACTGGTAATTCTGTGTACTTTATTTGTTATTTAAAGATTCTGTATACTTTATTTGCCAGTATGTTTTTCATTCAAGACGATTACCAAAATCGAGGTTGTTTGAAAGTTACCAGATATTTTATTCTGCAATGTCCCAATACTTTCCCCCCCAAGATTTCTACCGGTAGTTCTGTGTACTTTATTTGCCAGTATGTTTATTTTTACCAGTGTGTTTATTTGCCAGTATTACCAGTATGTTTATTTACCAGTATGTTTATTTACCAGTGTGTTTATTTTCCGGTATGTTTATTTGCCAGTATTGCCAGTATGTTTATTTGACAGTATTGCCAGTATGTTTAATTGCCAGTATTTTTATTTGTCAGTATGTTTATTTGCCAGTATGTTTATTTGCCAGTATTTTTATTTGCCAGTATGTTTATTTGCCAGTATTTTTATTTGCCAGTATGTTTATTTGCCAGTATTGCCAGTATTGCCAGTATTGCCAGTATGTTTTTTGCCAATATGTTTATTTGCCAAGTATGTTTATTTGCCAGTATGTTTATTTGCCAAGTATGTTTATTTGCCAGTATGTTTATTTGCGAGTATGTTTTATTGCCAGTATGTTATTTGCCAGTATGCTTATTTGCCAGTATGTTTTATAGCCAGTATGTTTATTTGCCAGTATGTTTATTGCCAGTATGTTTTATTGACAGTGTGTTTATTTGCCAGTATTGCCAGTATGTTTATTTGCCAGTATTTTTATTTGGTATGTTTATTTACCAGTATTGCCAGTATGTTTATTTGCCAGTATTGCCAGTATGTTTATTTGCCAGTATTTTTATTTGCCAGTATGTTTTGCAATCAAGACACTGACCAAGATGGTGGTTGGTAGAAAGTTGGCAGACATCTTTGACAACTTTGGCACTTACTGGCGAGAAATCACAAGTGATGACCAGGCCAGATGGGTCAGTATATAATATATTTATTAGAAGCTTTAACAGTTTTGTAGTATAATAAAGTTGCTTCATATTGATAATGATAAAGGTGTTTAATACCCCCAGATGTGTCTATGGCATACAGGGTACATTACCGGAGTACCCTGGCACTTTAGTATACCCTCAAATGTAGCCTGCCTCGTTGATTTATATGCCAGAAGGTACATAGTTGGGTGCTGTCCTTTGTATCAGTCATTAATACAGTTTAATAGAGTATGTTTGAATGAAGGGGAAAACATCCGCTGACTAGGGAGCGTATTTAGATGTTACCCTATATAGTTGGGTTATTCTGGTAGGGTACCCTATATGACATATACCCATTCGGCCTTTACGTTCCAATGCAGTTGAGGTTTTGCATGCTTTGCAGGGAGTGAGGTTATAATAAAAAGAATTTCAAAGCATGTAAACATTTAATCACCATTTCGTAAAGCTAGACAACATGGTTTGAAAATTTTTGTTATACAATCAATACTACATAATTTTATGAACTCGTCTAAAATCCTGCGTATAAGTGACAGGTTGTTTTGAGCAATTTTAGAAAGAAAAAAATCGCCATTAATTATTTCTTTATCAAAATCTGTTTGTTGGGAGTTTGAATAAAATTTATTGATAGCACTTTGGAATAGTTTAACATTTACCTCAAGGTCTTCTATGTTATATCAGTTATGAGAATTATTATGAGAAATAGTATGAGAAATTGATTTATTATGTTTAATTTTACAGATAGGCCCAGAAAAAGGTGTGCAACATTTGGCCACAGCTGCTGTTATAAATGCATTATGGGATTTATGGGCCAAAATGGAGGGAAAGGTAATTACTGACTTAATAAGAGACGTTTGCCTGTCTACCCTTTACTGTATAAATTAGACTTGAATCTAGCTTACTTAATAAGCTTTTAATTAGGCAAACATCGAAGTATGAAAAGTGGTGCAAATTCCACCTCTGGCGTACTGCATGCCAGTCTCCTGCATATGGAATATTTTAAGAAAAATGGCTCAAATCCGACGTACCAAAAGTTTGGGTGGGATGGGTGTGTGGGTGAGTGGGTGAGTGGGTGGGTGGGTGGATGGGTGGGTGGTTCGCGCTCCTATTATGGGAGGCACTACTGTTGGGGGAAATATAGTAACAAACACGTCAGTTGCACAACATATGCATCAGATGTTATGCTACTACATTTGCATGAAATATGCATGTGTTAATGCTTTTTGAAATACTCCTCAATAGACAATCAGCATTGAGTATGTTAGATTCATATTTATTACACTAAACATGCTGATGAGGTAGTTAAAGGTATATAAATATACTTAATGTCAACACCTGCCATTTTCCAAAAAAACAAAACAATCTGAATGTCTGAGAAATAATTACGAGTTTATGGTAATTTTCTAGTACAGCTATTTGTATATTTGAATGATTATACATTTGGTAGAAAATGATGAGATTATAATAGTTTTATGATTACCGCTCAATATATTATTTTAAATTGTCATTGATATTTTCCACAATTAACATGTTGTTGTGTTCCTCTTTCAGCCCCTGTGGAAACTACTGGTGGACATGGTAATAAATTAACATTTTCGCATGTTTATGTTATGTATAGGCGACGGCGAAGTTTGTTTTTTTCAAAGCCCAGTAAGCGCAATGCTAATGTTACTTAAGGCTCAATAACCACATTGCGTATACTTGAGGCATGATAAGTGCACTATTACACAATTTTTGATGTTTGAATGTTGTTTTACGTCATCTTTACTACGTTAGGCCATATATGGCCAAATATGACGGTCGATTTCTTGCGGTAGAGGCAGATGACCCCACTATTCCTGGGTAAAAACAGTACTGCATACCTCCCACCATCCGTAACACAAGTTGAGTTCCCAGTGGGATTCGAGCCTGCAGCGGTGAGAGACGAGAAAGTTTACAACGTAATGTCGGTAACCCCTCGACCAAAGGTGCGCTTAATATTTATTGATGCATGAGGCTCACTTTCTAGAGTTAAAAGATCCTAATAGTAACTGATCCCCTTGATCCAACCTTAAAGGGACACTGTCCATAAGTAAGCAGCATAACCATATAACTGTCTGATTTTTATTTATATACACGAAAACATGAGCCAAATAAGTCTGTAGTAATACAATCGTGAGTTTGAAAAAAATGGTTTTTATTTATTGTTTGTAAATAATGCATGATTGCAATATTTACATTTTATGCTTATCATGCGACATCCATTAGCGCATTAGATTTTTTATATAGTATGTCTTGCGTAATACATCTGGCCCGTTTAGCTCAGTTTGGAGCATGCTCAACTACTGCACACGCGACAATTATAATTACCCATGAGTGTACTTTTAGTGTGGGTTTCAAGTTCAACCTCACAAAATAATACTCTTTTTTTTTTTGGTACCCGATTGAATTCCATCATACGATCTTGTTTTTATTTAGTAAATATTCAATAAAGTTTGGTGTGTAATGTTTGTCAACATAATTATTTTGTATTTTATACGCTAAAAGTTATGGACATTGACTACAGTAACTGTGTTCGTGTATTCCATTGCAGGATGCTGAAAAATTAGTGAATACAATTGACTTCAGATATATGTAAGTTGTTTGACCAGTTGGGCAATAAAGCGTAACTTTAACCTAGTCTTCAATAATATCAACCCAGATGGAAACATTGTTAATAAAATGCAAAGATGCAGTTATTTGAAGATGCTTAAAAGTTTAATGTGACTTGCTTTCATTTATTTACATATAAACCCCATATCAATAATGATTTTATACCTTGCTTAAAGAAGAAGAATATGAAATAATGTGTTTAAATGTACAAAATAATACATGTTCAGAAACTTTACAAGAGAAATTTACATTCATTTTGGTGACTTTTTTGGTAAATTATGTGAAAAATAGTCAGATAACAATTTCTCCTGTTTGTAGCCGAAATCTCCCTATTTCTGAGACAATCTACTTATTGCACAGCTAGTATAGCACCCAGTATACCGGTATTTGTAAGGAATATTTATCACATGACTTGCAATGTGGGAGTGTAATAAAGCCATGATATATATATCATATTACACTAGTGAAATAAATATGAAAATGAAGGCTGAATCATTGTTCAGTAATTTCGTTTAGCTCGGAGTGCCTCTGACAGAATTGTCTCATCGACTTCCATAACCATTTAAATACCAGATTACGGAAATTGACGAGGTGGTTTCGTTGTTCGACGTTGTATTGAGAAGACCTTGCAAGTCAACATACAACGTCATCATACAAACATAATACGTCATCGTACGACAGCTTTTATATATAGGCAGCTACACTAATAAATGTTCCTTATGAGACATGTTTTGAAATAATGTAAAAATAAATAGAATGTCACATTTGTGCCTATTTAATACTGAATTTATAAAACTCATTGGATAAAATGAATATGATACTGGGCACAGCCTCACATCATATAATTTTATCCAACTCATTTAATAAATTCAGTATTAAACAGGCACTCATGTACGATCTTCTATTAAACAGGCACGAATGTACGATCCTCTATGTACTGTGTTTTTTATACTAGCAACTGACCTCTCAATTTCAGTTCTGATGCACTGACCAAGGAAGAGGCAATAGGTATTCTGTTATTTTGAGTTGTTTATTCCAACTGACTTATGTTGAAATGATTCACCTTCCAGCTTCATCAAATGCTATGTGTTCATTTTTTGTAAGATTGGGGCTATTATTCTGAGTAATGAGGTACATGTTGAGTAATATTAGATGGATACATATTACTCTATTATTGATTGTTCATGAATACCCTAATAAATATGACGTGTAATAACCATTACCATTTGGAAAAACATGATTTTGTTCCGTCAGCATATTTTTGTTTTAATAAAATAAGAAATGAAAATAATTTGAACAAATGTGACTTTGTTTATTTAAAAAAGAAAAGCATTTCTGATAAGCCTCATTAAAATATATGTGTATATATTTACATTTCAATGTCATGGTACAGATCTGACATCTGTCTTTTACAATTAATTAAAGAAAACTAACCCGCCAAATAATTGCCATATTACGCTACAAAACCGTTTAACAAAACTCTATCCAGGTGTTCAGGTCTTATAACAATGTATATGTACCGATTAAAAGAATAGGTTTATTCTTTATGTTCTTAAAATACCCTTGATTAATTATTTGTAAAATGAATTAGGAGTTGGTAACTAATGATGAATTGCTCCAGTTTTTGGGTTTGGTGTTTATATTGTCTATAGATTCTCAAAATATATGTAATTACATGTACCGGTATATATATATACCTCGTAATCATTAGGTTTAGAAACGGTGTACATAGGTTGTAAAATTTGGCTGTTGTTGGCGTGATACCAGATATAATCCCTAATAAACGCCTCCCCACTCCACCCTACCATCCCTCCCCCCACCATTTTTTTCAGAAATAATTTTTTAAAACTTACCGAAATATGCAAGTTAATCTGTTTCATTCACAATGGAACACACAAAACCACTAGAAAACTTAAAATCCCATGCATTAATTGATTGATTGAAATGAAGACTTTGGTTTTCTCACGTTTCTTGGTAAAGAAAATCATTAAATAATGTCTGATTTAAAAGTTAAATTATATATTTTTGGTCTCAAATAAACTCCCCCCTTTTCAGAAATGTTATTCCCCCAGGGGTGTTTATCAGGGATTATACAGAAGCTACTTTAAGTTCTCGTGGAGTAAAGACAACTTCTCGTGAGATCCAGGTTTTTGTACGGTGGAGAATTTGTACGGCTTGATCAATAGATATTTGTAAAATTCAAAAAAAAAAAAAATTGCCACATTTTATACAAACTGTAAATTGCAAGCAACAATAATCTTCGTCACACGTCACAGTTACAAATTTTGGGCCGGTGGCCTTCATTTACCAAATAATTGTTTCGACATTGACTTTGATTCCAACTCAACTGTATTAAAAATATTTTTCAGCTATTTTGAAAAAAATGGATGCCACAAAAGCAGAGAGAGGTATGATTTGACCTATTTCATGTTTCAATATTTTGACTTTAATGGTAAATCAATGTCATATATAAAGTAAGGCTTTATTTAAAAAAAAAAGAAAAGAAGAAGAACAGTTGACTTTATGTTAAATTGTATGTGTTTAATTCTAATATTGTAATGGAAAGTATGCTGAAAAACTAGAAGAGATGCCATGGTCAGTTGTATACATTACATGGCATACACAATCAAGAGAGATGCCATGGTCAGTTTTATACATACATGGCATACACAATGAAGAGAGATGCCATGGTCAGTTGTATACATTACATGGCATACACAATCAAGAGAGATGCCATGGTCAGTTGTATACATTACATGGCATACACAATCAAGAGAGATGCCATGGTCAGTTGTATACATTACATGGCATACACAATCAAGAGAGATGCCATGGTCAGTTGTATACATTACATGGCATACACAATCAAGAGAGATGCCATGGTCAGTTGTATACATTACATGGCATACACAATCAAGAGAGATGCCATGGTCAGTTGTATACATTACATGGCATACACAATCAAGAGAGATGCCATGGTCAGTTGTATACATTACATGGCATACACAACCAAGAGAGATGCCATGGTCAGTTGTATACATTACATGGCATACACAATCAAGAGAGATGCCATGGTCAGTTTTATACATACATGGCATACACAATCAAGAGAGATGCCATGGTCAGTTGTATACATTACATGGCATACACAATCAGGAAGTCTTACTGATCCATGAATGAGAATTGAACACTTTGTAACTTTATGATAACAATAAGCTATTTAACTCCAGAGCGGGAGATGCAGGACACGGGTTTCCCGGTGTACATCACTTCCTGTGGCTGGCTTGGGTACAGTGACGAGAAGATTACCAAGGTAACGAATAGTCTTGGTTAAAAAGAACCTTGCAACGAAAAGCCATTTTATGCTTAAAAAAGTAAAATTACGCAAACTTTTAGCACTGTTTTGATCAAAATAAAAATAATTTAAAGCAATTTTGAAAATTTAAGGATGTTACATTTCAGCAGTACAGCAGTAGTGATTAATCATCGGTTACAATCTGTTGGATGTAACCGTTCAATCATTTATAATCGGTCAATCAATATGAAGTATAACAGGAGCATGTTAATCCGTGTTTCAGGCATTGAACATTAGAATAATTTCTGTTGTATTTTGTTATCTTTCTTGTCTTGTGTATTATGCCATTGTTATTTTAATCAAGAAAATATTTGGTATCGTAATTGAATGCCTAAGTAACTGCCGAGTCGATTAACTGATTAATAAATTGTTGATCAGTGACAATCGATTAATCGTTACATCACTCAACAGTTGAACTTTATTAATTCTGGGAAGGAAATTTTGAAACACGCCCCACCATGATATGTTTGTCTATTACAGCTGGCCACAGAGGCTATGGCACAAGGTTACTCAAGGTCAGTTGGTGCAGTTTACACAATAGTCTGTAACTGGAGTTTCATGTTATGACAACAAATATTTCAATGTCAGTGAATGTTTTTCTTAGAACAAATGCTCTTTTGTTGTAAGGTTGAATTTTAGTGAGGGCTGGCGTGGCGCAGTCGGTAGCGCGGCGGATTTGTAACCGGAAGCTCCGGGTTCAATCCTCCATGGTGCTACTGAGTTTCGTCGGTGTGTTCTTGGGCAAGACACTTTCCCTTAGCCTTGTCCATCGGATGGGGATGTAAACCGGGCGGTCCCGTGTATCGGTCTATCCTCCGAGCACATTAAAGAACCATATGAATCTATTCGATAATAAGAGTAGGGCACGGTTCCTGGATTCCTATGTATCCTTCCACTCTCTCTGGGGCGGCTCTGGGGCGGTTAAAAAACATTCAGTTCAATTTAGTCTGGAGATCCTGGGTTTGTGCCTACTCGTTTCTACTAGGTTCCTTTGATCTGTCCATTAATTTCAGCCTGCCATGACCGTAACATGCATTAATTATGTCTTATTTGCAGATTATCCACGCGTTTTTTCATGCACATAAAGTCGATATTTGTTTTTAGCTCTGCTGATCTCTCTGATCAGTAGAGCTAAAAACAAATATCGACTTTATTATGCCGTGGTGGGGTGTCCGTTGTCCGTCCGTCCTTCCATAAACTTTTTCTGTAGCGACTACTCCTCTGAAACTACTGAATGGATTTTCATGAAACTTTACAGAAATGTTGCCCATGAAGTCTAGTTGATCCTAGCAAAAATTCATGTTGATGTGAAATCCAAGATGGCCGTCAAATCTAATAATAGATTTTTAAAAAACAAGTTTGTAGCGACTACTTCTTGAAAACTCTAAATGATATTGATATGGGACTTCTTCTAAAATTATCAGCATGACATGATGTTGGTCCTTGTCGAAAATTGTTTTGATTCGACGTTAAACATGGCTGCCATGGCCATCTTTGTTTACAGTTTGTAGAGAGCCACAGTTTGTAGAGAGTACTTCTTGAAAACTATGAGTGATATTGATATGGGTCTTTTTCTAAAATGATCAGTATGGAATGGTGTTGATCCTTGTCGAAAATTATTTTGATGCGACGTTAAACATGGCCTCTTTGTTTACATAGAGTTATATAATGAAAACTTGTAGCGACTAAACTTCACAGGAATGTTGCTCTTGATGTCTAATTGATCAAAGCAAAATTTAAGTCGGCCGGAAATTCGGCCGCCACAGCTTAAAATAATTTTTCACAAAACAAGTTTGTAGCGACTACTTCTTGAAAACTATCAAGTGATATTGATATGCATATTTTCCTAAAATGATCAGTATGACATGATATCGATCCTTGTCGTCTTTGTTTACATAGAGTTATATAATGAAAACTTGTAGCGACTTCTCCTCTGAAACTACTTGACGGATTTTCATGAAACTTCACACGAATGTTGCTCTTGATGTCTAATTGATCTTAGCAAAACTTCAGGTCGGCCGGAAATTCAAGATGGCCACCACAGCTAAAAATAATTTTTCAAAAAACAAGTTTGTAGCGACTACTTCTTGAAAACTATAAGTGATATTGATATGGGTTTTTTCTAAAATGATCAGTATGGAATGATGACATGATATCGATCCTTGTCGAAAATTATTTTGATTCGACATTAAACATGGCTGCCCAGCTGCCATCTTTGTTTACATAGAGTTATATAATGAAAACTTGTAGCGACTACTACTCTGAAACTACTTGACGGATTTTCATGAAACTTCACACGAATGTTGCTCTTGATCTCTAATTGATCCTAGCAAAACTTCAGGTCGGCCGGAAATTCAAGATGGCCACCACAGCTAAAAATAAATTTTCAAAAAACAAGTTTGTAGCGACTACTTCTTGAAAACTGTAAGTGATATTGATATGGGACTTTTTCTAAAATGATCAGCATGACATGATGTTGGTCCTTGTCGAAAATCGTTTTGATTTGATGTTAAACATGGCTGTCAGTGGCCATCTTTGTTTACATAGAGTTATCTAGTAAAAACTTGATTGATCCTAGCAAAGTTTCAGGTTGACCAGAAATTCAAGATGGCCACCATGGCTAAAAATAGATGTTCAAAATACAAGTTTGTAGCGACTACTTCTTGAAAACTATAAGTGATATTGATATGGGACTTTTTCTAAAATGTTCAGTATGACATGATGTTGATCCTTGTCAAAAATTATTATGATTTGACGTTAAACATGGCCGCCAGCGGCCATCTTTGTTTATAAGAGTTATATAATGAAAACTTGTAGCGACTACTCCTCTGAAACTACTTGACGGATTTTCATGAAACTTCGCAGGAATGCTGATCTAGCTATCAAAAACCTATCAGTAGAGCTTCAAGGTCATTGACCTCTTGTTTTTTTGTACAATGTAAATTGTTTTTGTCATCTTGTCCTGTCAGTGAAACAAATTCTTCTGCTTCTATTGTATGCATAGAGTGATCACATCACCTGGAGACCCTGAATAAGGTGATTTAAGGAGAGAAGATTGTGTAAATAAGATGTGAAAAATGTACATGTTGGAATTAAAGGGACACATGGCAATCTGGAAGTTTTTATCAAGCATTGAAATAACCATCTCAAATAAAATTTGAGTTTTCCTTTTTTTTCTCTGTATTATTCTACCATATGTTTAACTATATCATTGGTGCAATATAATCAGAAGTTAATAATATGGAAAAACAATTTGCTTTATAGTATTTTTATAATTAATAATAATGACTGAACGTGTTGGATGTTTTTTTTCCCTTCATGAAAATATGAAGTTAATTAGGGTGTTACCTCCATTTTGGTACACTGGATTTTTGCAGTTTTTTGGGAGCACCCTTTTTCATACACCAGAATTTCAAATATGTTGAAGGCCAGACTTGAGTAAAAAATCCCCAAAATGGTCACAGTTGTCCGTAACATAGCATCATGTCCCGCCCCGTCTTGTTCGGTCGCGCAACACATTTTTGTCCCATCTGTCGCATTGTGTCGCGTAACACATTTTTATTACTAGAATTTCTTAAACAATTTTTTAATGGGTTGTTCCCAAACTTCATATACTCATAACAACTGTCCCTTTACATCACCCATAATTGATTGCCTAATTTTTCACAAAAGTATGGCCGTTTGTTTAACTTAGAATAAAAAGAGAGTTGGGTATTCATCATCTTCAGTGATAGTTCCATTTTTCTATACTTTCTAGAACAAAACTATTATTCCTAACTGTCAGATTTTGGTGCATCTATTTATAGCTGTACCTGTAAAATAAGTGATTGGTCTTAAGTAGACAAAATAAGTGATTGGTCTTAAGTAGACAAAATACTAACTAACTGCAGTGTATACCTAATGTGTGTAGCGCCTACTGCCCGCTGGAGTTTAAAGATTATATAGTATTCTAGATGCTGGTCTAGTTTATAGAGTATTCCAGATGCCAGTGAGGAGATGGGGATTCACCCTCGTTCATTACTTGATAGAAACTTAATCTTTCTCGCCTAACCATGATTTAGATACATGTATGGTCAATAACACACACAAATATGATATGCGTTATATAAATCTCTCTAGGTTTAAGATGAAGGTCGGTAAAGATCTGCAGGATGATA
This sequence comes from Cyrtodaria siliqua, assembly GCA_037043455.1. NCBI lineage: Eukaryota > Metazoa > Mollusca > Bivalvia > Adapedonta > Hiatellidae > Cyrtodaria > Cyrtodaria siliqua. The sequence goes on along the minus strand of JAWPHD010000230.1, from coordinate 489,650 downwards.
TTCGCCGGGCCAAAATATTCCGTAAAGTGATTGGCTACGACAAAGTTTGGGTAAGCATCTCTTTCAATTTAGGGCATCACTGTTAGACAATTTATTGGAAGTGCAAAGTTTTTTATTTATAAGTCGAGGCTTAAATAATAATGTTAAGGGACACACTGCACTCTTGAAGTATTTATGAAATAATAAAATTAGTACCTCGATTTTATTAATCCAGTATCATTTTCACTTTAAAGGGGTTGATGCACTATTTTCAAACAATGTTTATTTTAAAGGGCTCTGAAAAACTTGAAAACAATCTGAAAGCATTATCAAAATGTCATGAAAGATAAAGGAGCTATGACCTATTGAAAATGTGCAAGAAACAGAAATGGAGTCGGCTATCTTGGAATGATGATGTCATCGCACCTTTTTATCATATATGGCGTATTGACAAACTGTATTTTTAAGCAAAGAAAATCACTGCAAATGAAAAATAAGCATACCATTTATACATTTTACATCTGTATATTTATTTTTAATCAATTTCCATCATTTTCTTTGCTTTAAAATGTATTTTACCAATATGCCATATATGGTAAAAAGGCGCGATGATGTCATCGTTCCAAGATGACAGCCTCCATATGTTCTTAGCAAATTTTCAATAGGTCATATCTCCTTTATTTTTAATGGCATTTCGATAATTCTTTAAGCTTTTTTCAAGGTTTTTTGAGCCCTTTTAAATATATCTTGTTCAAAAATAGTGCATCAACCCCTTTAAATCTGTTTGCATATAATTAATACAATTTGTAGTTTTCAGTTTGTATCCATTATTCTACCTTAGCTTTAAAGGGACACACATCAATCTTGAAGTATTTATCAAGCATTAAAATTAGAATCTCAATTTATTTATCCAGTATCATTTTGGCTTTAAACGTACAATTTTGAGTTTTCATTTCTTATTCTTATTCTTACACAGGTTTAAATATATTACCGGTGCAATAAAATCGAAAGTTAGTAATAATTTTATGCAAAAACATTTAGATTTATACTATTCTTATAGTTAATATTAATGACTGAACAATGCAAGTTATGTAGAAAAACTAACAGGACACAGCCAGGTTTTAAAAATTCATGATTGCCGTGTATCCCTTTAAATATATAATCAGCAAGTAGTAATATGCTAAAAACAAATGCTTTGAACTATTCAAATAATGATTTGCAAATAATGCAAGTTATGTAGAAAACTTATGGGATGCCGCTAGTTTTAAAAAATCAAGATTGTCGTTTGTCCCTTTTACATGAACCATAACTGATCATTGTCTTTGCCTGTTCTCAGTGTGTAGATGCCAACCAGAAGTGGGACGTACAGGAGTCTATTGACTGGATGACGGCCCTGGCCCCGTACAAACCCCTCTGGATTGAGGAACCCACCAGCCCCGATGATATTCTGGGACACGCCACCATTGCCAAGGTCAGTTTAGAGGTACAACCCTGGCCCCAAACATGGCCGATGTCAGTTTAGTGGTACTACACGTACATTGCTAAGGTCAGGTTAGGGGTACAACCATGGCCTCCATACACGGCCAACACCATTTGAGCACTTTTGTTGTCTCATTGATTGCACATTACTGAATAGTGAAAAAAACATCTTTTGATAGCAACATATTTCTCTCGACTCCGTAAAGGTCCTTGTAGATATAGACAAGTCCTATTAAAGGTCCTAATTGACAAGTACCATTGTAATTCCTTATATGTTCTGACAAGTGATATTGCATCTCGTTATTTGTAATTTTTTTGACAGGACTCCTTTTATGTTCTATTTGACAAGTTTTTTTTTGTGTAACTACTTATAGGTCCTGTTATACAGGTCCTATTGTAACTCTATATAGGTCCTATTGGACAAGTCCTATTGTAACTTCTTATATGTCCTTTTTGATAGGTCCTACTGTAGAGGTCCTAATTGACCATTACCATAATAACTCTATAAAAGGTCCTATTTGACAAGTGCTTTTGTAACTATGTATAGATTCTATTTTACAAAGGTCATATTTGAAAAGTCCTATTTTAACTAAGTATATGTTCTATTTGACAGGTCCTACTATATAAGTTCTATTTGACAGGTCCTACTATATAGGTTCTATTTGACAGATCCTACTATATAGGTTCTATTCAACGTCCTACTACATAGGTCCTACTTGACAGGTCCTACTATATAAGTCCTATTTGACACATCCTTCTGTAACTATATTTTGGGTCTATTTGACAAGTCCTAGTGTAACTGTGAGTGTAGCTGTGTGTGGGTCCTATTGGACATGTCCTTTAATCAGAATAGGTCTTATTAGACAAGTCCTGTATATTGTTTTCAGAAGGTATTTATAATGGTACAGATATTACAACAGAACTTGGGTTGCAGGCTCTATCATTAAATGTATGCGTAATATTTACAGGCCTTGAACCCCCTTGGTATAGGCGTGGCAACGGGCGAGATGTGCCAGAACCGGGTGATGTTCAAACAATTCCTGCAAGCCAACGCCCTCCAGTTCTGCCAGATCGATTCCTGTAGAATAGGAGGTGTTAACGAGATACTGTCTGTGATTCTCATGGCTGCCAAATTCAATGGTAGGCTCATTTCTTACTGTTTCCTCTGATATGTCACTCTTTTCTGCACCAAATGTTTCATCATCACCATATTTTCAATCATATCAGATCTGTGGTTTTACTGAAACTTTCAAATATGGAGCATAAGTGTTTATACCTACATTACAAACCCAAATTTCCGGAGTAAATCATGGGGCTGGCATAGCCCAGTGGACTGCATGGTGGTCCCGAGGACCCGGGTTCAAGCCTCACTGCAGCCACTGAGTCATTGTGTTCTTTGGCAAGACACTTCCCAAAGCGTCATCCGTCAGCTGGGGATTGAAACTGCGCCGTCATGTGTATCCAAGTCTATCCTCCGGGCATGTTAAAGAACCATAGGAATCTATTGTAGGTAAGATTCTCGGATTCCTCTATCTTGGGAGGATCTAAATATTAAACTATAATGTGTTGATGAACCATTAAACAACTTTCAGTTTAGTAGAACATAAGCTGCTGTTTATATAATCCATTCTATGATGATGTGTTGTATATGTTCAGTTCCTGTGTGCCCCCACGCTGGTGGTGTAGCCCTGTGCGAGTTGGTACAACATTATTCACTGTTCGACTACATCCGTTGCTCAGGATCTCTCGAAAATAGGTAATACTTAAAATTGCCTCGGTAAAAAATGTTCATCTCATTTAACTACATGTACTTATTTGATATTTTATATAATATTACTTAATACCTATAACATTAATAGCATACACAATAAAATAATAAAACACAGACTGGAGTGATACATAGACTGTAGTGATACATAGACTGGAGTGATACATAGACTGGAGTGATATATAGACTGTAGTGATACATAGACTGTAGTGATACATATACTGTAGTGATACATAGACTGGAGTGATACATAGACTGGAGTGATATATAGACTGGAGTGATACATAGACTGGAGTGATATATAGACTGTAGTGATATATATACTGTAGTGATACATAGACTGGAGTGATACATATACTGTAGTGATACATAGACTGGAGTGATACATAGACTGGAGTGATATATAGACTGTAGTGATACATATACTGTAGTGATATATAGACTGTAGTGATACATATACTGTAGTGATACATAGACTGGAGTGATACATAGACTGGAGTGATATATAGACTGGAGTGATACATAGACTGTAGTGATACACAGACTGGAGTGATACATAGACTGGAGTGATACATATACTGTAGTGATACATAGACTGGAGTGATACATAGACTGGAGTGATACATAGACTGGAGTGATATATAGACTGGAGTGATACATAGACTGTAGTGATACATAGACTGGAGTGATACATAGACTGGAGTGATACATAGACTGGAGTGATACATAGACTGGAGTGATACATAGACTGGAGTGATACATAGACTGTAGTGATACATAGACTGGAGTGATACATATACTGTAGTGATACATAGCCTGGAGTGATAAAGCCAGTGAGCAGGACCTGTGAAGACTTGCCGATTGGTTGACATCTTACAATGGTATAACGCGTTAAATGTTAGTATAGTGAGAATTTTTTAATTTTTGTGTACTGTTTTTTGTATTTAAGAGTATTAGAATAGAACATCATTTACAGTGATTTATCATACATCACTATTTGTCACACTCTTCAGGCTCGTGAAACTATTGTTTCAATTGAACTCCTAAAATTCATATAATGACCAATAATTAAACATAACAATGTTTTTATTTCTATGCAGACTTCACAATACTGACTTTAGTGTCTATATTTCAGAATGACGGAGTATGCCGACCATCTTCATGAACATATGTACGAGCCTATCGTCGTCAAGAACGGCAGCTATAAACCTCCTAAGGTACACTGATTACTATCTACTTCTCTTCCAAGCATAGCAATCTATTAGATAGTATTAGAGTAGGGTATTTTTATGCCCCCGAAAAGGTTACGGGGGGCATATAGTAATCGCACCGTCCGTCATTCCACAGTTCGTGTGTGGACTGTACCTTCTAAAACCTTGCAAAGATTTTTAATTAATTTGGCACAAGTGATCATCATAAGACGATGTGTCGGGCAGAAAACCCAGGTCCGTACCACAAAGGTCAAGGTCACACTTGCAGTTCATAGGTCAAAACAGGTACGCAATTTCGTGTCCGGACCGTAACGTCACAACCCATGCAGGGATTTTTAAATAACTTGGCACAACTGATCACCATAACAAGACGATGTGTCGCGCGCAAAACCCAGGTCCATACCTCAAAAGTCAAGGTCACACTTGCAGTTCATAGGTCAAAAACAAGTACGCAATTTCGTGTCCGGACCGTAACGTCACAACCCCTGCAGGGATTTTTAAGTAACTTGGCACAAGTAATCACCATAACAAGACGATGTGTCGCGCGCAATACCCAGGTCCGTACCTCAAAGGTCAAGGTCACACTTGCAGTTCATAGGTCAAAAACAGGTGTGCAATTTTGTGTCCGGACCGTAACTTCACAACCCATGCAGGGATTTTTAAATAACTTGGCACAACTGATCACCATAACAAGACGATGTGTCTTGCGCATAACCCAGGTCCGTACCTCAAAGGTCAAGGTCACACTTGCAGTTCATAGGTCAACCACAAGTACGTAATTTCGTGTCCGGACCGTAACGTCACAACCCCAGCAGGGATTTTTAAATAACTTGGCAGAAGTAATCACCATAACAAGATGATGTGTCGCGCGCAATACCCAGGTCCGTACCTAAAAGGTCAAGGTCACACTTGCAGTTCATAGGTCAAAATCATAATTGAATTGAATTGGGTTTTAAGGCGCACCAACACATGAAAGGTTATATGGCGCCTAACAGGCATGAACATGCCAGGCTCATCCTCCATGTACATCGAGATAAAATATGGAAAATAGGCCTAGAACCTTCTCATCCTGAACTGCAGAGTTGCTGCAAATTCAAAAACAGGTACGCATTTTCGTGTACTGACCGTAACGTCACAACCCCTGCAGGGATTTTTAAATTACTTGGCACAATTGATCATCATAACAAGATGATGTGTCTTGCGCAAAACCCAGGTCCGTACCTCAAAGGTCAAGGTCACACTTGCAGTTCATAGGTCAAAAACAGGTACGCAATTTCGTGTCCGGACCGTAACGTCACAACCCATGCAGGGATTTTGTAATAACTTGGCACAACTGATTACCATAACAAGATGATGTGTCGCACGCAAAACCCAGGTCAAGGTCACACTTGCAGTTCATAGGTCAAAAACAGGTACGCAAATTCGTGTCCGGACCGTAACGTCACAACCCCGGCAGGAATTTTAAATAACTTAACACAAGTGATCATCATAACAAGATGATGTGTCTCGCGCAAAACCCAGGTCCGTACCTCAAAGGTCAAGGTCACACTTGCAGTTCATAGGTCAAAACAGGTACGCAATTTCGTGTCCGGACCGTAACGTCACAACCCATGCAGGGATTTTTAAATAACTTGGCACAACTGATCACCATAACAAGACGATGTGTCGCGCGCAAAACCCAGGTCCATACCTCAAAAGTCAAGGTCACACTTGCAGTTCATAGGTCAAAAACAAGTACGCAATTTCGTGTCCGGACCGTAACGTCACAACCCCTGCAGGGATTTTTAAGTAACTTGGCACAAGTAATCACCATAACAAGACGATGTGTCGCGCGCAATACCCAGGTCCGTACCTCAAAGGTCAAGGTCACACTTGCAGTTCATAGGTCAAAAACAGGTGTGCAATTTTGTGTCCGGACCGTAACTTCACAACCCATGCAGGGATTTTTAAATAACTTGGCACAACTGATCACCATAACAAGACGATGTGTCTTGCGCATAACCCAGGTCCGTACCTCAAAGGTCAAGGTCACACTTGCAGTTCATAGGTCAACCACAAGTACGCAAATTCGTGTCCGGACCGTAACGTCACAACCCCGGCAGGGATTTTTAAATAACTTGGCACAATTAATCACCATAACAAGATGATGTGTCGCGCGCAATACCCAGGTCCATACCTTAAAGGTCAAGGTCACACTTGAAGTTCATAGGTCAAAAACAGGTACGCATTTTCGTGTCCGGACCGTAACGTCACAACCCCTGCAGGGATTTTTAAATTACTCGGCACAAGTGATCACCATAACAAGACGATGTGTCTCGCACAAAACCCAGGTCCCTACCTCAAAGGTCAAGGTCACACTTGCAGTTCATAGGTCAAAAACAGGTACGCATTTTCGTGTCAGGACCGTAACGTCACAACCACTGCAGGGATTTTTTAATAACTTGGCACAAGTGATCACCATAACAAGACGATGTGTTGTGCGTAAAACCCATGTCTTCAAGGCCAAGGTCACACTTGGAGGTCAAAAGTCAAATTGTGTCCTTCAATAACTCTGGCATTCATGGACGGATTTTCAAATCACTTGGCATGAGTGCTCACCACAACAAGATATGTCACACACAAAATCCAGGTCTGTGGCCCCAAGGTCAAGGTCACACTTAGAGGTCAAAGGTCAAATCGTGTCCGGTCAATAAATTGTGCATGCCTGGACAGATTTTCAAATAACTTGGCACAAGTGATCACCACAACCAAACGACGTGTCGCGCACAAAATCCAGGTCCATGGCTCCAAGGTCAAGGTCATACTTAGAAGTCAAAGGTGACTTCGGGGGCATTTGTCACTTACAGTGATATTTCGTTCCTGATTCCTATTCATTAGATAATCTTCTGATGAGCCGTTAAACAACATTCATTTCTCTTCCAAGGATAAGAATGTATTCGACAGAAATAGTAGGTCACAGTTCCTGGATTCCGATGTAGTCTTCACCTTTCCCTGGGGTAGCTCGAAATAACGTAAAATAGTATGTTAATGAGCTGTTAATCAACAATTTATAGAGAATAAATAAAAGCTCATTTACCGTTTGTAAATACATGTACTGGCGTATTTTTGAATACCTAATCATTACTATTATCTTACAATTACTCACTCGGTAAATAAGAATGTTCTTGTATCATACATGAATATGTGTTTCTAATCATGATCATTTGTTGTTTGTTATTTTCTTGTTTATATTGTGTGCTCATGTTCATATGCTCTCCATATGGGAGGTAATAAAGAATAAAATCAATTAAAATCAAATTGTTAGTGTTCCAACCTATGGCACGTCAGAAAGAAATATAATTGATTTTGGATCATCTGTTATGTGACTAGATATATCCTGGTAATTGCTAATTGTTATAATACTAAACTTCTTTATTTCCGCTTCAGGCGCCGGGTTTCCTGATCGGGATCCGGTCGGAATCTCTCGCCGACTATGAATATCCTACGGGTAAAGTGTGGCAGAAGCTGTTCGATGATGGCTTGTTCGAAAGAGAATAACTGTGGTGTGACGTCATAAGCAAAACATACTGGGTGGACTATCGCGAATATATATATCATGTCTAGTCAGACTGTATTGCCCCTTGTATAATTGTTTCTAGTATAAATTATACAATGAAAATATACGAAGAAATTGTATATTCTATTTATTAGATAGCTTTCACTCAGTCAGTAGAGTAGAGTAGCTGCCCTTACGCCAAAATGGGTCTGCACATTATTCCTTTAAACAATATCATTGGGAGCGTTCAGGGTTCTCCCATCGGTTACCAAAAGCACTTTCGGTAACCATCGTTAGCAATTGGTTCGCCGTTGGGTAGAACGCTGGTGACCAGTCTTCCCATGGCCTTACACCTGAGGTAGTATCGGTGGCCTCGTTGTTGCCAAATGTTACCATTGGTGGCCATTGGTAACCCGGAGTTAACCGATGTGGTTGCCAATGGGAGAACCCTGAACACACCCAGTGCCATTAGGTGCAAATCCATACTACGGTGAGATTTAAAAAACACGTTATTTAAATTACTAAAAATATTTTCTGAAAAATGTTATTTCATCATGCAATCCTAGCTCAAGGTTTTGTCAAAAAATATCTCCGAAAATGTACAAGAACTCGCCAGATGATGTTTCCTAAATATGCTTTTTTTATGAGGGAGTATACACTGGATTCTAGAATTGACTTTTCACATCGGGCATGCACATCCTGTAATGTCTTAGATAATAATACCCCATCCTTTCATGTAATAACTACGCCACTAATAGTTCATTTATACTCATACATATTAAAGTATATGAGGGGTGTTCAAAAAGTAATCAGACATACAAGTCTTCTTACTTTTAAATAAGTGAGCATTTTACCGTCAAAATTTACACAAATGTGTAAAAATATATAATGAATAAAATACAAAAAAGTCATTTTGACAATATTGCTCACATTTATGTAAATTTTGATGGTAAAATGCGGACACATTTAAATGTTAGAAGACTTGTCCGGTTACTTTTTGAACACCCCTCATAATAATACATATCCATGTATACTTTAAACTTTTTGAGATGCCAATAACTAATACATCTACTAGCCAATAACTTACCATTTTGACTGCTCCAAAGGATTACCAATTCTCACACAATGCATGAACTGTCTTGTCAACAAGTATTTAGAGAATGAAATCATCTCGCAAGTCTTTAAATAATGGACGATTTGTGCGTTCAAGTGAAGTGTTCTGTCCAATACATAATTATAACAAATTTGTACATATACATCAGGGTATGAAATTGTTTTGTTATGAATTAAAAATAAAAGAAAGCTATTTCTGTGTATTTGTTTATTCATTAAATTTTCTTCTTTTTGTAAATAAATAACACATTATCATAAATCAACAATTATTAAGCACTTTACAGTAAATGGACAGCTACCAAAATAATGGCTGTCAATGAACTTATTTCTTTCTCTCTATTGTAAGAGTTGGAAGAAATACACCAAATAATTTGAATGTTTGTTCGAATGGTGGTTTACGTCATTTTTATCACATGTATGACAGTCATTTTTTTTGTATAGAGGCATACGACCCCTTTTTTTCTGGGTAGAACCAGTACTGTATACCTCCCGCAATCCGTAAGAATCGACACTTTCTCACTTAACAAGTTGAGCTCCCAGTTGGATTCAAACCCGTGGCGGTGAGAGGCAAGAGTTTTAGATGCAGCGTCTTTACTATCCCCGCCACGTAGATACCAAATAGTCTATCAAACAGTTACATAACAAACACGAACCATTATCAGTTTCTGAAATTTGACAGAATTAGAACAGAGTAACCTGACCCAATTCATTTTTATTTGTATTATGTACAGAGAATATTAAGTCAGTGCCTTTTACTATCAAGTTCATTAGAAAGCGTTTAAAAAACAAAGAATGTTGAGCTATTTTGCAAAAACTTGAGCGTAAAAGGCACTGTCATAATGTTATCTTGTAGATTATCCACATTTTCTGTATGGTTTACTAGTTTTATCTATAAAACAGAAAAATACGCTTCTGCCATATTGTTTTAACACAATTTTATCCTTGGCCGATGTTCCACACATTTATGACAACATCAAATATTCAGTCATACACATTCATGCTAAGATGCTCAGACATATACATGTATGGTGATATATTTTTCAAGAGCATGCATAAATCCAGTCTCACTGCAGCTAATTATGAATATTGCACTATTGTACTGTTCTACACATGTCTTCCAGCACCTTTAATTCTAGAGGATGTGTTCTTTGCGTGTCAATATATAATACTCTTGTAAACAGTAATCACCAGATGGTATGTTATTATTGCTTTGAGAGACTTCATTTTTGTTGTTGTTAAAACCCCGACTTTAAATTGATCTTTGGAATGTATCTTTTCTAATTGATCTGCAAAAAGCGAACCCACAAAGTCATGATCTCATGAACCTGGCTTTTATAGAAACCATGAAATTTGGTTCCACCAATGTTTTCACACTAACACTGCCATCTTGGATCACAGGATAAAATCTTTGACTGTAAATGTTTCTCAGACAAGAATGAATGATTTATCAGATGACACTATTTGGCACGGTTTGTTTGACTCTCGTGTTCTATCATGAAGCGTATTGTGTGCGAAACTGCTCAAAGATGTAGGGTGGAATGTGGGCCTCGACTCTCTGAAATGTGAAACATACATGAGTGATATTGAATTTGAGCTGCTGCATCAACTTTTAAACACAATTTACAATAGAAATCTGCAGTAACTTCAAAGTAAAATAATCGTAACTTATCAATTTTCGGCATAGAAATGCATTAATTAAGAAATAAAATATTTCCAGCAGGTTTATATTGTCTCAGATCAATACCTGGTGGGTCTGACTTGAAGATGAATGATACATAGGCTCGCGGTTTAAATGTGTTATAAGTCTAAAACACCTGCAGGCCTGGAATTCACCAACCATTCTTCAAACTATTCTTAGAATTGAGCTCAAGAACTCAAATTTCGTTCACAAATATTCCCATGACCTTCAAAGATAAACAATTGTATGAAGTGCTATATATGCATCATATTTATACATAGCAGCTTGAAATTAATGTCTATACTTTAAACTTATAGAAATATGTGTGGTTGAAATTTGCATGCTTGGGCTTAAGTCTAAGAATATTCTCAAGAATGGTTGGTGAATTCCAGGCCTGGTTTTGATCTCGCCCAATATAAATCCGCTGGAAATATAACAAATAATCTTAACCAAAAGTTGACCTTTCCAATCAAGTGTGACCTTGAACTGAAGGTAAAGGTCATGAAAAGATTGGTATTTGTGGATAGCTAATGATCATATGTAACAACTGTGTTAATATCAAATCAATCTGTACAGTATTTAAGTTATGATGTGTAAAAAAACTTAAACATTTTTTAACCAAAAGTTGACGCTGCCCACCGCTCAGTGATTGATAACCGGATTTTATTGAATGTTGAATGAAAAATCTCCTTAAAAGTTAACACTTATAGAAACTGAGAAATAAGTTTTCAATTGAGACAAACACTTTTCCTTCCCAGAGATGGACTTTTACTTCTGTAATGCTGTAATAAAAATAAGTTACGATATATTGCCATCACCTTCTGGATATCCCTGAGTAGAAGACAAACTCCTCTATATACACCAGTAGGTTCAGAATATCCTGTGGCATGTCTGCTGTCTTAGTCCTGCAAGGAGATATATACTGTACAATTCTGGATAATACGCCAATTTGTCATTGTTAATGTTCATTCCTGTTAGGTGCCATATAACCTTTCATGTGTTGGTGTGCCTTAAAACCCCAATTCAATTCGATTCTATTCATAAAAATAATTGGGCAGGCATATATCTTTCCAAGGTGCACTGATTTAAGACATTCAGTTTTTGCGATTAGTTTAGTAGACAGATATATACAAAATGTTGATTACAGGAGTAGCACCAAGTCATAACAGTTAAGATATACTTGAGGTATAAATCGAGTCGACTCACCCAGGCATGGCGTCCACGAACGAACGGACGTACTGACCCATCAATGCAGGAAGTTGTCTGTGTTATCTACATGGAATTGTTTCAAGAGTGTGATACAACCAATGATGAAGGGTGGGGCATCTAGTGGGTCTGTAGGCTTCTTACATACCATACCTCTGCACAAGAACAATACAACTGTAACAATATTTACCATACCTCATGCATAAAAAAAGTAAAGCAGTAAATATATGTAAAACTGTTTCGCCAGGGTGACAGACTTTGGACATACATGTACTATACAATATTTTCTTACCCATTGCTTTGCTGTAAGGCTACACTATTTGTTTACCCATTGCTTTGCTGTAAGTCTACAATATTTGCTTACCTATTGCTTTGCTGTAAGTCTACACTATTTGCTTACCCATTGCTTTGCTGTAAGTCTACAATATTTGCTTACCCATTGCTTTGCTGAAAGTCTATAATAATTGCTTACCTACTGCTTTGCTGTACATCTACACTATTTGCTTTCCTATTGCTTTACCATAAGTCTATAATCATTGCTTCCCTATTGCTTTGCTGTAAGTATACAATATGTGCTTACCTATTGCTTTGCTGTAAGAATACACTATTTGCTTACCTATTGCTTTGCTGTAAGTCCACACTAGTTGCTCACCTATTGCTTTGCTGTAAGTCTACACTATTTGCTTTGCTGTAAGTATACACTATTTATTTACCTATTGCTTGCTGTAAGTCTACACTGTGTGTTTACCAATTGCTTTGCTGTAAGTCTACACTATTTGCTTACCTATTGCTTTGCTGTAAGTCTACACTATTTGCTTACCTATTGCTTTGCTGTAAGTCTACACTATTTGTTTACCTATTGCTTGCTGTAAGTCTACACTATTTGCTTACCTATTGGTTTGCTGTAAGTCTACACTATCTGTTTGCCTTTTGCTTTGCTGTAAGTCTATATTTTTTGTTTGCCTATTGCTTTGGTGTAAGTCTACACTATTTGCTTACCTATTGCTTTGCTGTAAATATACACTATTTGTTTACCTATTGCTTGCTGTAGATCTACACTATTGCTTACCTATTGCTTTGCTGTAAGTCTACACTATTTGCTTACCTATTGCTTTGCTGTAAGTCTATTCTATTTGCTTACCTATTGCTTGCTGTAAGTCTACACTATTTACTTACCTATTGCTTTGCTGTAAGTCTAAACTATTTGCTTTCCTATTACTTTGCTGAAGTCTACAATATATGCTTACATATTGCTTTGCTGTAAGTCTACACTATTTGCTTACCTATTGCTTTGCTGTAAGTCTACACTATTTGTTTACTTACCTATTGCTTGCTGTAAGTCTACACTATTTACTTACCTATTGCTTTGCTGTAAGTCTAAACTATTTGCTTTCCTATTGCTTTGCTGTAAGTCTATATTTTTTGTTTGCCTATTGCTTTGGTGTAAGTCTACACTATTTGCTTACCTATTGCTTTGCTGTAAATATACACTATTTGTTTACCTATTGCTTGCTGTAGATCTACACTATTTGCTTACCTATTGCTTTGCTGTAAGTCTACACTGTTTGCTTACCTATTGCTTTGCTGTAAGTCTATTCTATTTGCTTACCTATTGCTTTGCTGTAAGTCTACACTATGTGTTTACCTATTATTTGCTGTAGGTCTACACTAGTGGCTTACATATTGCTTTGCTGTAAGTCTACACTATTTGCTCACCTATTGCTTTGTTGGAAGTCTACACTATTTGCTTACCTATTGCTTTGCTGTAAGTCTATTCTATTTGCTTACCTATTGCTTTGCTATAAGTCTACTCTATGTGTTTACCTATTGCTTTGCTGTAAGTCTACACTATTTGCTTACATATTGCTTTGCTGTAAGTCTACACTATTTGCTTACCTATTGCTTTGCTGTAAGTCTACACTATTTGTTTACCTATTGCTTGCTGTAAGTCTACACTATTTACTTACCTATTGCTTTGCTGTAAGTCTAAACTATTTGCTTTCCTATTACTTTGCTGAAGTCTACAATATATGCTTACCCATTGCTTTGCTGAAAGTCTATAATACTTGCTTACCTATTGCTTTGCTGTACGTCTACATTATTTGCTTTCCTATTGCTTTACCATAAGTCTTTAATAATTGCTTCCCTATTGCTTTGCTGTAAGTCTACACTATTTGCTTACCTATTGCTTTGCTGTACGTCTGCACTATTTGCTTTCCTATTGCTTTACCATAAGTCTTTAATAATTGCTTCCCTATTGCTTTGCTGTAAGTATACAATATTTGCTTACCTATTGCTTTGCTGTAAGTCTACACTATTTACTTACCTATTGCTTTGCTGTAAGTCTACACTATTTACTTACCTATTGCTTTGCTTTAAGTCTACTCTGTTTGCTTACTTATTGCTTTGCTGTAAGTCTACACTATGTGTTTACCTATTGCTTTGCTGTAAGTCTACACTATTTGCTTCCCTATTGCTTTGCTGTAAGCTGTACAGTATTTGCTGACCTATTGGTTTGCTGTAAGTCTATAATAATTGCTTACCTATTGCTTTGAAGCAAGTTTGCAATAATTGCTTTCATATTGCTTTGCTATAAGCTGTACAGTATTTGCTGACCTATTGCATTGCGGTAACAATATTTGATTAACTAGTGCTTTGCTGTAAGTCTATAATATTTGCTTCCCTATTGCTTTGCTGTAAGTTGTACAGTATTTGCTTCCCTATTGCTTTGCTGTAAGTTGTACAGTATTTGCTTACCTATTGCTTTGCTGTAAGTCAGCTTGGATATATGGGAGATCACCAGCATGAATATAAACAGTGAGAAGTGAGGAATTGACTTGGTTGTGATGTAAATCTGAAATAACATACAAACAGAAGTATAGGTCATGTCATGTATGACACAGACAAGCTAATACAAGACACAAACCAGCTTATATGTAATCATTCTGGTAAAATTCAGCAAAGATGATCCTCTGACCTACTTGTTCTACTGTTGTTAATATTCAGTAAATAAAGATGACCCTATATTACAGAGCATCTGTATAATAACATTAAGCTCCTTTGGTAACTATATATTGTTTGGTTCCCAAAGCCTTGTCTTAAAAAGTTACAGTAACCAGGTTGGGTGTACGTTGATAATCTTGTCTCCATAGTTACAGTAACCAGGTTGGATGTACATTGATACTCTTGTCTTCATAGTTACAGTAACCAGGTTGGAGGTACATTGATAATATTGTTTCCATAGTTACTGTAACTGGGTTGGATTTACATTGCTAGTCTGGTATCCATAGTTACAGTAACCAGGTTTGATGTACATTGATAATCTTGTCTCCATAGTTACAGTAACTGGGTTGGATGTACATTGCTAGTCTGGTATCCATAGTTACAGTAACCAGGTTAGATGTACATTGATAATCTGGTATCCATAGTTACAGTAACCAGGTTAGATGTACATTGATAATCTTGTCTCCATAGTTACAGTAACTGGGTTGGATGTACATTGCTAGTCTGGTATCCATAGTTACAGTAACCAAGTTAGATGTACATTGATAATCTGGTATCCATAGTTACAGTAACCAGGTTGTATGTACATTAATAATCTCATCTCCATAGTTACAGTAACTAGGTTGGATATACATTGCTAGTCTGGTAACCATAGTTACAGTAACCAGGTTGGATGTACATTGCTAGTATGGTCTCTATAGTTACAATAACCAGGTTGGATGTACATTGCTAGTCTGGTATCCATAGTTACAGTAACTAGGTTGGATGTACATTGATAATCTTGACTCCATAGTTACAGTAACCAGGTTGGATATACATTGCTAGTCTGGTATCCATAGTTACAGTAACCAGGTTGGATGTATATTGCTAGTCTGGTCTCTATAGTTACAGTAACCAGGTTGAATGTACACTGATAGTCTGGTCTCCATAATAACAGTCAGCAGGTTATGTACATTGATAGATTTGTCTAGATAGCAGCACAGTAACCCATTAAATGTAAAGTGTAGTCTCGTCTCCATAGCTACAGTAACCAGTTAAGATGAACAATGATAGTTTTGTCTCTATAGATACAGTAACCAGGTTGGACATACACTGACATATTATGATGATTATGCATATTCCTATATCTAACTTCTTAGCCTTTAAATTTTTTAGACCGACATTGTCAACCATCTTGACAGCAATTTAAGTAACCACTTTATCACTGTCATTGCTAGCAGAATGTTATGTATATATGATATTTGCTCAGCGATAACAAACACTGACTTTCATCAATGGATTGTGGAATCCCGAGGCCTCCAGGTAGGACGTCAGTTCATACATGAGTGGATTCTCCTCCTTGGGATAAGGCAGGGTTGGGTCTGAGTAGTGGGCTTCTATGTCTGCTAGTAAAGCACTGAAAATAAAGGTAACAGAGGGTTTACTGAAGTATTTACATGGAATTTAGTTGTGTTTTTGCACTTTATACACCGAGATAATTGGAGAGGGAAAATAATTGTCAAATGTAAAAACATTGTCAGGAAAGTTTGTTAGAAATGAAAATTATATAAATATAAGTAATGAATTTTTATTTTTTGACTAAATCAGGGTGCTTATGTTTTTTTCTATATTCGTATTTATGTGCTATAATGAATGGTTAAAAATGACATTTAATCCTTAAATGTATATGAAAGAATACATGCATGAATAACTTCTCAGCAATAGGAAATGGAACATTTGGGTAGGGCCAATATGGCAGGTTTGGGTAGGGCCAATATGGCAGGTTTGGGCAGGGCCAACATGGCAGGTTTGGGTAGATCCAATATGGCAGGTTTGGATAGGGCCAATATGGCAGGTTTGGGCAGGGCCATCATGGCAGGTTTGGGCAGGGCCAACATGGCAGGTTTGGATAGGGCCAACATGGCAGGTCTGGATAGGGCCAACATGGCAGGTTTGGACAGGGCCAATATGGCAGGTTTGGGCAGCGCCAACACGGCAGGTTTGGGTAGAGCCAATATGGCAGGTTTGGTTAGGGCCAATATGGCAGGTTTGGGCAGGGCCAACATGGCAGGTTTGGGTAGAGCCAATATGGCAGGTTTGGTTAGGGCCAATATGGCATGTTTGGGTAGGGCCAATATGGCAGGTTGCGAAGGGCCAATATAGCAGGTTTGGATAGGGCCAATATGGCATGTTTTGAAGGGCCAGTATAACACACTGCTTCCATGTGGCAGGCCTGGGTTTGAACAGTTTGTCCTCAGGTTGAGAGGATAAGAGGAATTCAGTGGAGCAATGTGGTCTAGTGGTGGAGCATTGGACCCAGGATTGAAAAGTTGCGGGATTGATCCCTGCCATGACCATATGTGTTGTGTCCCTGAACAAGACACTTTATCTGCATTTTCTTAATACTGGTTCTAACCAGGAAGACATCAAGAGTGATTAAAATAAGTTCAAAAAGCCTTCGTTACAATCAATGCAAAATAAATAACTACCGTAATCTACAATTATCCCACTCTTATTACTGAATTAATCTGGATTGGCCAAATTGCCCGACTGGTTGATAAATTGACCAAACCTAAATGGTTAATGTCCAAACCCTGCCATTACGGCAGTTTCGAATATGTTTATCGGACATGGTTACGGTTTCAGAGCAATATTCCGTTCACACTTAAACACTTAGATTACAAAGCAAGTTCCCACATTGCACGTGACTTACTTGTTCATAGTCTGTAGACTGCAGGCCAGATTGTTGGAGTCAAACTTGCACGACGTGTTCAGTTCATTACCAATCTGCTTACGTAACAACTGCATCTGACCAACCTGTAAATGTACACACAAATCATAATTATTTACATATTTTGAAATTATTGTTTCAATCCAGTTTTCCAAAAGACACCATTAACAATTTTGCATTTTTTGCCTGATATTTCGTTACTAAAACTATTCACTCTAAACTTGACTTCAGCTTTAGAACCACTGTTTAACCCTGTGGTGGTCCAAAGGATGATAGCATGTTTGAATCTGAATCTGCAGATCACGGTTTTAGTTTTACTGGTGCCACTGGCTTACTTTGATGTGTCCCTAAGAAAGATATTTCCCGTAGCCTTGTCCACTGGATGGGGACGCAAATCGAGCGGTCCCGTGTATTGGAGTCTATCCTCCGAGCATGGTAAAGAACTACAGGGATCTATAGTATGATAGTAACAGTAGGGCACAATTCCAAATTCCTATGTATCCATCCTCTCTGAGTCACACATTGTATAATCTATATTTTAAATATTATACAGTTCCTATGTTGTATCGACTGTTGGGATGGAGAAAGCAGGGAATTATTTACCACAGAATCATAATGGTGATTATGTTGCAAGATCCAATATAATACATCTACACAAACCTCATAGTACATACATGTCTGATATTTGATCATTATCAAGGGACCTTTAACACACAAACCAATATTTGATACACAAGCACTGTGAAGTTTCATAGAAATATTTCCGTAGGTTAAAGTAGCTATCCCGCCAATAACAACCAAATTTTACAACATATGTACACCATTTCTTAACCTACTGATGACGAGGTATATATATAATTACCCTATTTTGAGCACATATACATTATTATATGACCTGAACACCTGGCTCGAGTTCTGATAAATGGTTTTGTAATGCAATTTTGCCATTATTTGGAGGTTTAGTTTCTTAAACATATTTTGTAAAGACAGTCAATTAACATACTGTCAGGATTTACAAGAGTGTCCCTACAATGTATTTGCCTGGATATATTCAAGGCAAAATTGGTCTCTTAACACAGGTGGTCTCAACACAGGTGGTCGCTTAACACAGGCAGCGTCTGCATGGCCGAATGGTTAACGACGTTGTGTTGTAAACCTTCGCCTCTCACCACTGCGGGTTCGAATCCCACTGGGAGCTCAACTTATAAGTGAGGAAGTGTCAATTCTTACGGATGGCGGGAGGTGTACAGTACAGGTTCTACCCAGGAAAAGTGGATGGTCTGCCTCCACCACAAAAAATCGACTGTCATATATAACCTCACATGTGTTGAAAATGACGTAAAACACCATACAAACAAATCTTAACACAGGTGGTCTCTAACACAGGTGGTTTCTTAATACAGGTGCTCTCTTAATACAGGTGGTTTCTTAACACAGGTGCTCTCTTTGGCTGACTATAGGTGTACTCTTAATACAGGTGGTCTCTTAACACAGGTGGTTTCTTAATACAGGTGTTCTCTTAATATAGGTGGTTTCTTAACACAGGTGGTCTCTTAATGCAGGTGTTCTCTTAATAGAGGTGGTTTCTTAACACAGGTGCTCTCTTTGGCTGACTATAGGTGGACTCTTAATACAGGTGGTCTCTTAACACAGGTGGTTTCTTAATACAGGTGTTCTCTTAATATAGGTGGTTTCTTAACACAGGTGGTCTCTTAATGCAGGTGTTCTCTTACTAGATGTGGTTTCTTAACACAGGTGGTCTCTTAATACAGGTGGACTCTTAATATAGGTGGTCTCTTAACACAGGTTGTCTCTAACACAGGTGGTTTCTTATGTGTTCTCTTAATACAGGTGGTCTCTTAACACAGGTGGACTCTTAATACAAGTGTTCTCTTAATACAGGTGGTCTCTTAACACAGGTGGACTCTTAATACAGGTGGTCTCTTAACACAGGTGGACTCTTAATACAGGTGTACTTTTAATACAGGTGCATTATATTTAAAACATGACTGAGCACTAAAATGGTGGGTCTCAAAGCAGGTAATCTCCCAGCTGAGGTGGTCTCTTCAGCAAGTTTCTGAATTTTGACAAAATGAAATCATATAACCATGATATCATTTATAAAATGTATATAAAATTTAAGTAACCGCATGGCGTGAAGTTCAACTGTATTTCACTGCCCTAGCCATGCTGAGGTGCAACGAGGCACTTGCCTCAGTGTTATTTGGCTGACTATAGGTAACATAAATTATTTAACATTAATATTTCGTGTAGTAAACTTTTGTCTCGTTAAGACGATAGGGCCTTCATTTTTCATCCGATCTTTACCAAACTTTACCACATTGTTAATATCAATGAAAGCTCGAACAAGTTTGAAAAACAGCCATATCGGACCAGTAACAGCGGAGTTATGGCCCTTGACTTAGTTAAAAATGCTATATTGCTATATTTTTCCTCGTAAAGACGATAGGGCCTTAATTTTTCATCCTATCTTTACCATACTTTACCACATTGTTAATATCAATAAAAGCTCGAACAAGTTTGAAAACCAGCCATATCGGACCAGTAACAGCGGAGTTATGGCCCTTGATTTAGTTAAAAATGCTATATTTTGTCTCGTTAAAGACGATAGGGGCTTCATTATTCATCCGACCTTTACCAAACTTTATCAGATTGTTAATATCAATGAAAGCTCGGACAAGTTCGAAAACCATTCATATCGGACCAGTAACAGCGGAGTTATGGGCCTTGATTTTGTTCAAAATGCTATATTTTGCCTCAAGTTGATAGGGCCTTCATTTCTCATCCTATCTTTACCAAACTTTACCACATTGTTAATATCAATGAAAGCTCGGACAAGCTTGAAAACCAGCCATATCGGACCAGTACCAGCGGAGTTATGGCCCTTGATTTAGTTAAAAACGCTATATTTTGCCTCGTTAAGACAATAGGGGCTTCATTGTTCATCCGATCTTTACCAAACTTTATCAGATTGTTAATATCAATGAAAGCTCGGACAAGTTCGTAAACCATTCATATCGGACCAGTAACAGTGGAGTTATGGCCCTTGATTTTGTTCAAAATGCTATATTTTGCCTCGTTAAGACAATAGGGCCTTCATTTCTCATCCTATCTTTACCAAACTTTACCACATTGTTAATATCAATGAAAGCTCGAACAATTTCGAAAACCAGCCATATCAGACTTTTAACAGTGGAGTTATGGCCCTTGATTTAGTTAAAAATGCTATATTTTGCCTTGTTAAGACGATAGGGGCTTCATTGTTCATGTGATCTTTACCAAACTTTATCAGATTGTTAATATCAATGAAAGCTCGGACAAGTTCGAAAACCATCCATATCGGACCAGTAACAGTGGAGTTAATGCCCTTGATTTAGTTCAAAATTCTATATCTTGCCTCGTTAAGAAGACAGGACCGCCATTTTTCATCCGATCTTTACCAAACTTTATCAGATTGTTAGTCAATGAAACCTCGGTCAAGTTCGAAAACCTGCCAGATCGGACCAGTAACAGCGGAGTTATGGCCCTTGATTTAGTTAAAAATGCTATATTGCTATATTTTTCCTCGTTAAGACGATAGGGCCTTCATTTTTCATCCTATCTTTACCATACTTTACCACATTGTTAATATCAATGAAAGCTCGGACAAGTTTGAAAACCAGCCATATCGGACAAGTAACAGCGGAGTTATGGCCCTTGATTTAGTTAAAAACGCTATATTTTGCCTCGTTAAGACAATAGGGGCTTCATTGTTCATCCGATCTTTACCAAACTTTATCAGATTGTTTATATCAATGAAAGCTCAGACAAGTTCGAAAACCATCCATATCGGACCAGTAACAGCGGAGTTAATGCCCTTGTTTTTAATGCCCTTGTTTTAGTTCAAAATTCTATATCTTGCCTCGTTAAGGCGACAGGGCCTTCATTTTTCATCCGATCTTTATCAAACTTTATCAGATTGTTAGTCAATGAAACCTCGGTCAAGTTCGAAAACCTGCCAGATCAGATTTTTTTTAGCTCTATGTTGGACCAGTCGGACCAGTAACAGAGGAGTTATGGCTCTTGATTTAGTTAAAAATGCTATATTTTGCCTCGTTAATACAGTAGAGCCTTCACTTTTCATCTGATCTTTACCAAACTTTACCAGATTCTTCAGTTATGGCCATTGATTTAGTCAAAGAGCTGTTTTTTTGCCCGAAACTTTCAAAAAACCGTAAATGGCAGTCACTCGCTTCATTGATGTTATAAGAGCCATGTTAGCCAGTAGAGCGTCCACAGGCCCTCTTGGGCCTCTTGTTGATAAAATGAAATTGTGTACAAATATACAAACCTTCAGCATGGTGTCGAAGTAGGTGGGCCACAACTTGGAAGATTTAGACACATAGGTGCTGTACACCTTTTGCGGATTACCTGTAACATATTTTAGAAAAATACTATATAAGACAATGTAAATCATTTAGTGCAGTTCGTTGGCGGACGGACTATAAACCTTAGAACTACACACACACACACTTTAGTGCAGTGCTTATCTACCTTTAGTCCCTTTACAAAAAAACAACAACAATGCAGAAGATGCCACAGAGCCTATACTTAAAATGAAACAGGGTATTACAGCCATTAAAGCATCATTTTAGGTTATACTGGGACAGCACCCTCAGAGGGCGATGAGATGATGGTTTTCTTATTAAGACTTTAACATCTTTCAGTTTTTTCATTGATTTTGAAGAAAATCATTTGAATTTGAACGAAACTGAATTTTCAGAGTTAAAAGAAACCTAACTTTCTCATTATCATTACCTCTAAATCCAACGTGCAAAATTTCACACACATTCTGTCAGTCTGACCAAGTCGACATAAACTTACCTAGAATGCCATGCACGGGTGTGAGCGTTTTGTTCAAGTCGTCTAGCATGAGAAGCCAGGATCTGTCCTTGGTACGGAACACTTGTCTCTCCAGCAGACGCTGAAAGCTCTGCAGCTCCTTCACAATCATAAAACATAGCAGTCTGTCCAGACCTGACAACCCAAATGTACCCACTGCTCTCTAAAATATCAAATATGTACATTATATTGACAATAGTTCAAAATAGCAATCCAAAACTGGGAGAACAATCTACAGACTTATCTAGAAACAATACAAGGACTAACAATCTAAGGACTAATTTAACAATCTAATGACTAATTTATCAATCTAAGAATCTAAGGACTAATTTAGGAACAAGAAACAATCTGAGGTATAATCTAGAAACAAGCTGAGGTCAATCTGGGTGATTAATCTATAAACAATCTTAGGTCTAATCTAGAAACAATCTGGGGAACTAATCTAGGAACAATCTGAGGACTAATCTAGGAAAAATCTTAGGTTTAATCTAGAAACAATCTGGGGAACTAATCTATGAACAATCTAAGGACTATTTTAGGAACAATCTAGGAAAAATCTTAGGTCTAATCTAGAAACAATCCGAGGTCTAATCTAGAAACAATTTAAGGACTAATTTAGGAACAATCTAAGGACTAATTTAGGAATAATCTGAGGACTAATCTAGAAACATTTTAAGGACTAATCTAGGAACAATCTGGGTGACTAATCTAGAAACAGTCTAAGAACTATTCTAGGAATAATCTGAGGACTAATCTAGAAACAGTTTGGGTGACTATTCTAGGAGCAATCTGAGGACTATTCTAGCAATAATCTGAGTACTTATCTAGAAACAATCTAAGGACTATTCTAGGAACAATCTGAGTTCTAATCTAGAAACAATATGAGTTCTAATCTAGAAACAATCTGTGTGGCTGATCTAAAAACAATTTCAGGTCTAATCTAAAAACAATCTGGGGAACTAATCTAGGAACAATCTAAAGACTATTTTAGGAACAATCTGAGGACTATTCTGGAAAAAATCTTAGGTCTAATTTAGAAACAATCTGAGGTCTAATCTAGAAACAATCTAATGACTAATTTAGGACAATCTAAGGACTAATTTAGGAACAATCTGAGGACTAATATAGAAACATTATAAGGACTAATCTAGGAACAATCTGAGTGACTAATCTAGAAACAATCCAAGGACTATTCTAGGAATAATCTGAAGACTAATCTAGAAACAGTTTGGTGACTATTCTAGGAACAATCTGAGGACTATTCTAAGAACAATCTCAGGACTATTGTAGCAACAATCTAAGGACTATTCTAGGAATAATCTGAAGACAAATCTAGAAACAGTTTGGTGACTATTCTAGGAACAATCTGAGGACTATTCTAGGAACAATCTGAGGACTATTGTAGCAACAATCTGAGGACTATCTAGAAACAATCTAAGGACTATTCTAGGAACAATCTGAGGACTAATTTAGGAACAATCTAAGGATTCTTTTAGGAACAATCTGAGGACCAATCTAGGAAAAAAACTTAGGTATAATCTAAAAACAATCTGAGGTCTAATGTAGAAAAAAATCTGGGTGACTAATGTAGAAACAATCTGAGGTCTAATCT
The DNA here is from genome assembly GCA_037043455.1 of Cyrtodaria siliqua. Classification (NCBI taxonomy): domain Eukaryota; kingdom Metazoa; phylum Mollusca; class Bivalvia; order Adapedonta; family Hiatellidae; genus Cyrtodaria; species Cyrtodaria siliqua. The sequence goes on along the minus strand of JAWPHD010000230.1, from coordinate 465,454 downwards.
AGAAATAATCTGAGGAACTAATCTAGGAACAATCTAAGGACTATTTTAGAAACAATCTGAGGACTAATCTAGGAAAAATCTTAGGTCTAATCTAGAAACAATTTGAGATCTAATCTAGAAACAATCTAAGAACTAATTTAGGAACAATCTAAGGACTAATTTAGGAACAATCTGAGGACTAATCTAGAAACATTCTAAGGAATAATCTGAGTGACTAATCTAGAAACAATAAAAGGACTATTCTAGGAACAATCTGAAGACTAATCTAGAAACAGTTTGATGACTATTCTAGGAACAATCTGAGGACTATTCTAGGAACAATCTGAGGACTAATTTAGGAACAATCTAAGGACTATTTTAGGAACAATATGAGTACTAATCAAGGAACATTCTAAGGACTTATATAGGTGACTAATCTAGAAACAATCTAAGGACTATTCTAGGAATAATCTGAGGACTAATCTAAGGACTAATCTAGAAACAGTCTGGGTGACCATTCTAGGAACAATCTGAGGACTATTCTAGCAACAATCTGAGGACTAATCTGGGTTAATCTGAGGACCAATCTAGGAATAATCTGAGGACTATTTTAGAAATAATCTAAGGACTATTCTAGGAATAATCTGAAGACAAATCTAGAAACAGTTTGGTGACTATTCTAGGAACAATCTGAGGACTATTCTAGGAACAATCTGAGGACTATTGTAGCAACAATCTGAGGACTATCTAGAAACAATCTAAGGACTATTCTAGGAACAATCTGAGGACTAATTTAGGAACAATCTAAGGATTATTTTAGGAACAATCTGAGGACCAATCTAGGAAAAAAACTTAGGTATAATCTAAAAACAATCTGAGGTCTAATGTAGAAAAAAATCTGGGTGACTAATGTAGAAACAATCTGAGGTATAATCTAGAAATAATCTGGGGAACTAATCTAGGAACAATCTAAGGACTATTTTAGAAACAATCTGAGGACTAATCTAGGAAAAATCTTAGGTCTAATCTAGAAACAATTTGAGATCTAATCTAGAAACAATCTAAGAACTAATTTAGGAACAATCTAAGGACTAATTTAGGAACAATCTGAGGACTAATCTAGAAACATTCTAAGGAATAATCTGAGTGACTAATCTAGAAACAATATAAGGACTATTCTAGGAACAATCTGAAGACTAATCTAGAAACAGTTTGATGACTATTCTAGGAACAATCTGAGGACTATTCTAGGAACAATCTGAGGACTAATTTAGGAACAATCTAAGGACTATTTTAGGAACAATATGAGTACTAATCAAGGAACATTCTAAGGACTTATATAGGTGACTAATCTAGAAACAATCTAAGGACTATTCTAGGAATAATCTGAGGACTAATCTAAGGACTTATCTAGAAACAGTCTGGGTGACCATTCTAGGCACAATCTGAGGACTATTCTAGCAACAATCTGAGGACTAATCTGGGTTAATCTGAGGACCAATCTAGGAATAATCTGAGGACTATTTTAGAAATAATCTGAGGACTATTTTAGAACAATCTGAGGACTAATCTAGGAAAAATCTGAGGACTTATCTAGGTCAATCTGAGGTCTGATCTAGTAACAATCTAAGGACTAATCTAGGTCAATCTGAGGACTAATCAAGGTCAATCTGAGTACTAATCTAGGTCAATCTGAGGACTAATCTAGGTCAATCTAGGAAAAATCTAAGGACTGATCTAGGTCAATCTGAGGACTAATCTAGGAACAATCTAAGGAATAATATACGTCAATCTGAGGTAAAATCTAGGAACAATCTGAGGATTAATCTAGGAACAATCTGAGGACTAATCTAGGAACAATCTGAGGACTAATTGAGGACTAATCCAGGAACAATCTGAGGACTTATCTAGGTCAATCTGAGAAAAATCTATGTCAATCTGAGGACTAATCTAGGTCAATCTGAGGACTAATCTAGGAATAATCTATGTCAATCTGAGGACTAATCTATGAACAATCTAAGGACTAATCTACGTCAATCTGAGGACTAATCTAGGAACAATCTGAGGACTAATCTGAGGACCAATCTAGAAACAATCTGAAGCCTAATCTAGGAACAACTAGAAATTTAGATATCCGACTAATAGCCCCACTAAAGAACACTCAGTACACGAATGTAATACATGAAAGCAATCTGAGACTATTAGCAAAAATATAACATTAACTTTTAATGAAAGCAGACCTAAACGCGAACTTCCAAGTGTGACCTTGACTGATTTTAGAAATATTGACCAGAGTTTTATTGTTTGGGGCGCTTGTTTCAGCCAAATTTTTTTTTGACTTTTCAGACAAAATTCATCTAGTACCTAAGTAAGTTGTATATCAGTGAAACAGACATTTTTTGTAAAACTACTTTACTTTTCAAAATCAGTTGAGAAATAAAAATTCCATGCGCAAAAGCAGTTTTTGATGGGGCATTTTCAATGCAAAATTCTACTTTTCAAAATCAGTTGAGAAATAAAAATTCCATGCGCAATAGCAGTTTTTGATGGGGCATTTTTAATGCAAAATTCTGGTGCATTTTTTTTATAGACTTTTTATCCAAAAATGTTTTTAAATTGTTCAATGTTCGTAAATTAAGACACCCTGAAAGTTCTATAGCAAAATATGAAGGCTGACTGAAGTTATTTGAAACTTCTTAATTTTCTGCTGGAAAAGACATCAAAAAATCATTTGGGCTGTTAAATATTTATTTCTCAAGTGATTTTCAAAACTAAGGTATTTTTACCTACCCTAAAAATACTGGTTCTAATGATATATAATTGATGTACGTATTATTTAAATTGCTCAAGGTACTGCAGAAAACCTTTGGCTGAAACAAGAGCCCCAAACAATAATTAATGGCTTGCTAAATCCTTATTTGTATAAAATTGGCTGTCAGAACATGTTGGATAAATTCAAACTTGTAGATGTATATTTATCACATATACCTGGATCTTAGCGAAGAGTGTTTTGTTGACAAGCTCCTGTTTGGTCTTGATGTCGTACCAAGCCTTCATCTGATCAATATATGCCGTAGCCCTGGAATAGGATATAAGATACCTTGAACGGTTTTGGAGGAATGCTTTCATCATGCACATTATCACCTATTTATGTTCTGACGTACCGTAAACACCATTCATTCATTTATTCATTCTTAAGTGTTCTATGTAATGTATGTTCCTGGTGTGTGAACATGAACAAATATCTGGTTATGGCACTTGTACTGGTATTGACAAAATTATTGCTGTGCCTCTGATCTGTCATTCTTATCACCTCTCGGGCCAGTCTACCAATAAAGTTAACACTCACGTTATGACAGGAGTATTGACAATGCTATACCTGGGATCTGTCATTCTTATCACCTCTCTGGCCAGTCTACCAATAAAGTTAACACTCACGTTATGACATGAGTATTGACAATGCTATACCTGGGATCTGTCATTCTTATCACCTCTCTGGCCAGTCTACCAATAAAGTTAACACTCACGTTAAGACAGGAGTATTGACAATGCTATACCTGGGATCTGTCATTCTTATCACCTCTCTGGCCAGTCTACCAATAAAGTTAACACTCACGTTATGACATGAGTATTGACAATGCTATACCTGGGATCTGTCATTCTTATCACCTCTCTGGCCAGTCTACCAATAAAGTTAACACTCACGTTAAGACAGGAGTATTGACAATGCTATACCTGGGATCTGTCATTCTTATCACCTCTCTGACCAGTCTACCAATAAAGTTAACACTCACGTTAAGACAGGAGTATTGACAATGCTATACCTGGGATCTGTCATTCTTATCACCTCTCGGGCCAGTCTACCAATAAAGTTAACACTCACGTTATGACAGGAGTATTGACAATGCTATACCTGGGATCTGTCATTCTTATCACCTCTCTGGCCAGTCTACCAATAAAGTTAACACTCACGTTATGACATGAGTATTGACAATGCTATACCTGGGATCTGTCATTCTTATCACCTCTCTGGCCAGTCTACCAATAAAGTTAACACTCTCGTTATGACAGGAGTATTGACAATGCTATACCTGGGATCTGCCATTCTTATCACCTCTCTGGCCAGTCTACCAATAAAGTCAACACTCACGTTATGACAGGAGTATTGACAATGCTATACCTGGGATCTGTCATTCTTATCACCTCTCTGGCCAGTCTACCAATAAAGACAGGAGTATTGACAATGCTATACCTGGGATCTGTCATTCTTATCACCTCTCTGACCAGTCTACCAATAAAGTTAACACTCACGTTAAGACAGGAGTATTGACAATGCTATACCTGGGATCTGTCATTCTTATCACCTCTCGGGCCAGTCTACCAATAAAGTTAACACTCACGTTATGACAGGAGTATTGACAATGCTATACCTGGGATCTGTCATTCTTATCACCTCTCTGGCCAGTCTACCAATAAAGTTAACACTCACGTTATGACATGAGTATTGACAATGCTATACCTGGGATCTGTCATTCTTATCACCTCTCTGGCCAGTCTACCAATAAAGTTAACACTCTCGTTATGACAGGAGTATTGACAATGCTATACCTGGGATCTGCCATTCTTATCACCTCTCTGGCCAGTCTACCAATAAAGTCAACACTCACGTTATGACAGGAGTATTGACAATGCTATACCTGGGATCTGTCATTCTTATCACCTCTCTGGCCAGTCTACCAATAAAGACAGGAGTATTGACAATGCTATACCTGGGATCTGTCATTCTTATCACCTCTCTGACCAGTCTACCAATAAAGTTAACACTCTCGTTATGACAGGAGTATTGACAATGCTATACCTGGGATCTGTCATTCTTATCACCTCTCTGGCCAGTCTACCAATAAAGTTAACACTCACGTTATGACAGGAGTATTGACAATGCTATACCTGGGATCTGCCATTCTTATCACCTCTCAGGCCAGTCTACCAATAAAGTTAACACTCACGTTATGACAGGAGTATTGACAATGCTATACCTGTGATCTGTCATTCTTATCACCTCTCTAGCCAGTCTACCAATAAAGCTAACACTCTCGTTATGACAGGAGTATTGACAATGCTATACCTGGGATCTGTCATTCTTATCACCTCCCTGGCCAGTCTACCAATAAAGTTAACACTCACGTTATGACATGAGTATTGACAATGCTATACCTGGGATCTGTCATTCTTATCACCTCTCTAGCCAGTCTACCAATAAAGCTAACACTCTCGTTATGACAGGAGTATTGACAATGCTATACCTGGGATCTGTCATTCTTATCACCTCTCTGGCCAGTCTACCAATAAAGTTAACACTCACGTTATGACATGAGTATTGACAATGCTATACCTGGGATCTGTCATTCTTATCACCTCTCTGGCCAGTCTACCAATAAAGTTAACACTCTCATCCATGCGCTGGAACCGTGGTATCGGAATGGCGGTCGACTGGTAAACACTTTCCCAATCTTGAACCTATACAAGCAGACGAGAAACAGAAATATCTCAATGCAATAAACATTTAGGTATGGTTTTGTTTTCCTAAATATTCAAGAAAAATTTAATACTAAAATAACGAGAATGACTTCAAAACCTGTATTTTGATATTTCTTCCAACAGATATTCAGCAATACAACAAAGATACAAGAATAATGTTTAACATTAAAGGAAAAAATTCAAATGATGTGACATGATAGAACAGAGCATAATACAGTTTATTTCCAATTATAATCCTCATGGCAGACATGTTGAGACATATTAATCACAATTTTTTTGTTGAAACTATGACACATGATAATAAATACAAGATGGTGAAACATCATTTGTTATTTATAGAGAGATTTAAAGTGTTCTTTCTGATTATAAACACCAATTTTACATGTAATCCATCTACTAACATGTAAAAATTACCCCACCCACCTTTGTCCTAAGGAAACTGTTACACTCTTGTTCCATGTTATAGTTGATGATACGCGACACCTCCTCCTGCCAAATCTTCAGGCCGTAGATGTTAACGTAATCCTGGATGTATTCAAATGACTTCCTGAAACCGTCCATCTGCTCTCCCAGTGCATCCAGTCGAGGCATCAACTCGCTTGTCTGTGACAAATAAAATGTATTTACATTTCTATACAAAGACACTGAAGAAAACATTTATCTCGTGCAGTTATTGATTTTTATGACATTTTTATCAGTGAAAGATCAAGATTTCTCAGCAATGGAAAAAAATATTAATAACTACCGGTAACTTCAAACACAAAAATAACTGTGACGCTGAGTCATGACGTCAATAAAGTGTTGAAGATGTAAATAGATTATTAAACTTTTGGGTTCAATTACAGGGAACTCCTTCACACAATGGTAGGCGTGTTTTATTTTTCTCTCACTCAAATCAGCTTGTTCGTGAAAAGAACAACACGCCGACCAACTCGCGAAGGATTTCCCTATAATCAAATTCAGCTGTTACACAATCTCTGTGCAACTGTTGTAAACATATGCACAACTATTTCAGCTATTTCCTTATAAGGCATTATCCTAAACAGAACCATGCACACTGAATTCATACACCCTCTACATGGGTAAACTTACCAGGTTTACAAGCTGAACAAGTCTATGGATGTAAAAAAAATGTAATTGCTTCCACCAAGAGTTTTTTAAAAATTATTCCACTCATCTAATGATCAGCTGTATTGAACTGATGGAATTACTAATGTACATGAAGAACATTTATTATATTCCAGTAAGTAGTTATCCTGTCAACACTAGCCAAATTTAACAACATGTGTAAACCGTTTCTAAATCTACTGATGATGAGGTATTTATATAATTTACCTATTTTGAGAATCCAAACTATAGACACAAAATAAATGGCTTTAACCAGCCAGACCAAACCCCAAAACTGCAAATTAAAAATTACCAACTCATAATTCATTTTATGCATATTCAATCACGGGTATTTTATGACCCATGAATAAACCTATATTTTTAATCAGCACATATACATTATTATATGACCTGGACACCTGGTTAGAGTTTTGATAAGCAGTTTTGTAGTGTAATTTTGCCGTTATTTGGAGGGTTAGTTTCTGGAAGGAAGACAAGATTTCTGAATTTAGTCAGAACTAAAGTAAATTGATTGAAAATAGATATTCGAATGTAATAAATAGATTATATAATGGGTCGGTTCATTTATCAGGAATTCTTTCAATTGATGGAGGCATGTTTTATTTTTCACTCATTCACATGCGCTTATTCTTGAAAAAAAAACAACATGCCTCCCATCTCATAAAAGAATTCCTTACAATAATCTACCAATATATATAAGCGGTATAAATTACGTTACCTTAGCTTTGGGATTGAACATAAGCATGACGTGAAGAGCCTTGGCTACTTGTAGGACCAACTCCTTCCTGATTCCATCCTCCAACAGCTGCTTTGGATCAATCTAAATATGAGATATATATATATGATACAAGTGGGTGTGAGACGTGAAGAATTTCAAAGAATTTCAAAGCTATTTTAAAGTTCTTTTTTATAGCAGTCACCTCGTTTTCTCAATTTATCCTACTGTCTGATGATCGGAAAAGTCAAAAACATTAAGTTATTCCAATATTGAACACAACCCCCTCCCACCACCAGTAAACAACACATGCATTCAACCTACCACTGGTGTGGAATGTATCACAATAACAATGATGCAATGCATTGTTTCACTGACAAGCACTAATGCAGGTGCTTATCCGAGTGGAAAATAGAACTATCACTGAAGGTGATGAATAACCGCGCTTAAATTCTAAGTCAAACAAATGGCCATAATTCTGTAATAAATAAGGACATCAATTGATATGTGTATATGAAGTTTGGAAACAACCCATTCAAAACTGTTTGGAAAATGCAAGTAATAAAAACGTGTTACGCGACCGGATGCCATGCCACGTGACAGGACAAAAATGTGTTACGCGATGGGGCGTTACGGACAACGCGATTCCTATATAGCCCCCTCTTCACTTTGTGAAAGCGGGGGTATAGAAATCATATTCTCTAATGATACAAGACGGATACATGTCTATGAATGTACTTTTCACTTTTTATACAAAAAGTCAAGATCAACAGTAGCTCTGATGAGACCACCCCAGGCAAATATCTAATAACATTTCACATTAATTTCATAAATATTCAGCCCTAAATATTCAACATTATTTATCTACCTCAGAGATGAGGTCTTACTGGGTGACTGTGATTACTCCAACAAGCATACTCTTCCACGTAAGTAAGACTTCATATATCTTGCCCTGATACTTTATAGTTCAGAAGTGAGGCAGCAGTAACTGACCTTGATAATTCCAACCAGCGTAGTTTTCATCATCAGGATACCCTCTGTGAACACAGAGATGGAATGAGTCAGCTTGGCCACCTGTAGGATAACAGTATCAATTGTCAGTCAACCAATACATTATCAGCAAAGAGTCATGTGTTGTTCACAAAACATAAGTCTACAATAACATATTAAATGAATATTGTGAATAAGTCAGATTTAGTAAGTTTCAATTTAGTTTTGAAGAGTTCTTGGGAAAAAATTACAATAAAATTCAATAACCTTTGTATACATTCATATTGTTTTCCATATAATTATATCGATATGACTTCTTTGATTAATATTATTTTTTACTGTATTTGTGTTATTTCTATATCTATCTTGTTCATTTTCATTTTGTGTGGATTATTATTTGGCAGGAAATGATCTATGTATGACGTTGACCTTGGATGACATCATCAAAAACAATTTATTGTCGACTTTTTACCATTTGTTACCATTAAAATCAGTAGGTGAATGATCCATTCAAGTCTATTTCTTTCACAGAAACTTGGAAAATCTGATATCATGTTTATGTTGACACTAGGCATGTTTTCATTCCTTTAAAGTTAAATGTAGCTCCATATCAACGTTTAATATGAGTCCTTGTCAACGTTCAATATGAGTCCTTGTCAACATTCAATATGAGCCCTTGTCAACGTTCTATATGAGTCCTTGTCAACGTTCAATATGAGTCCTTGTCAACGTTCAATATGAGCCCTTGTCAACGTTCTATATGAGTCCTTGTCAACGTTCAATATAAGTCCTTGTCAACATTCAATATGAGTCCTTGTAAATGTTCTATATGAGTCCCTGTCAGTGTTCAATATGAGTCCTTGTCAACGTTCAATACGAGTCCTTGTCAACATTCAATATGAATCCCTGTCAATGTTCAATATGAGTCCTTGTCAATATTCAGTATGAGTCCTTGTCAACATTCAATGTGAGTCTTTGTCAATATTCAGTATGAGTCTTTGTCAATATTCAGTATGAGTCTTTGTCAATATTCAGTATGAGTCTTTGTCAATATTCAGTAGGAGTCTTTGTCAACATTCAGTATGAGTCTTTGTCAACATTCAATATGAGTCTTTGTCAATATTCAATATGAGTCTTTGTCAATATTCAGTAGGAGTCTTTGTCAACATTCAATATGAGTCTTTGTCAATATTCAATATGAGTCTTTGTCAATATTCAGTAGGAGTCTTTGTCAATATTCAATATGAGTCTTTGTCAACATTCAATATGAGTCTTTGTCAATATTCAATATGAGTCTTTGTCAATATTCAGTATGAGTCTTTGTCAATATTCATTATGAGTCTTTGTCAATATTCAATATGAGTCTTTGTCAACATTCAATAAGAGTCTTTGTCAATATTCAGTATGAGTCTTTGTCAATATTCAGTATGATTCTTTGTCAATGTTCAATATGAGTTCTTGTCAATGTTCAATATGAGTCTTTGTCAATATTCAATATGAGTCTTCGTCAATGTTCAGTATGAGTCTTTGTCAACATTCAATATGAGTCTTTGTCAACATTCAACTCGAGTCCTTGTCAATGTTCAATATGAGTCCTTGTCAATGTTCAATATGAGTCCTTGTCAACATTCAATATGTCTTTGTCAACGTTCAATATGAGTCTTTGTCAATATTTAGAATGATACTTTGTCAATATTCAGTATGATTCTTTGTCAATGTTCAATATGAGTCATTGTCAATATTCAATATGAGTCCTTGTCAACATTCAATACGAGTCCTTGTCAATGTTCAGTATGAGTCTTTGTCAACATTCAATATGAGTCTTTGTCAACATTCAACATGAGTCCTTGTCAATGTTCAATATGAGTCTTTGTCAATGTTCAATATGAGTCCTTGTCAACTTTCTATATGAGTCCTTGTCAATGTTCAATATGAGTCCTTGTCAACGTTCAATATGAATCCCTGTCAATGTTCAATATGAGTCCTAGTCAACGTTCAATACGAGTCCTTGTCAACATTCAATATGAATCCCTGTCAATGTTCAATATGAGTCCATATCAATGTTCAATATGAGTTCTTGTCAACATTCAATATGAGTCCTTGTCAACGTTCTATATGAGTCCTTGTCAACATTCAATATGAGTCCTTGTCAATATTCAGTATGAGTCTTTGTCAATGTTCAATATGAGTCCTTGTCAATATTCAGTATGAGTCCTTGTCAACATTCAATATGAGTCTTTGTCAATATTCAGTATGAGTCTTTGTCAATATTCAGTATGAGTCTATGTCAATATTCATACATGTCTTTGTCAACATTCAGTATGAGTCTTTGTCAACATTCAATATGAGTCTTTTTCAATATTCAATATGAGTCTTTGTCAATATTCAGTAGGAGTCTTTGTCAACATTCATTATGAGTCTTTGTCAATATTCAATATGAGTCTTTGTCAATATTCAATAAGAGTCTTTGTCAATATTCAATATGAGTCTTTGTCAAATGAGTCTTTGTCAATATTCATTATGAGTCTTTGTCAATATTTAATATGAGTCTTTGTCAACATTCAATAAGAGTCTTTGTCAATATTCAGTATGAGTCTTTGTCAATATTCAGTATGATTCTTTGTCAATGTTCAATATGAGTTCTTGTCAATGTTCAATATGAGTCTTTGTCAATATTCAATATGAGTCATTCAACACGAGTCCTTGTCAATGTTCAATATGAGTCCTTGTCAATGTTCAATATGAGTCCTTGTCAACATTCAATATGTCTTTGTGAACGTTCAATATGAGTCTTTGTCAATATTTAGAATGATACTTTGTCAATATTCAGTATGATTCTTTGTCAATGTTCAATATGAGTCATTGTCAATATTCAATATGAGTCCTTGTCAACATTCAATACGAGTCCTTGTCAATATTCAATATGAGTCTTTGTCAATGTTCAGTATGAGTCTTTGTCAACATTCAATATGAGTCTTTGTCAACATTCAACATGAGTCCTTGTCAATGTTCAACACGAGTCCTTGTCAATGTTCAATATGAGTCCTTGTCAATGTTCAGTATGAGTCCTTGTCAACGTTCAATCGAGTCCTTGTCAACGTTCAATAGGAGTCCTTGTCAACGTTCAGTATGAGTCCTTGTCAATGTTCAATATGAGTCCTTGTCAACATTCAATATGAGTCCTTTGTCAATGTTCAATATGAGTCCTTGTCAATGTTCAATATGAGTCCTTGTCAATGTTCAGTATGAGTCCTTGTCAACGTTCAATCGAGTCCTTGTCAACGTTCAATAGGAGTCCTTGTCAACGTTCAGTATGAGTCCTTGTCAATGTTCAATATGAGTCCTTGTCAACATTCAATATGAGTCCTTTGTCAATGTTCAATATGAGTCCTTGTCAATGTTCAGTATGAGTCCTTGTAAACATTCAATATGAGTCCTTGTCGATGTTCAATATCAGTTCTTGTCAACGTTCAATATGAGTCCTTGTCAATGTTCAATAAGAGTCCTTGTCAACATTCAATATGAGTCGTGTCAACGTTCAATATCAGTTCTTGTCAACGTTCAATATCAGACCTGGTCAGCGTTCAATATCAGTCCTTGTCACATTCAATATCAGTCCTTGTCAATGTTCAATATCAGTTCTTGTCAACATTCAATATCAGACTTTGTCAACATTCAATATCAGTCCTTGTCAAAGTTCAATATCAGTTCTTGACAACATTCAATATCAGTCCTTGTCAATTTTCAATATCAGTCCTTGTCAATGTTCAATATCAGTTCTTGTCAACATTCAATATCAGACTTTGTCAACGTTCAATATCAGTCCTTGTCAAAGTTCAATATCAGTTCTTGTCAACATTCAATATCAGACTTTGTCAACATTCAATATCAGTCCTTGTCAATGTTCAATATCAGTCCTTGTCAATGTTCAATATCAGTCCTTGTTAACATTCAATATCAGTTTTTGTCAACGTTCAATATCAGTTCTTGTCAACATTTAATACCAGTCCTTGTCAATGTTCAATATCAGTCCCTGTCAATGTTCAATATCAGTCCTTGTCAATGTTCAATATCAGTCCTTGTCAACGTTCAATATCAGTCCTTGTCAATGTTCAATATCAGTCCTTGTCAATGTTCAATATCAGTCCTTGTCAACGTTCAATATCAGTCCTTGTCAATGTTCAATATCAGTCCTTGTCAATGTTCAATATCAGTCCTTGTCAACATTCAATATCAGTCCTTGTCAATGTTTAATACCAGTCCTTGTCAATGTTCAATATCAGTCCCTGTCAATGTTCAATATCAGTTCTTGTCAACATTCAATATCAGACTTTGTCAACATTCAATATCAGTCCTTGTCAATGTTCAATATCAGTCCTTGTCAATGTTCAATATCAGTCCTTGTTAACATTCAATATCAGTTTTTGTCAACGTTCAATATCAGTTCTTGTCAACATTTAATACCAGTCCTTGTCAATGTTCAATATCAGTCCCTGTCAATGTTCAATATCAGTCCTTGTCAATGTTCAATATCAGTCCTTGTCAACGTTCAATATCAGTCCTTGTCAATGTTCAATATCAGTACTTGTCAATGTTCAATATCAGTCTTTGTCATCGTTCAATATCAGTCCTTGTCAATGTTCAATATCAGTCCTTGTCAATGTTCAATATCAGTCCTTGTCAACGTTCAATATCAGTCCTTGTCAATGTTTAATATCAGACTTTGTCAACAATCAATATCAGTTCTTGTCAATGTTCAGTAAGGTAGAATACCTAATGATTATCTCATTAAAAGTAAATGGGATAATATGAAAATATACAATAAACCAGTGTACATGTATTACTGACCTCATAGCGTTCATCTAACTGTGCATACTCTTTCATCTTGTCCTTTTCAAGGCGGGTGGGAACCTCCTTGATCTGACTCGTCAGAAGTTTAACAATCTTGTCCAACTGACTGAACATTGTCTGCGGGATAATCTGTCAAAGGAAATAGCAAATGATGACATACAGTGGCATAGCTGGGCATACTTCTGTACACCCATGTGTAACATAAATGTGTAAAGTTTTCTAAAACTAGCAAATTGTTTTAAGGTTTTACTTAAGATGTTTAAAATCTCAGATTTGTTCAATGAAAAAATCGCCCCAAACACACAATTGTATTTCTATATTTTCGATTGTTTTACGGAGTCCATCAGCCCTCCACCTTTGACACATTTCCCCACAAAGTAACTTGGAAATGGACCCAGATACGCTCCTGTTATATGTGTTATATTTTATTTGTTTGAATTTACTGAGGTTAAACAATTCAATGAATGGAATGATTTTATGAAACTTGGCAGAAACATAGCATGCTAGCTGAGCTAGCTGTCAGACAACATCTAAACAGAACGACATTTTAACTGGCCTGATCTATAAAACAATGTTTCTTTACTTTATAATGAAGGCACTCAATGCTATTATCTACAATTAATTTAAAACTAAAAAATGTATACATGGGACACGAATGGTAGTGATGTTTATTTTGGTGCGTATACTTATTTTCCATCATTTATAACATTAATTCTGACATGTTAAATATTATTTATATTTGGCGGATTCCAACATCTGAAATGTGAGACCTAGACAAACGATCTACTTTTCGTCTACTTCTCACCCCACCACTACCATACAGAGTGGAAAAACAATAATGTGTGAATTTAACTTGACAGTTATCTATAGTATACCTGTAGAACCTTCCTGACGTAAGCTACAAGTTCCCCCGAGTAGTACTGGGACACGCTCATCAAGTCTGTACTCTGAGCTTGGTTTATACGCAGACATGGTAACTCCAGTGCAGACGACAACTGTACAGGAGAGCAACACATGTATTACCAAACAACAACTGTAGGTGACAGCAATGCATGTATTATCAAACAATGTAGTGAAGAGCAACATATTTTAGCCGATGACAACTATAGAGGGCAATGCATGTATAAGCAGACAACTACTGGAGAGGAGAGCAACACATGTATTAGCAGATGACAACTATAGAGGGCAATGCATGTATAAGCAGACGACAACTGGAGAGGAGAGCAACACATGTATAAGCAGATGACAAATGTAGGGGAGAGCAATACATGTATTAGAAGATTACAACTATGGGTGAGCATAATGCATGTACATGTATTATCAGTGAAACAATGGTATGATAAAATCAAACTGTCAATATTAACTATTGAATAGCGAATGAACTACCTCTAACTCAAAAGTATTCCAACGTTATTTCAAAGTACACACAAATACCATAATACCAACACATACCTTAAGGAATGTTGCTCTGAGTTTGATGACAAGACTGGGCTCACGTCTGATACCCTGCTGCATGTAGACAGTATAGCTGGAACAGAAGTGGCAGTTGTGTGAAGTATAAAGTCCTAGAGATTATTTAACTACTGGGATTGATTATAGGGAAATCCTTCACAAGATGGTTGGTGTAGTTTGAGTGAAGGCGTTTCTTATAATCAAAACCAGCAGTAAATTAATAATTTTTTTACATTTTAAATCGTTTGTGTATGAATTTAATTGACCCTGTTCAACGTTCTCAGAAGATGACACTGATGTCAACAACACTGTATTCAATTGTATTTGTGTTTGGAGTTGGTAATTAATATTTAGTGATTATGAATTCTCTTTCACCGAGAAATCCTGATCTTCCACCCATAAAATGTAATAAAATAAAATAACAGCTCTATGTTCAGTGTAATTTTTTATTAAAAATACTTTGGACATTCTGAACAAAACATAAGATGACATCAGATAGAAGGAGGAAGTCCATTTTTTGGGGTTAAAAATTTGACTATTTCCAGAGACTTTATGGCCTAAATTAAAAAGCGATAAGCGAGAACTACCTGTCAATAATTTCCCAGGCATATGATAGGTCGGCGACAATCTCTATGGCAATAAGTACCTCCTCCTTGATGTTAATAGTTCGGATCATCTGATGGAGATATTTACGCGTGTCCGCGAGAAACTGACGCACCTGCAAGTTGCTCTCAAGCTGGTGAAACTCTTGTACCTATAGCAAAACATTTATTATGTAACCGGACAATGAAAACCGTGGAGGATTAATGTCATGGTGGTGAAACCAAGGCAAAATGATATCAACAAAGTGCTCGTTTTTAGGTATGTTTTTAGAAAAAGGCACTTTTGTCTACCGCAAAAAGGTAGTTCAATTCATCAAATACTTTCAAGATTAGCCCTCACAAAGTTTTGGAAACTAGGCGATGAACACCCCTGCTTTTTTATCAGTTGTTATTTGTATATGAAATTTGGGAACAACCCATTCAAAACTGTTTCAGGAATACGAGTAATAAAAATGTGTCCTGGCATGCGATGCAACAGGACAACAATGTGCTATGTGACGGGACACAACTGGAAGTTATGGTCAGTGCGATTCCTATATAACCCCCACTTTCACAAAGTATAATAAAAGAAAGCGTATGACCATGCACAATTTTGGGAGGTCTAATCTCAGAAAGTACTGAACGAATCAAATTACATTTTATATATTAAGAAAGTTATGAAAAATACCTGAATTGAGAGCTCTCTTGATAATGTTTTGCCTAAAACCTGATCAAAATGTGACATGGTTTTGCCACCATGAAAATATTATACCCGGTTTTGTTTACTGTAAAAAACCTTTTTTTTTTTTACAAAATTTAAGTTCAATGATGTAGAAATAATATAAAGCAAACTTTGTTCAAAATACAAAATAGATTAAGATCAACATTGTTCACAATGTTTTTAAAATTTATTTTTGTTGTTTTATCTAATTTTTATAAACCTGGAAATGAAATCATTAATTAATACAAACATGAACATTAAAGAAACTAACACGCCAAATACTTGTGACTGAATACGTGTAAAATGAATTATGAGTTGGTAACTCTTAATTCGATGCTCCAGTTTTGGGGTCTGGCTTGGATGGTTGAAGCCGTTTACCGGTATATTGTGTCTATAGAGTTTGGACTTTCAAAATATGTAAGTTATTTATATACACCGTCGTCAGTAGGTTTAGAAACGGTGTACATATGTTGTAAAATTTGGCTGTTGTTGGTGGAATAGCCACTTTAAGATTTCATCATTGAACTGTCCCTGAATAATAGATTTTTGTCTCGCCCTACCTCTTCCAGAGCCTGTATAAGTTGTACAATCTTTCTGCCAGCAGAGGTTGAGTCATCATAGTTGAGAGAATCTATCTGCTTTGCCATCTCACCAAACCATGCTTGCAGGTTATCTGTCAATGAAGAACCAAACTACAGTGTTGTTGAACTGACCATAAAACATTGTGAGATGTTTCAGAGTTGATCCTGGTGGGAAGGAAAGTGCGTGATCTAGGATAATTACTCTTTTCAACATGCCAGAATGCCGGTAAATCACCCCAAGGCTACTCATAGACTGGCTTATTCTAACAGTCTACATTTTACAATTACTCTTTAAGTAAAATCCCAATGACCATTTTTTAGCAAATCCCAATGACCATTTTTGAGCAAATTCCAATGACCCTTTTTGAGCAAATTCCAATGACCCTTTTTAAGCCAATTGTAAATGACTCTCTTCAACAACTTCCAAATTATCCCACTTTTTTCTACACTTACCATTTTTCTCTACTCTGGTTAGAGGTTTGGTCCCTGAGAATACATCACTGAGTTCCTGTATTCGTTCACTTCCTTCTTTCTTGTATTGTTCCCACTTGTTCTTTTTTTCATCCAACATTTGCCTGAACATCTGATGAGTATTTAAATTTCACATTGTATATGTTTACTTTCATGCAACAATATTGACTGAAGTGCATTAGAAAAAGGTTATCCATAATGATATATGCCAGATGTGTGTGGCATATTTTTTTTTTTTTAAAATTCTATCACCACTTTTTGTTTCATAAATGTGCATGTTATTTAAATCCAAATAAAAACATAATGATAGATTCTACCAATTCATACATTCTAATATCTGTGGAAAAATGGAAAATAAAATAGTATTTGATGATGTAGAAAAGTTGACCCCAAAACTGCAAAGAAATTTCGGAGCGGAAACCATTTTTCTATTTTTAGTAACAGCGATCTTGACCTTGACCCCAGTGACATCGTATGCAATACCAACCTTCATTTCCATATAAGTTACCAACACAACAAGTTTCATTCCAGTATCTCATTCCTAATTAAAGTTATTGCCCGGAAACCGTTTTTTTCTAATTTCAATAACAGTGACCTTGAACCCAGTGACATCAAATGCCATCCCAATCTTCCTTCTCACGTAAGCTACATATACAGTAGGTTTTGTCACAGTATCTCATTCCTAACAAAATTTATTGAGCAGAAACCATTTAGTAACAAAATCTCCATAAACAAACTTTGGACCCCTGGCCATTTTTGACCCCGGAAACTTCATTTGAACAAATTTGATAGTCTAAGTGTTAGTGAACATTTATAAAGAGCTAGATGGGTGTTCTGTGGAACATATGTGTTGCCTGTCAGCGCTTTCTCAGTATACCAAGGTTTTTGTGGACCCAGATAATGACCTTGATAAACTGGCCTGACTAAGTTTTCGTGAAGAAAAAAATAAGTATTTAACCCATACAATGACCTTCAGTGTGCCCTTGGCCTTTATATTTTATTATGGCCATGTCAATGTTGTCATGACAATCAAATATTGAAACATTGATGAAGAAATAAAAAAAATTGAGAAAGTTATAGCCAACGTTGTTTTCGTGAAGAAAAAAAGAGTATTAAACCCATATAATGGCCTTCAGTATGACCTTGACCTTTATATTTTGGTATGGCCATGTCGATGTTGTCATGATGAGTATATTGTCATGATGAGTATATATTGAAAGCCTGATGAAGAAATATCAGAAAATGAGAAAGTTATAACCAACTTTAAGTTTTAGTGAAGAAAAACCTGAGTATTTAACCCATATAATGACCTTCAGTGTGACGTTGACCTTCATATTTCGTTGTCACGATGAGTATATATTGAAAGTTTGATGAAGAAATATTAAGAAGTGAGAAAGTTATAGTCAATGTTAAGTTTTCGTGACGGACTGACTGACGGATGACAAAGTGATCTCTATGTATCGCAATTTTCTTCGAAAAGTCGACACAAAAACTGTCGAAATCTGTTCAGCGGTTCAATAGAAGAAGTTTTTTTTTAAAATTTCAACCTTCTATGACAACGGTGGCCATCTTGGGTGTCGCTTTGACCTAATTCTAACAATCTCGAAAGCCATTGACCTCCGCATCATCCATGTGAAGTTTTCTCAAAATCATCCAGTGGGTTATGAGAAGTCGTTTAAGCAAAGGTTAATGAACTGATAAGGACGATGGCCAAAAAGCAGTCACAATAGCTCACCTTGAGCCTTTGGCCTTTGACCGTCATATATGGCCTAACATGTGCTAGAAATGAAACAAACAAACAAACAATATTCTTCTTCTTGCATGGCCATTATGCCATTGAACTAACCGTACAAAAATTGTAAATACAATATAAACCAAGGCCACCACTACAAGTCAATGGCATTCTTACCTCTTTAAGTTTGAACTCAAACTGAGCTGTACTAAGCAGTAACTGAAACACAGCCAGAGGGTTGTATTTACTGTCGGTAAACACTTGGTCTCGCAGCTGCTTGCATCGCTTGTTGGACTCGGCATCTACAAATACATGACAACATTGTGTCAATGAACATACATACTGTTGATTGTTGGTTATGTCAACACACAAAATGTGACTCGCACGCAAGAGAAAGGATAAACAATCATGGGTGTCTGGTTCAGAGAGAGTAATTCCCACCCTCTGCACCCTCGGTATAACTGTTTAATCGCAACCTCAACTGAGCCTCGTTTCCGATAACAAAAGATATTCCTCATTTTGGAATTCCCCGATATTCACAGGATACCCATGAAAGATTCTTATAATATGGAATACAATCGGGCTATTTCCAAAATGTCGCCACTTGTTTTGAAGAACTTTGCTAAACAGATATATGACAGTATTAACCTTACATCTCTTCAGGATACTGTAAGCTTTCAGTCTACAGTAAAACTTTCTCATAATGAATTCCTGGGGACCTCAAAAAATATAACGAAGTCCTGGGGACGTCAACAAATACTTTGCTATAACCGAGGTTTGCAATATCCGTAAAACAAAATCGGTACAACAATATAATGAATTTGTTACATAAACACTTGATGTCATATTGCAAAACCAGTTAGTGTACTGATTCGAGCTGTACCACAAATATTGACCGCAGTTAGTTTAACCTAATCATTTGTGTATTGAATAAAGCATTTTGAGTAATTTATTGTGCTTTTAGATTTGTGTTTATTACATAGATTAACGGGCCATATAATAAATTATTTAGTTTTATATTGCTTTTTGAATTTTTAAGTTTGTATCCATTTGAGGCTACATGTAATATGACTGTGCGATCTATTTCTTAAAATGTATTCACATGTATTTATGTAGAGCATGAACTGTGTATAATTAAGTTATACTTGACAGATATTCATGCTTTAGATATTGTATCAAACAAGCTGTCAAACAACATACATGTTTGTTAAAACCATTTAACAACAGTGCAAAAAACACAACACCTTCATTTTTGACAAAGTCATGAAAACTCACACATCTTCGAACCTTTCGTTTGATACCAGACAATACCAAAATATGTCGAAGTTATTGCATACAAAAATGGCCGATTCGCTATAAAAAAAAAAGGTAATATACGCTGGTTTAATGCAAAATAGTTTCGCTATAACCGAGAATTCGCTATATCTGCGTTCGCTACATCTGTATTATTTTATATAAAGCAAGAATGAGCTGGCCATGATCGAAAATTTGCAGTTACCCAGTTCACTATAAGCGTGTTTTACTGTATTTGTTTTCTCCTTATAAAATTTCTTTTTATTGATTTTTATCTTTTATGTCATCCTTTTAACCAACAACAGTTGTACATATGGTATATATATGTGGCAGTGTTTCACTTACTTTGGGACAGTGTACATGTATGCAGCATGAGCCAGCGGAGGGTGACGTTACTATCCCGCATTACGTTCAGCAGTTTTGGGATACTGTCCAATATAAACTCTTCCACAAGAACTCCCTCTTGTAGATACTTGTCTAACACAGGCTGTAATTTGGTCACTTTGGTGGCATACTTGATAGACTACAAGGAAAGTTATAAATTAATAATAAAACATGCCACCCTGCTTATACAAACCAATATTAACTTCTTTTGTTTTCCATCGATTGTAAGGAAAGCTATCTGAACTTTTTAATCACTCTCGATGTCTTCCTGGGTAGAACCAGTACAAAGCAAATGCAGATAAAGTGTCTTGCTCAGGGACACGACACATAGTGGGTCATGGCGGGGATTGAACCAAAGAATTTTCAATCCTGGGTCCAACGTTCTTCCACTAGACCATAGCGCTCCATTATTGAAAGCGGGGATGTTGACTGAATTGCTGTTTAACACACTATCTTAGCTTACTTTGAGCTGCCCCATAGAGTGGGAAAAGATACCTAGGAATCAAGGAACAGAGTCCCAATCTTACTTTCATATAGGCTCCTATGGATCTTCAACATGCTGAAACGATAGATTCCAATTCTGTGACTGCCCGGTTAACATCCCTATCCAAACAGACAAAGCTTAGAAAGAGTCTTGACACACCATCTCATTGTTATTAATATCAGTGTGAAGTTTGATAAAATTCCCTTCAGTACTTTCAAAGTTATGGCTGAAACATGATTGTTTCAACTAATAACAAAGGTCCCAGTCTCCAGATGAACTCTGTTGAACAAGGCGTAATATATAAACCAATCAACAGTCCCAAAATGTCCACAAACGATGTTACTACCTACCAGTTCCCTGACATTGCTGGGGTCGAGGGTATTGTTAAGGGCAGTAACAGCAGCCTTGTAGGGGCTCCAGGCATCCAGCAGGTTCACAGTTATACCCATATATACACTGATAACCTGCAACATAATTATGTAATTAATAAAGTTGTTATATATCTGCACCTTCAGAAAAGCTTATACCCTGTACCTCACATATGCAAAACAAATGCAAAACAGGCTGCCTTTAATGAAGCAAACACAAAATCCAGATCTGAGTTTCTGTAGTTGGTCAATCAGTTTGTATGGCAGCTGTTTTAAAAAGTCAACAAGCTATGACAGTGATATTTTGCTAATACATGTAAATCAATAACATATCAAGCATGCATTGGCTTAAAATCACTACCTCTTCTCCGAATTAAACTAGAACTATCACTGAAGATGATGAATATGCCCGCTTTTTTCATCCTAAGTCCAACAAAGGGCCATAATTCTGTAATAAATTAGGCAATCAACCATGGGTGATGAAGAGGGACATAATGTCATCAATTGTTATCAGTATATGAAGTTCGGGAACAACCCATTCAAAACTGTTTGAGAAATGCTAGTAATAAAAATAAGTGTTACGCAATGCGATGTTACAGGACAAAAATATGTTACGAAATGGTACAGGAATGGTCATGCAGATATCTGGCTTCACTTTGTGAAAGCGAGAGTATAAAAAACTGGGGTTAGTGGACGGGCTATTACAACAAATGCTGCAAAGACATTTTGTCTGGACTCACTGTACCATTACTATACGCTGCATTTTTTTCTGCTGTATTTTTTTAAGTTATGCTTTTTTGTGAGCCCTATTTTTGTATATATCTGAAAATCCATTGGGAAAATTGTTTGGTCCATTATTTTGCCGTTCATCTGAATTTTTGTTAAATCAATATTTTATATACCCAGTTATCAGGGAAATGTTTGTCGACAATTTCTCTCATCTTTGCTGGTTGATTGTGCAGTATCTCGGGTTCGAAATACAACAGTATGTACAGCATGCTGGCCTGGGTCGCCAGGGCCGTTGACCGATGCTCGGGGAACGGGTACGCAGATATCTGGTTGTAGATGTCATCTGACCTCAGCCGACCAATCACCATGTTGATATACTCGCTGTCGATTGGAACACGGCTGAAATTGGAAAACAATTATATTGACTTTGACTCAGATCTAAACCATTTGCAATCTCCTAATTACAAGTTGGTCGTACAAAGATTAGAAATAATTATATTGCAAGTACCATTTCTATGTACGTTAGTATGGGCTTTAGAGGTACTTTAACAATCTTTTAGTCATATCATGATGGTGTCAACTTTCAGCAGTGAGTACAATGCTCAACTTTATAGTGCTGCCACACTGGAATACCACGCTGTAGACACATGACATGATATCCTACATAGTTAAACTATACAGTAATAGTGACACGAGTCCAAACAGTCCTTGCCCGGCATTTTGTAATCAAGAAAGGAAACTACTAGTACTGTTTTTATGAATTCTTTGGTGTGACCTGGCTCTGCATGTAGGGGGATGCTCAACTAGTTAGTACGAATTACTGCAGTTTTAAATGAAAGGGGACAGCTATAGACTGATACATATTTGACGGGACTGTCAACTTATGTCATTGGATTATGTAGTCGGCTCTGGAACTTGCAAATCTAGTGTCGAAACAATCTCTTTTGGTTTCAACATATTTTATTAATTATATGTACAACTTATGCATATGTACAAGGACAACAAATAAAGGATCGGAATCGAGGCATAATGCTTATTAAGTTCCTTTCCTTACAAAGTTTATATTTAACACTGAAATGGCAGACATATTTGTTTCTCGATGTACTGGTACTAGTGATTTAAGTCAATGATATTAAAAGCGGAAATGGCTGACAGAATATCTAGAACAATGGAAGATGATATGACGATAAAACAAAAGGTAAGAAAAGAAAAGAAATTCAAGTTTATGTAAAATTATAACAATAATAATAATAAAATCAATGTGTAAGAGCAATCAGGATGGCAATACTTGAAACAAGCACTTTTGTCTCTTGGCATTTGAAATTATCACATGGCTATTATGATAACTTCAAAGGCCAAAAGAAAAAACAGTTCTTGTTGAAGACAAAATAAGAGATCAGATAAAATTGTTTAATACATGTAAGTAGACAGTTAGACTGTGTTATTGTTTTGTGATTTTCTCTTATTTACGAATTACAGTCGTGTGTAAATATTTCCCACTGGAGAAGTGTCACAAACAATACAATAAGCTTTACTTTACCACATTTTGTGTATCACTATTAAATCCATTTTATTGGCATGGAAGACTGAATAACAGAACGGAAGAATTCCACTTACGCGAAGAATGACTCTGGATAGTTTACGGGTCTCTTGGCGCCGGGAGAACTGGAATAACCGGTACTTCGGAGAAGCTTCACAACCTCGTCAACGTTCGAGTCACCAGCCGCAGATTTCTGTGCACTAAAAATAGCAAATGGTAAATTATTACTGTTGTCATGAAATCACTTCAATGATATTAAACACACGCCCTTTTGGAACATTGTGCAATTTTCTTTTTTAATTTGAAGAAAAAAATTAACAAATTATCATTACTGAATTCATCTCACCATGATCAAAGTAAACATGTATCGGGTTACTGTCCATAAGTAAAGCATATATTGAGAATTATGTAAATATCACCTCCGTCGACATTACATTCTCAGGTTGATAATATCCACTGGCACCCTCAAGAGGATGTGATATTTGTTTTATTATACCAAACAAATACTCCTAATATACTAATATACTCGATAATGAAGAAAAAATTGTTGTTGAAAAAATCTGTTTTTAGAACTGAGCTTTTCAAAAAGCTAGCGGGATGATATTTTGCGCTATTTCGAGGGTTGATAATATCCTCTGGCAGCCTCAAGAGGATGTGATATTTATTTTATTATACCAAACAAATACTCCTATCTAGCGGGATGATATTTTGCACTATCACCCGCTATGACGCGTTGAGTGTGATAGTGCGAAATATCAACCCGGCAGGGTATGGGGATTTTACCTGGAGTGTTTAAAGTGAGGTATAATAAAAGCAAATAACTGTCTGACTTTTATTCAGTGAAAGGTATACCTGGAAACGGTTAATACAGCTTTAACAGAGGACCATATAAAATATACCTATATCTGTAATAGGACACGAGCATCCTCTCTCTTACCGTCCCGTCCATCTTCATGTCGGTAACCAGCAACATTACACCGTACAGAAACAGTACCTCACACTGAAATATGTACAGCAGAGTCAGTAACCAGCAACATTACACTGTACACAAACAGTACCTCACACCGAAATATGTGCAGTAGATTCAGTAACCGGCAACATTACAAAGTTCTAAGGGATGCTGTACGTACAGCTTAATACATGTATAAGGTTGCTCTGACATAAGCTCACACAAGGGCCTTTCACTGCTTGTATGTCAATTGAAAACTTTGAATTACCTGAGAAGTCAGACACAATGCATTACAGTCCATTCTCAGTGCACAGAGGCCAGACTAGTCCTTTCAATGGACAAATACAACTCCATGTATTGTACAATTCCTTTGCCAATTTATTATTACTCTGCACCGATTGGGATCAATATATAATATGATTAAGATCACCAGTAATCACACTTTTTTACTAATAGTATATAATTTTATTTGGCCTAAATGATTCTTATTTTATTCTAATACCCGAAATAAGACATGCCAATAAATCTTTCTCACTCTACTAGGGGTTAATTATTACATCATTGTACGACATCATTTCCCAGGTCATGCGCATATATTCCAATGACATATCATAGATTATAATAGGTATTTTAAACTAGACTTATAGTAGATGTGTATTAGAACTGTTAAAGTCCCTATCCCGCCATCAACAGGCAAATTTTACAACAGATGTACACCATTCCTAAATCTACTGATGACGTGTTATATACATAACTTACATATTTTGAGAATCCAAACTCTTTAGACACAATACAACCAAAACTCATAATTCATTATATGCATATTCAATCATGGGTATTTTAAGAACCTTTGAATAAATCTATGCTTTTATTTGGCACATATACATTATTATATGACATGAACAGAGTTTTGACAAAACGGTTTTGTAGTGTAATTTTGCTGTTATCTGGCGGGTTAGTTTCTTTAATATATACCATGAGCTGTTTGCCATCATTAATCAGAAGAACACTCTCCAGGGTCTGTTGTATATATACACCCTCAGTAAGGTCTTCAAGAAATCTGCACAATTATAAAATAACTTGCTATATAACAGGAACAGAATATAATCAACAAATGAAAATGGAAGACTAAGCGGGGATTTGAACCCAGATTTTGATGTTGTAAGTGGCAAGCGTTCTACCTTGTCATATAAAAGTAACACTCATGAAATTCACTACAGTTAATACATGAAGTAACATTATCTGTAATCTAATAAACAAATGAAAATGGTAGAGCGTGCAAACTCAGCCAATCCCGCGGCGCCATTCTTCGAGATCATGCTCCGTGTGTCTATTGACGATCGGTATGTTGTAAATCTTGACATTTGTTAGACGGAAGGCAATGGCACATAAAATAGTGCACTGTTGCTTATATAAACTATAGATGGAGCAATCGGCTGAATGACATTGCAAAACTTTGATGATAACTTTTGATTTTGAATGCAAATTTGTTTTGGCGGGAATCAAAGGGGCATCATGATAGGATAATGTAACCAATATGGTGACCTTCTAAATATATTCAAGTTATGCTTCGAAGAAGTGAACGAGATGTTGCGAATGAAAAGTAACACTCTTGAAGTCTACTACAATTAATACATAAAGTGACATTGTCCGCAATCTCTGATTGATATTGAAGTTAATGACATGCCTGCAAATTTATTCATAATGGTATTATTTTAACACTTGTAAGTAAAGTTTGAATATTGGTAAATTCAATCACTATCTTTAAATATATATCGCAATGACCTTTCAGACAGTAGATGCATCACACTATTATCATCAGTATACTTTTACACCGTTTATAAAGTGAATTGTTGGGAGAATTTAAGAAGTAAAACTATGTTTCTGCAATTTAATGTTGCAAAAACTTATCCCGATAACACGAATTTAAAACATAAAATCTAGTGGAATTTATCCTGTGATTCGGCCAACGTTTTAACTATTTAAAACACCATTGCCTAGATGTTGGTAAATTTTGTATGAAATAAAAGTATATATTGTTTCAATCAAACACACACAATACTGGTACAGAACAACACATCAGTAGAACTTTATGTAAGAAATCGAAGCAGTAGTGCTCATAGAGGTACCAGCATTTGTTATGTCAGATATTGAGTTGTTTAAAAGCATTTATACAACACAAACCATTCATAACTTTCACAGGACACCATCAAAATAATTTGACCAATCAGTGATCAATAAAACAAAAGACCTCCACATTCTGGTAGGGGGTAAACTCGGTGTTTATCGTTGGTGCTCAACTGACTTTAGCCCTTTATAAAACTAGTTTGTAGTGATAATTATATTAAAAACTTTGTTTTTTAGTGCACATCTATGTATCTTCTTTTTGTGTTGTCTGATTTTAAAACACCAATACGGATACGTACATTTAATTTAAATCATGGTCTAATATTTTCATTTTTCATATAGAGATTGAGGATAAAGTCCAAGTAAACACCTTTATTTTCACCTACTGAATATCTCGACCAACCGGAAGTTGACCGAATGTGAAAGTTATGAATAAACGTACCTGTTTAAATCAGTGACATATTTATGCACACTTGCAAATGCTTGATAAAATCTTGTTAAGATCTCGATGTGATTTTCTCGGAATTCTTCATCCAAATCTTGGAGTTCCTAAAACAGACATTGCAAACATTTAATATTTGATTTTCTGATTAATATATTAAGAAGCATCTCGACAACTACATGGAAATGATGTCTACACCATTTTAAGGGGATCTCTTTAGATTAAAAAAAAAATCCTCTCAGTCAAATTTAAAAGTTTTTTGGGAGGTCCTCAAATGTTTTCATTTAGAGATGGTGCTTTAGGGATGGTGCAACACCTCTTTTCATATTAGTAGTAGCAATAGTGTGTGTGTGTGTGGTATAAGTCCATTTTCTGGGGAAACAGATGTATACACATGGGTGGGGGTGGGGTGTTAATTCTGCTCCCCAATCCCATACTTCACGAGAAGTTAGTTACATAATTAAATGACGAAATGACAGAACAAATATCTAGAGCAATACTACTCACCGGCTTTGAGTCTATTTTATTTTCAAAGTAATCAGTATTTTTAAAATAGCTGAAGTCTGCAATCAGCTCCCCATATCTCAATATATCGGGCTGGTTGTCGAGACGGAAAACTCCAGGAATGAAGTCCGACAGTCTTAGCAATTCTGCAATAATTGCATTGCCTCTCGATGCCAAACGTAAAACATTTTGGCCACATTGATTGTTCTCTGCTAAGAAATCTGTCATCCTGACTGTGGAAATATTATTGCAATTTGCATTCAAAAAAAAGTAAACACCAGTTTCAACTTTCAGTTCTACAAAAAATGAGATTGTCAGCTCATTCTGATGAATGAAAACCTAAGCAAGTGAAAACAAAATTCTTATTAGTTATCTGTCAATGACTAAATATTAAGAAAGTCGATGAACCATCATGAAATATAGTTTTTTCTTATTTATGTGATTATTGTTGACCTAATCCACCCACCCGGAAATGCACATTTATTTTTCAGAGTTATTTCGCTTTAACACGTTGTTGACAGAGGGCGCTGAAAACAAAATGTCGGGGCCACTCGTGAATAATTTTGAAGTTCCTTCTTGGTAAATTTAGGGTTTAATTATCAATATTTCGTATTTGTTGCAACATATGTTCAATGAAATATCTATATATATACGTTATGGACACGACAATAGAGCGCACCTCATAATAGAGACATTGCATTTAATAGTCAAACTTTTCTTGCAAACAATTTTGATGGGTGGGGAGTAAATTCGAGAAAATGGATCAATGTGATTATCTCACAAAACTGCTCAGCAGCTAGTGGGAACCTATGAAAATACAGGTTTACTGAGATTGAGATTGAGATTGTTAGTTAGTGAAATTAGTGTAACATATAGGATAAAAGTAAACTATGGGACATTTTTGTAAAAAACAATAATTAGGCTGGTTTGCAAGTTCAAGCAGGCTTGGTTGCAGGACATATCGTCGAACCATCTGTTTTCGCACACCTTGTGATTTCGGACGATTCAGGAAATGACGTATGCGCGCGTTTCTTGTATGTATTCCGTAATCACTTTTGATGTCCGTCTGCTAAGACTTTAGTTCAAAGCATCAAAAAGAATATTGAGGCAATTTTCAGCTCTACGGACATTATTATTTCGCATGTTCCTCCATCTACCGGTGTATTTATCATTAAATACTTTCCATTAAAAGAAAATTCAGGAATATTAATAATATTTTTCGATACTATATGGATTTGATCTTTTATCTTTCTTTAGCCATCGACAAATTGCGTTTTCATCAACTCTTTCATCGTAAATAAGAAATGGAATTGGGCAAAAACGATGACGCAATATGGGTTTTTATGTAAAAAAGCCATCTGGCAAGTGGTCATTTCATAACCGTTTGCCCCAAAACTTTCGTGACTGACATGTGACCTAAGTTGGCTGCCATGTTTTGAACACAGCAGATGTAAACAATTTACAAACTATTCTTTTCCGAGATGATGAATGTATTTTTTCTTTAAAACAACACAAAGCAAATACAAGGCATTGTTTTCTTCTTTTAAAGTAAAATAATAGTGGATACTTTGCTATTTTTTCTGTGTTGGCAATTTTTCCATAAAATCAGGTCAACTCATTTGCATAAAATTACCCGTATGAAAACACTGCATCATGGGGAAAAAAACTAATTAAATTAAGTGTGCGAAAACTAAAGCCACTTACCGCAAGTAAAAATATGTAGGTCATACATTTACAAATCTTATCAGATGAAAAGTAAATTAAATTTGATAATTGTCTAGGTAGTTTTTGCTGCAGACTGAATAGTTTATTCCATCTAGCATCTTATTAGGTTAACTGTATAGTTTTCACATATATTATGATACCAATTATCGCTAAGTGTGCGAAAACTAGGAGGCCGAGGATACTAGAGAGGGAATAAATTGATTTAATTTACGAGTAACAGTAGAGAGTTTAACTATGCACAAACCTCAGTGATACCGAGTGATATACCGATTGATCGATTTTAACCGATCATATCTCATTGTGATCACAGGTATTCGGCGCGTAATTTGGTCACTACTACCCCACCCACCTCTACTACCCCGACCCCACCAAAGAAAAAACAAACAAAAAACATCATCCAAAAAGTCATTTCATAACATTTTAAAACTTTCCAAAAAAAATTTGTTCAATCAGAAATAACTTATAATTACACATACACAAACGCGTAATTATCCTATTGGCGAGTAGGGAACCATTTCAAAGATGGCAGCGCGCAGGTTAACGTGAAAATGTTTCAAAATATTCAGCCGTTGTGACTACCAGATGTCGGATTGAGCTTTCTGATGATCGGTATGTGTAATTATAAGTTATTTCTGATTGAACAAATGTATGTTTATGCAGGCTGAACGGTGTTTAGTTGTGTTTTAGAGGTGAATGACGGTGACAAATGGGTCGGTCATATCTCCGACGAGTAAGGTGTTTCTTCACTTCTCGACTTAATGGGTACACAATGCCATTGAGTTTAGTTGATTTAGTTACTGTATCTATGGAGAGCTATCCCTCCTGCAAAATTTGAGTGCTTGCTTGAGCAAATCGTCCAAGAGTTGACCGTGTATTCGACCGTAAACAAAGTGGAGTCGATGTTTTCAAAAAAAAATCGGCGATTCTCGGACACCTTTATACAATATAATATACAAAAAAAATATTTTTTTTGGGAAGTTTTAAAATGTTATGAAATGACTTTTTGGATGATGTTTTTTTGTTTTTTTCTTTGGTGGGGTCGGGGTAGTAGAGGTGGGTGGGGTAGTAGTGACCAAATTACGCGCCGAATACCTGTGATTATGATGATCGATTATAAAAGTATGTAATCGTTTATCAGTAAAATGAAAAAAATACACTTATATTAATGTTAAAATAGAAATAAATATGATAATCCATGAGACAACAGTTAGAAAATACACTTCATCATGTTCATTGAAAATGAGCATATACACAAATAAACACATTTAACATGCAGAGCTTCTGTGACTGAGTGGTCTAGCGGGCTGACTCGCCTTTCACTGCTATCGACGCTGGGTAGTGTTGTTGTCTAAAATGTGTTGATATGTGAAGAAATGTCAGTTCACTTGCAGAGGTTGGAGAGTTGAGTACTGATTATAACCCAGGAAATGTGGTTGGTCTTTCCTCCTCCACAATAAACAGACCTCCCGATGATCTTCAATACGAAGGATGGGAGTATCCTGCAGATTGAGATATCAATTAAAAAAATATATTGTGCATTAAAATAATTTGTTCGAGGCCTGAAACTCAGGTAAGCATGCATATGTTATACTTCATATCTTCTAAACGATTGCAACTAATGGTCGATCGTAAATTTTGACCCATTGCCCATCACCAGTGATATCATGATTTCTTGTAGCAGTCAACTTCATAATGCTGCTGCATTGGAACTGAAATACATGTACTATTGTCGCATTATACTGACACCTTGCCGTCCAGTTATAGCACTACCTTTTATATACTGAACGTGAAGCATAAGACCTACTAGTAGCAGTTTTGTGTCGCCTGCATAGCATGGCAGATCTCTTTGTATGTCCTGTCATCCGTCGTCATTGTGCGTCAGTCCGTCCCACTTTAACCTGCAACCTAACCTTGGCCATAACTTGAATAAATATTTGACCTATGTTCATGAAACTTCACACACATCTTCATCTTAACCCAAGGAATGTTGTTACACATGTCCAATAACTCTGACTTTCAGTTTAGCAGAGTTATGCCCCTATTCTTAAAACTTTACCTACAACCTAACCATGCACATTACTGGCCATAACTTAAGAAGTATTTGACCTATGTTGAAATAAGCTTACGGCAGGTGGCAAAAGTGTTCCATGGAACACCTTGTTAAACCGTCTTTGATGCAATCTCATTAAAATCATATCCTAATTACGCTTTGATACTCTCCGCTATAGGATCTGACAGCACTGCCTTGGAGGTCAGGTCAGATCGACCTTTCATCTAATCAATATTCATGAGAAGATCAACTAAATTCAACCAATGAAATCGCACATTTCATATGCGCTTTCAGTCTTCGAATTAACCCACTAGCCCGAAGCCTGGGGCTAGTAAACCGTCATTCAGGCTTGTGATTTTTTAGCTCTACTGGCCAAGGGCCAGCAGAGCTTATGGGATGGTGTGTTGTCCGTCGTCTGTCTGTTAACTTTTCTTCAAACGACCTCCTCAGAAACCGCTTGGCTAATTTTGACCAAACTTCACATGGATGATCCTTAGATGAATGCTTTTTAGATTTGTTATAATTAGGTCAGCGCTACATCCAAGATGGCTGCCATTACCATATATGGTCAAAACCTTAAAAAATCTTCTCCAGAACCGCTGGACAGATTTCAACAGTTTTTCTTTTAAAATGATCGCCAACGCCTAGACTATCAAGTTTGTTCAAATAAAGTCCCCGGGGTCAAAAATGGCCATGCCCCAGGGGTCCAAAGTTTGTATATTGAGGTTTTGCATGTTTTTCGTATAGACATATAGGAAAAAACTTTAAAAAATCTTCTTCTCTGAAACCACAAGGCACAGAGCTCTCATGTATTACATGTAGCATCAGCTTATGGTCCCCTGCTAAGTTTGTTCAAATGGTGACCCTGGGATCAAATTTGTCCCCGCCCCGGGGGTCACAATTTTACATAGACTTATATAGGATTTTTAAAAAAAAAAAATCTTCTCGTAAACTACAAGAGCCAGAGGTTTGATATTTTGCATTTACTATAAGCTTATGGTCCTTTACCAAGTTTGTTCAAATGTTGACCCTCGGGTCACATTTGGCCCCGCCCCAAGGGTCACATGTTTTACATAGACATATATAGGGAAAAACTTAAAAAATCTTTTTCTCTGAAACTGCAAGAGCCAGAGGTTTAATATTTTGCATTTGCTATAAGCTTATGGTCCTCTACCAAGTTTGTACAAATGGTGACCCAGGGGTCACATTTGGCCCCTACCCGGGGGTCACAGTTTTACATAGGCTTGTATAGGCAAAAATGAAAAAAAATCTTCTTCTCTGGAACCACATGTCACAGAGCTCTAATGTATTACATGTAGCATCAGCTTATGGTCCTCTACTAAGTTTGTTCAAATGCTGACCCTGGGGTCAAATTTGTCCCCGCCCCAAGGGTCACAGTTTTACATAGACTTATATAGGATCTTTTTTTAGCTCTACTGGCCAAGGGCCAGCAGAGCTTATGGGATGGTGTGTTGTCCGTCTTCCGTCGTCCGTTAACTTTTCTTCAAACGACTTCTCCTCAGAAACCGCTTGGCTAATTTTGACCAAACTTCACATGGATGATCCTTAGATGAATGCTTTTTAGCTCTACTGGCCAAGGGCCAGCAGAGCTTATGGGATGGTGTGTTGTCCGTCGTCCGTCCGTCGTCCGTCGTCCGTTAACTTTTCTTCAAACGACTTCTCCTCAGAAACCGCTTGGCTAATTTTGACCAAACTTCACATGGATGATCCTTAGATGAATGCTTTTCAGATTTGTTAAAATTAGATTTGTTAAAATTAGGTCAGCGCTACATCCAAGATGGCTGCCATTACCATATATGGTCGAAACCTTAAAAAATCTTCTTCTCCAGAACCTCTGGACAGATTTCAACAGTTTTTCTTTTAAAATGATCGCCAACGCCTAGACTATCAAGATTGTTCAAATAAAGTCCCCGGGGTCAAAAATGGCCGTGCCCCGGGGGTCCAAAGTTTGTATATTGAGGTTTTGCATGTTTTTCATATAGACATATAGGAAAAAACTTTAAAAAATCTTCTTCTCTGAAACCACAAGGCACAGAGCTCTCATGTATTACATGTAGCATCAGCTTATGGTCCTCTGCTAAGTTTGTTTAAATGGTGACCCTGGGGTCAAATTTGTCCCCGCCCCGGGGGTCACAATTTTACATAGACTTATATAGGATTTTTAAAAAAAAAAATCTTCTTCTCAGAAACTACAACAGCCGGAGGTTTGATATTTTGCATTTACTATAAGCTTATGGTCCTTTACCAAGTTTGTTCAAATGGTGACCCTCGGGTCACATTTGGCCCCGCCCCAAGGGTCACATGTTTTACATAGACATGTATAGGGAAAAACTTAAAAAATCTTCTTCTCTGAAACTGCAAGAGCCAGAGGTTTAATATTTTGCATTTGCTATAAGCTTATGGTCCTCTACCAAGTTTGTTCAAATGGTGACCCAGGGGTCACATTTGGCCCCACCCCGGGGGTCACAGTTTTACATAGGCTTGTATAGGCAAAAATGAAAAAAAATCTTCTTCTCTGGAACCACATGGCACAGAGCTCTCATGTATTACATGTAGCATCAGCTTATGGTCCTCTACTAAGTTTGTTCAAATGCTGACCCTGGGGTCAAATTTGTCCCCGCCCCAAGGGTCACAGTTTTACATAGACTTATATAGGATCTTTTTTTTTAAAAATCTTCTTCTCGGAAACTACAAGAGCCAGATGTTTGATATTAAACATTTATTATAAGCTTATGGTCCTTTACCAAGTTTGTTCAAATGGTGACCCTGGTGTCACATCTTGCCCCGCCCCGGGGTCACAGTTTTACATAAATGCTTGTATAGGGAAAAACTGAAAAAAATCTTCTTCACTGGAACTGCAACAGCTTAAGGTTTAATATCTTGCATTTGTTATAAGCTTATGGTCCTTTACAAAGTTTGTTCAAATTGTGACCCTCGGGTCACATTTGACCCCGCCCCAAGGGTCACATGTTTTACATAGACATGTATAGGGAAAAACTTAAAAAATCTTCTTCTCTGAAACTGCAAGAGCCAGAGGTTTAATATTTTGCATTTGCTATAAGCTTGTGGTCCTCTACCAAGTTTGTTCAAATGGTGACCCAGGGGTCACATTTGGCCCCACCCCGGGGGTCACAGTTTTACATAGGCTTGTATAGGCAAAAATGAAAAAAAATCTTCTTCTCTGGAACCACATGGCACAGAGCTCTCATGTATTACATGTAGCATCAGCTTATGGTCCTCTACTAAGTTTGTTCAAATGCTGACCCTGGGGTCAAATTTGTCCCCGCCCCAAGGGTCACAGTTTTACATAGACTTATATAGGATCTTTTTTTTTAAAAATCTTCTTCTCGGAAACTACAAGAGCCAGATGTTTGATATTAAACATTTATTATAAGCTTATGGTCCTTTACCAAGTTTGTTCAAATGGTGACCCTGGTGTCACATCTTGCCCCGCCCCGGGGTCACAGTTTTACATAAATGCTTGTATAGGGAAAAACTGAAAAAAATCTTCTTCTCTGGAACTGCAACAGCTTAAGGTTTAATATCTTGCATTTGCTATAAGCTTATGGTCCTTTACAAAGTTTGTTCAAATGGTGACCCTGGGGTCTCATCTGGCCCCGCCCCGGGGTCACAGTTTTACATCAATGCTTGTTTTAATTTTTTTTTAATTGTTTGATTTTTTTTTTTTTTTTTTTCTTTTTGATTTTTTGATTTTTTTTTTAATTTTTAGCTCTACTGATCAGAGATCAGCAGAGCTTATGCCGTGGTGCGGCGTCCGTCGTCCGTCTGTCCGTCCGTTAACTTTTATTTGTAGCGACTACTTCTCTGAAACTACTGGATGGATATTCATAAAACTTTACAAAAAATGTTGCCCATGAAGTCTTGTTGATCCTAGCAAAAATTCATGTTGATGTGAAATCCAAGATGGCCACCAAAGCTAAAAATAGATTTTTTAAATACAAGTTTGTAGCGACTACTTCTTGAAAACTATAAGTGATATTGATATGGGACTTTTTCTAAAATGATCAGCATGACATGATGTTGGTCCTTGTCGAAAATCGTTTTGATTCGACGTTAAACATGGCTGCCAGCGGCCATCTTTGTTTACATAGAGTTATATAATGAAAACTTGTAGCGACTACTCCTCTGAAACTACTTGACGGATTTTCATGAAACTTCACAGGAATGTTGCTCTTGATGTCTAATTGATCCTAGCAAAATTTCAGGTCGGCCGGAAATTCAAGATGGCCGCCACAGCTAAAAATAAATTTTCAAAATACAAGTTTGTAGCACTACTTCTTGAAAACTATAAGTGATATTGATATGGGACTTTTTTTAAAATGATCAGCATGACATGATGTTGGTCCTTATCAAAAATTGTTTTGATTCGACGTTAAACGTGGCTGCCAGCGGCCATCTTTGTTTACTTAGAGTCATATAGTAAAAACTTGTAGCGACTACTCCTCTAAAACTACTTGGCGGATTTTCATGAAACTTTACAGGAATGTTGCTCTTAATGTCTAATTGATCCTAGCAAAATTTCAGATCGGCCAGAAATTCAAGATGGCTGCCACAGTTAAAAATAGATTTTTAAAAAATAAGTTTGTAGCGACTACTTCTTGAAAACTATAAGTGATATTGATATGGGACTTTTTCTAAAATGATCAGCATGACATGATGGTTATCCGAGTCGAACATTATTTTGATTCGACATTAAACAAGGCTGCCAGTGGCCATCTTTGTTTACATAGAGTTATATAATGAAAACTTGTAGCGACTACTCCTCTGAAACTACTTGACGGATTTTCATGAAACTTCACAAAAATGTTGCTCTTGATGTCTAATTGATCCTAGCAAAATTTCAGGGCGGCCGGAAATTCAAGATGGCCGCCATGGCTAAAAATAGATTTTCAAAATACAAGTTTGTAGCGACTACTTCTTGAAAACTGTAAGTGATATTGATATGGGACTTTTTCTAAAATGATCAGCATGACATGATGGTTAGCCGAGTCGAACATTATTTTGATTCGACATTAAACATGGCTGCCAGTGGCCATCTTTGTTTACATAGAGTTATATATTGAAAACTTGTAGCGACTACTCCTCTGAAACTACTTGACGGATTTTCATGAAACTTCACAGAAATGTTGCTCTTGATATCTAATTGATCCTAGCAAAATTTCAGGTCGGCCGGAAATTCAAGATGGCCGCCACGGCTAAAAATAAATTTTCAAAATACAAGTTTGTAGCGACTACTTCTTGAAAACTATAAGTGATATTGATATGGGACTTTTTCTAAAATGATCAGCATGACATGATGTTGGTCCTTATCAAAAATCGTTTTGATTCGACGTTAAACGTGGCTGCCAGCGGCCATCTTTGTTTACATAGAGTTATATAATGAAAACTTGTAGCGACTACTCCTCTGAAACTACTTGACGGATTTTCATGAAACTTCACAAAAATGTTGCTCTTGATGTCTAATTGATCCTAGCAAAATTTCAGGTCGGCCGGAAATTCAAGATGGCCGCCATGGCTAAAAATAGATTTTCAAAATACAAGTTTGTAGCGACTACTTCTTGAAAACTATAAGTGATATTGATATGGGACTTTTTCTAAAATGATCAGCATGACATGATGTTGATCCTTGTCGAAAATCGTTTTGATTCAACGTTAAACATGGCTGCCAGCGGCCATCTTTGTTTACATAGAGTTATATAGTAAAAACTTGTAGCGACTACTCCTCTGAAACTACTTGGCGGATTGTCATAAAACATTACAGGAATGTTGCTCTTGATGTCTAATTGATCCTAGAAAAATTTCAGGTCGGCCGGAAATTCAAGATGGCCGTCACAGCTAAAAATAGATTTTTAAAAAATAAGTTTGTAGCGACTACTTCTTGAAAACTATAAGTGATATTGATATGGGACTTTTTCTAAAATGATCAGCATGACATGATGTAGATCCTTGTGGAAAATTATTTTGATTCGACGTTAAACATGGCTGCCAGTGGCCATCTTTGGTTACATAGAGTTATATAGTAAAAACTTGCAGCGACTACTCCTCTGAAACTACTTGACGGATGTTCATGAAACTTCACAGGAATGTTGCTCTTGATGTCTAGTTGATCCTAGAAAAATTTCAGGTCGGCCGGAAATTCAAGATGGCCGCCACAGTTAAAAATAGATTTTTAAAAAATAAGTTTGTAGCGACTACTTCTTGAAAACTATAAGAGATATTGATATGGGACTTTTTCTAAAATGATCAGCATGACATGATGGTTATCCGAGTCGAACATTATTTTGATTCAATGTTAAACATGGCTGTCAGTGGCCATCTTTGTTTACATAGAGTTATATAATGAAAACTTGTAGCGACTACACCTCTGAAACTACTTGACGGATTTTCATGAAACTTCACAGGAATGTTGCTCTTGATGTCTAATTGATCCTAGCAAAATTTCAGGTCGACCGGAAATTCAAGATAGCCACCACAGCTAAAAATAGATTTTCAAAAAAACAGTTTGTAGCGACTACTTCCTGAAATCAAAATCGATCAGTAGAGCTTCAAGGTCATTGACCTCTTGTTATTATTATTATTATTATTTTTAGCTCTACTGGCCGAAGGCCAGCAGAGCTTATGGGATGGCGATTTGTCCGTCGTCCGTCCGTCGTCTGTCCGTCGTCTGTCCGTCGTCCGTTGTTAACTTTTGTCTTGTGACAACGCTAGGGCCTTCATTTTTCATCCGATCTTTACCAAACGTTCACAGGTTGTTAATATCAATGAAAGCTCGGATAAGTTTGAAAACCAGCCAGATCGGAATAATTTCACCGGAGTTATGGCCCTTGTTTTGCTGACAATTGCAATATTAAGCCTTGTGAACACTCTAGCACCTTCATTTATTATTTGATCTTTACCAAACTTGCACAGATTGTTAATATCAATGAAAGCTCGGACAAGTTTGAAAACCAGCCAAATCGGATCAGTCACACCGGAGTTATGGCCCTTGCTTTTTCTGAAAATTGCATTTTCTGCCTTGTGAACGCTCTAGCACCTTCATTTATTATTTGATCGTTATCAAACTTGCACAGATTGTTAATACTAATTATAGCTTGGACAAGTTCGAAAATCAGCTGAATTGGGTCAGTAACACTAGAGTTATGGCCCTTGTTTTTTTCTGAAAAATGCCATTTTATGCCTTGTTTACACTCTACCACCTTCATTTATTATTTGATCTTTACCAAACTTGCACAGATTGTTAATATGAATGAAAGCTCGAACAAGTTCGAAAACCAGCTAAATCGGATCCGTAACACCGGAGATATGGCCCTTGTTTTTTCTGAAAAATGCTATTTTCTGCCTTGTGAACACTCTAGGGCCTTCAATATTAATCAGATCTTTACTTAACTTTGCCAGTGTCTTTATATCAATGAAAGCTCAAACAAGTTCGAAAACCGGCAAGATCGAAATAATTTCAATGGAGTTATGGCCCTTGTTTTGCAGAAAATGCCATATTAAGCCTTGTGAACACTCTAGCACCTTCATTTATTATTTGATCTTTACCAAACTTGCACAGATTGTTGATATCAATGAAAGCTTAGACAAGTTCGAAAACCAGCCAGATTGGACTATTAACAGCGGAGTTATTGCCCTTGATTTAGTTCAAAATGCTATATTTTGCCTCGTTAAGAAGATAGGGGCTTCATTGTTCATCCGATCTTTACCAAACTTTATCAGATTGTTAATATCAATAAAAACTCGCACAAGTTCGAAAACCAGCCACATCAGACCAGTATTGGCGGAGTTATGGCCCTTGATTTAGTTCAAAATGCTATATCTTGCCTCGTTAAGACAATAGGGCCTTCATTTTTCATCCTATCTTTACATTGTTAATGTCGTTGAAAGCTCAAACAAGTTCGAAAACCAGCCATATCGGATCAGTAACAGCAGAGTTATGGCCCTTGATTTAATTAAAAATGCCATATTTTGCCTGGTTAAGACGATAGGGGCTTCATTGTTCAGCTGATCTTTACCAAATTTGATCAGATTGTTAATATCAATGAAAGCTCGGACAAATTTGAAAAGCATTCATATTGGACTAATAACATCGAGTTATGGCCCTTGATTTAGTTCAAAATGCTATATTTTGCCTCGTTAAGACGATAGGGGCTTCATTATTCATCCGATCTTTACCAAACTTTGCCATCTTGTTAATATCAATGAAAGCTCGGATAAGTTTGAAAACCAGTCAGATCGGACTAGTAACAGTGGAGTTATGGCCCTTGATTTTGTTAAAAAAGGCTATATTTTGCCTCGTTAAGAAGATAGGGTCTTCATTTTTCATCCGATCTTTACCAAAAGTTACCAGATTGTTAAGGGGGCACTCCTCAGTTTCGCATGAATGTCCATGGTGTAAATCAGAAAGAAATCAGCTAAGCATCTTTTAGGTCCATTGATGGTCTTTATAATAATTATGAAGCACATGTTTGATGTTTTTTTCAGTTTTGATTACTTTTAACTTTATTTTGGTGTATTGGAATATGCATTCTTTGGTTTTTTTGGAGGCTATAAATAGAAAAATGTGAACCAATCAAAAACTTCCTAAAAGTAGTTAAAATGGCTGATTTTCACTGACGAGGAGATCAGCGTGGAATAACTTTTTAAAATGCCGGACTAGGTATGTAAAATTTAGCATTTCCTGATATGCAAGAGCATTATGAGTGCAGACATGACCCTGATATGTGTAGGACATTTTTTATTTTTTATTTATTGACATTTGAAATATTGCTAAAATTGCATTTTTAGCATGTTTTAAGGGGTGGGGTAATCTTAAAGAAATGGGACTAAAGTTGTACAGAAAATGCTTTTTGATACTTTTATTTGGTATGGAAACATGGGTAATTTTATTGTCTTCTAAGAAATGTATGACACAATGAACAATGTGATTTATTTTTGCTCAAGGATTCAGGCTAAGAGCTTGTCAAGTGTTTGATGATTGAGAAATGTACATTAAACTGTGGAGTGCCCCCTAATATCAATGAAAGCTTGGACAAGTTCGAAAACCAGCCAGATCGGACAGCAACAGCGGAGTTATGGCCCTTGATTTAGTTAAAAATGCTATATTTTGCCTCGTTAAGACGATAGGACCTTCATTTTTTATCCGATCTTTACCAAACTTTACCAGATTGTTACTATCAATGAAAGCTCCGACAAGTTTGAAAACCAGCCAGATTGTACCATTTACACCGGAGTTATCGCCCTTGATTTTATTTTCTGAAATATGCTATATTTTGGCCTCATTAAGAAGAAAGGGCCTTCATTTGGCCAAATTTCATTGAAATCTTTCAGGGATGATCAGTACCAAGCCTAGTTGTACATATCGTCACTGTGTTCCACTTGAATGATTTTGGCAGAGTTGTGTCCCTTTAAAGGTTTTAATACACAAACTTTGTCCTGACTAGTTTTTCTGAACCCATGGCCGGATTTAAACAAAACTTTTTAGGGATGATTAGTTCCAGGTCTAGTTGTGCAAATCTTTTGTTCCGGTTGAATGATTTTTGGCAGAGTTATGACCCTTTAAAGGTTTTAATACACAAACTTTGCCTGGACTATTCTCCTGAACGTCTCCCCACATTTCAACGAAACTTTACAGGGATGATCAGCAACAAGCTTAGTTGTGCATATCATCGTGGCATTCCGATTAACAGATTTTTGGTGGAGTTATGGCCCTTTAAAGGTTTTTGATACACAAACATTTTCCGGGTTAGTTTTCCTGAACCCCTGGCTAGATTTTAACGAAACTTGACAAGGATGATCAGTATCAAGCCTAGTTGTGCATATTATCGCCATATTCGGGTTGAATGATTTTTGTCAGAGTTATGGCCCTTTAAAGGTTTTAATAGAGAAACGTCCAGATTAGTCTGTTCTGAACTCCTTGCTGGATTTCAATGAATCTTGATGGGGATGATCAGTACCAAGCCTAGTTGCACCTATCATTGCCGTGTTCTGATTGAATGAATTTTGGCAGAGTTATGGCCCCTTAGAAGTTTTAATACACTAACTTTGTACAGACTAGTTCTCCTGAACCTCTGGCTGGATTTCAATGAAACTTGTCAGGGACAATCAGTACGAAGGTTAGTTGCCTATATCATCACCATGTTCTGGTTGAACGATATTTGAAAGAGTTATGGCCCCGTGTGCATAAACTTTATCTTTAGCCAGTAGAGCGTCCATAGGCCCTCTTGGGCCTCTTTTTTTTTTTTTAATTGTTTGATAAAAAAAAAAAATGATTATTTTTTTTTAAATTTTATTATCTCTACTGGCCAACTTGGAAAAACAGCCAGATCGGACCAGTAATGGCGGAGTTATGGCTCTTGATATAGTTAAAAATGCTATATTTTGCCTCTTTAAGACGATAGTCACTCGCTTCATTGATGTCATAAGAGCCATATTAGCCAGTAGAGCGTCCACAGGCCCTCTTGGGCCTCTTGTTTTAATTATATAGTCGGGCTAAAGGAAAATGTACGGGTTTTCATTGAGTATATAAGAATTCGGGCTAGTGACACAAACATTTTAATTCAAAGACTGCGCTTCAGATGATGTTCGAGTGAACTAAACAAACGAAAATCCACATAAAACATAGATCTATCCAAAAAAAGATAAAGACTGTGTGTTATTGCTGTTATGCACTAAATAGCATGTTTTACATCAAGAATACGAAGAAAATCAGCATTCGGAACAGTATCTGAAAAATTATATTCTACCGAGATTACTGTTGAATGTTGTTTAATGGCTCACCAACACAGTATAGGTTATATAGAGAGAGTGGAAGGATACATAGGAATCCGGGAACCGTGCCCTACTCTTATTATCGAATAGATTCCTATGGTTCTTTAACGTGCTCGGAGGATAGACAGATACACGGGACCGCCCGGCTAACGTCCCCATCCAACGGACGAGGCCTAGGGAAAGTGTCTTGCCCAAGAACACACCCACGAAACTCAATGGTACCACGGAGGATTGAACCCGGGGCCTCCGGTTACAAGTCCACCGCGCTACCGACTGCACCACGCCGAGATTACTGCGACATTAACTGTTCTGAATAGTATGTCTTAGTACGTCTGGCCCGCTTAGCTCAGTTGGTAGCGCGGTAGCGACATGGACTAATACAACGTTTTGCGTGTGTAATTTTAGTGTGGGTTCAACCC
Source organism: Cyrtodaria siliqua (assembly GCA_037043455.1). Classification (NCBI taxonomy): domain Eukaryota; kingdom Metazoa; phylum Mollusca; class Bivalvia; order Adapedonta; family Hiatellidae; genus Cyrtodaria; species Cyrtodaria siliqua. The sequence goes on along the minus strand of JAWPHD010000230.1, from coordinate 422,892 downwards.
CACGAATCGGTCTTTTTTTTTTTTGTACTTCTTTTGAATTCAGTCAAACAATCTTGTGTTTTTTCAGTAAATATTCAATAGTATCTGAGCATGATAAAGGGTCTGATTTTAATGAGATTGTCTTGATGTGACCTTACCAGCGATTAAACACATGACTTACCACTAAGCCACCACCACAGTAGAAATAACAGTTCACAGTTGTCTTGATATACAAAGTAACATTGACCAACTTCAATGGAATATATAAATTTGTCATTTCAGGGCTGGAAAACCAGCACCAGGTTTACATTTAGATGTAACGAAGGATGGCAAAATGGTTCAGGTATGTTTATATGAAGGATTAGGTTGTTGGTACCGTAACTTATTCACATGTTTTCATGATATAAATGCCTGGCTATATATCGAACAGAAAGTGATACATGTTTTGATAGTATTGTCATTCAACAACGTAAAGCTTACAGCTTAGTGAATCTACCAGCTTGATGCTGCGTTACAGAGAATGATTTTTAAACTCTTTGTTGAGTTTCAGAGACTGCTGTTTAAACTGTTTGCAAGTCACTTTTATCAAACTTAATTGTTCTATCAACTTTGGCATTTTGTAATACCTCTTTCTCCTGAGGTGTGTTTGTTAATAACCATTTTACATGTACTATGGTTGCTGTTTGTTTGAAAAAGGACTGTCCACTTGCCCCGGGCAGGTAAAACATTGATCCGCGAAGTTAAAGTCTCAAAGGCTCTGTCCCAGCTTCAGAAATGAGTGACAAGGACTATATATAATATGACCAAACTCACTTGTCTAATGTTTTTTCCGTCGGCATTTCCACGCCATTTTGGTAACAAGACCAGGGGTGTAAAATTATTTTAGAAGTCACTCGCCCTGTAGGACTAGTAGATGGAAAAAGCTACTCGCCCTTAACAACTTTCCACTTGCCCTTACCTAAATGCAATTTACAACATGTTGCATTGAATTCAAAACTATATATTCATTTCATGAATGTTACCTCTTTTATTCGTTATTTTTGGTCATGTTCCTTCTGTTGGAACTTTCTTTTATTAGCCTGTAAAACTGCATGTGCCTTATCAGATTCTCGTTTCTAGTCATTGCCCTCTCCAATTTTGGAAGAAAAAAACCGATATAAAATCAGTATGTTTTTACCATATCGCGCGATATTAGCCGGTGTCAATGTAAACAAATACACCGGGCGTGAACTTCAGACTGCTTACCAGTTACCTTCATTGTGGCGTATGTATTGACTTTTACGCGAAGAAACACAATGAAACCCAGTCTGCAATAATTGCCTAGCAACGGACGAGCACTTGCTAATCTCACTTCCGGTTAATAACAATCTTATTTCAGTCGTTTTTTTACACAAAAAGTTTTAAACATGCGTTTATTTTTATTTTTTACTGTAAAACGTCACTCGCCCTGTCGGACTAGTACACCTGAATTCTTCCTAGCCCGGACGGCAGTACCACTCGCCATGGCGAGCGGTCGAGTGGAATTTTACACCCCTGAAGACGCTTTCATTTACTGTGAAAATATGTTGTCTGGCATCTAAACACAATTGATGATGATTAATAGAATGTGCTGCAGTCTGAATTAACATAATAGAATAGAATAGTATTTTCTATGCAGTATTCACCATTAAACGCTTGGACTATCAAGATTTTTAAGACTATTGTTTGTTGACACGAACAAATATTTTGCTATACAAATACAAGAATACGCTTGAATTTGATAAACAATTGGAAATTCCTTAATACTTCTGCGTTTTTGTTCTATAACACAATAGTGATATGATATGTTGTTTGTTACAATAGTGTACATACAGTATATCCTTATAAAATAAACACTTTGGGTCTAAATTAAAATAATTGGGCAACCAACAACCTGGCATGGGCAAGCAAATTTCAGAGTTAACTTGCCCTATAGGCAAGCTGTCCATAAAGTTAAAGCCGAGCTTTGAAAAATGCATGAAGGATGACATGATATTTTGGCATCTGCACTTGAACAGTAGATTACATGTGAACACCATGACTTGTAATATATTACACGAGTGCTAAATTAACTTTTGGGCACCATGTATCAGCACAATGTACTATAAGGCTATCATTGTGTTATTACGCCCATTACATTTCAGTGATTTGGTTATGATAGTACTAGATGTTAATGGTTTACTACACAATATATTTAATATAACACATTATATCGGTAATTGAGCACACTTTTGCATTAAGAATTATGTCTCCTTTTGTGAAATCCCATTGAAACTGCATTTACATAAGAAAAAAATTAGACCTGAGGTCACCTCAAATAATCCTGAATATTTTTACATGTACCTTGCAGTTTATTGTGTTTACACTTTTACCTAGACAGTGCTATACTTGAATAATAAATACACTTGATAAGAGTGTGTATTGATTATGTAATACTCGAGGTCATGTATGTATTGACTAATTCACATATTTATCAATTAGGTATTTACGATTCAAGGATAGCACTGCCTAGATAAATATGTAAACATATTAAACTGCAAGTTTGATGTAAAAATATTCATGATTATTTGAGTCTAATTTTTCTCTTTTTTATGTGTAATCCCATTGCCATATGCATTGTGTCCCTGAGCAAGACACTTTATCTGCATTTGCTTAGTACTGGTTCTACCCAGGAAGACATCGAGAGTGATTCAAATAAGTTCATAGAGCTTTCGTTACAATCAATGTAAAATAAATAGGTTTAAATTAAACTAATGGGATTGCTCAAAAGGGGAAATAATCCTTCAATTATTTATTCAATTTGAAAATTGAATTATCCTCAAGCTGGAAATGCAACACCATTTCTAGCTCCAATAATAACTCAGTGTTAGCCGTTATTCCTAGATATTGCTGTGGAGGTGTTGAACAGATGGTTAACTCACCAACTATGCAGGATAACACCCTAGACTTGTTACTTACCTCCCATTAACACTTCAAAGACAGATAATGTAAATCGTTTCACGTGTAGCAGCCAGAAGCGACAATGACCTTGTCGTTTTTGACACTGCATACTGACCAATTCCAGCTAGGTCAAGGAGAAGAGCCATTCTCTTATGGTCAAAGACAACATTACAGCCATCAAGCAGGGTCAGTCCATCTCAATTCAACGAAAATTTTGAGTCGCCCACACACTTTGGTCTCAGATTTGTCTCATATTTCACAGTATATCTTCTATATCCAATTTCTAAGAACAAATCTGAAATTTTAGCTCTCTACTACAAGTAGTTCATGAGATATGGCCATTTTAGTATGGATGATAGGAGCCCGATTTCGCTCGGAAATCACGGCTGTCATTTTTAGCTGCATTTTCAGCCTTTCATATCTCAAAAAATAAAAGACGTAGATGGCTGATTTTTTTTGTAGCTGTTAACAGGAACCTAGAGACCCTATAAGTATCAATCTGTCTATGGACGATGATGCTTTGCAGCTGAAGTTGCTGGAATTTACTATCTTGCCTTACGAACCGCCATATTTGACACCAAAAAATAATTTTGTATCCAGTACAGACTTCCAATCTTTTTTTAGAGCTATCTTCAACAAGCTAGCTGTGCACACATGGAATAGCACAGCTATAAATGAATTAGTTGCAATGTACCATCTCTCTCAATTTTGAAAAAAATATTATTTTGAATATTTTTGGTAATATGGAATGTAATTTTATTTTATGTGGGTATATAACACCTGTCATAAAAATGGAGTCAATTTAAAGCTGATGGTATGTAGCTTCTGTGTGCCAAATATTATCTCTCTTATTGAACTCCTTCAAAGAAAATTTTATTCTTTAACTATGCACTGTTTTAATTATGACATCACATATCTATCCAGAGCTCACTGTACACACTCACTGATAAAATGGAATACCCTTTGGGGATTACCCAGTACCATTTTGGAGTAATTACCATCAGAATGTAGTAGAGAGCTAAAATTTCAGATTTGTTCTTAGAAATGGATATAGAAGATATACTGTGAATATGAGACAAATCTGAGACCAAAGTGCGTGGGCCATTCGTTGAATTGAGATGGACTGACCCAGCAGGCTTTATCACTTCACATCTTTTTGACATCTAATCACCAGTGTTTGTCCAGTATGCAACAGGGTCCTCATCAGTTAATTCAGTTTCAAATCTCTCTGAGGTAACTGTCGCAATATGTCCTTACTGGACATAAAACTGAAACACAATTTCAGTTTCAAATCATTAAAATTATCTCTTTTATGCCTTTGTTATATATGGGGGGCATTTAGTGGTTGCCCTTGTCTGTCACACTTTCGTACATACGTCACTCTTGTCCGGAGTCCTCCTGAACTTGTCAACAGATTTTGGCGATACTTGGTAGGAAGAAATGTAGTTGTGCATATTATCATGTTGGAACATTTTTAATTTAACCTTTTTTTTGTGTTTTCAGAAACTAATGATAGATGAGAAGAAATGCTATTTCTTTGGTCGTAACAAGCAGATGTGTGACTTCTGTATCGACCACGCCTCGTGCTCCCGTGTACACACGGCGCTGGTCTGGCATAAACATCTTTCACGACCTTTTCTGATTGACCTGGGCAGTAGTAAGTGTCGTATATCAGTCTCGGATATAAGAGCTGTGGTGTTGTATTGCAAACGTTTTGTAACTAAAGTAACTTAACAAAGAAGATACTTTGAATAATTTTATAAATATTAAAGAAACTAGCCCTCCAGATAACAGCAAAATTGCACTACAAAACCGTTTATCAAAACTCTTTTTAGGTGTTCAAGTCATATAATAATGTACTTATGCTTATTAAAAGTGTAGGTTTATTCAGGGTTTTTCCATTGATAGAATATGCGTAAAATTAATTATGTGTTGGTAAATTAATTATGAGACGGTAACTTGATTTAGATGCTCCAGTTTTTAGGTTTGGCCTGGCTGGTTAAAGCAGTTGATATTGTGAGGGCTTCATTTTTTCCGTGTCGAACCTGATAAACTGGATATGATCAGGCACTAACATGATATTCTATTTATCATGTTGATCGTTTAAAATCATTTAATTTACCTTTTTTCCATTTTTCTTCCGTTCAAAAATACCCAGACGTCATCAAAGATACCCTGACGTCCTCAAAAGAGATCTTATCTCAGGCACCCTGTTTCTCAACAAAATTATATTGATGTACATGATAAAAAGTTATACATATATAATCATTATTTAAGCCCACGGTACGTATATTGGTCATATTCGACTCGAATCGAAGAAACCCCAGCAGGTACCCATCGACAGTGAGATACATTTTGGCGCATCAACCCGTATGTACATTATCAGGGAGAGGCCTCAGACCATGGGGCAGGGGGAGGAGAAGGAAAAGCAGGGAGAAAATGAAGGCAATTTGCTGGGTCTACCCGAGAGTGAAACAGAGCTAGATGTGAGTTGTTTATTAATTACTGTAAGCGATATCAGCTTTTTAAAAATTGATAACCAACATACGTTGGGACAATTATACGTTTAATCTGCTGGTAAGTGAGACAGTGTTGATTGTTACAGATGGCGGCAGGTATCCAGTTATGGTTCTACCGAGGTAAAAGTGGGTGGTCTGCTTCCATCACGAAAAAAATGACCATCATAAATAGCCTAAAACTATGTAAAACACTTTTCCACCAACCAATCATCAGTTACTATTTGATTTCATTTGGTCACGATATCTGTTAGTGTTGGATGATTTACACAAGTTGTACCAAAAGTTTTGATCTACACTTATAGCGTACGGAACTATTCTAATAAATCGAGGTAAAAAGTTCCAAAACATCCGTCGAGCAGTAAATAGCTGCTAGTAGAAAATGTTTTCTGAAATAGATTAATACTGTAATTAATTACTGGAAGAAATACATAAACTGTTACAGCAGAGTTTATTCTAATTCATAAAACCATGATAAAACAGGAACTCGTTTCTGATCATGTACATGTTTATACGTAACTATTCTTGGCCGTTTCAGAATCTTACAGAATTTAACACGGCCCACAATCGGCGGAACGTTGCTGTAACGGATATAAAAGATGTCACAAATCCTCTCAAAAGAAAACATAAATCTGTTCACATTACTTTTGATGAAGATGATGAAGTTATAAATCCAGGTAAACTTTCTTGTTTATTAGCTCTACTGGCTGAAGGCTATGTTTTGCCTTTTAATCACTTAAAGGGTCTGGAGGCAGTCTGAGAGAAAACTTTCATAATGTGCTTCAGTTTCATATGAAATGTGCACATGCATTAAAAAAGCAGCATAATACGTTTGGTTGTCTTATTGTTTATGAACATGTTTGGACTGGACAACACAACGATTAGGTGTATTTTTGTTGCTGTTAAATCAACAATATTAATTCAAATTGGGTTCATGTTGCTAGCAGTTGTACATACTATTAAAATAAAAATGTAGTTATACCCAAAACAAGAATTTATTACAGTGCCCCAGATAACTTTTGGACCTATTGGGTATTTCACTCATGAAATTAAAATTAATTGAGTGAATTTCAAATTTTCAAAATAATAGGGTGATTTGGGGATCAAATGTAAAACAAACAAGGTAACTTACCCGTCTTTATGTGAGCTTTATTGATTGTTATTCATGGCAGTGGTTTGTCAATGATTATTCATTATTAATGATTAATTTCCATAGAAACACTCATCACGTGTTAATTTCAGAAGTGTTTCTTAACGGTAACTCGCTTGTCGGTTTACGTCCCCGTTTCGACATTTTAATCGTCTGCACAACGCAAACGCTTTCAAAAGTTAACAAGAAATTGCTCAGACGACTAACAATAGTATAGACTGGTACAGCGTACATATTCAACTATATAGCGTTCTCTTTTGCTGCTCTACTTTATCGATAATTATATAACTTCACAGTCAAGATAAACACCGGAAGTAAAATCTGCATTTTGTAAATATTGGAATACGCACGAAAACATCAATCCATCAATCATTTAAACACTTTTGACTGTCGATACTCTCGAAAATTAAAATGTTTGACTGAAAAGGAAATTTCTTGCGTATCTGGTACGCATGTCAGGGAAATTAATTGGGTATTTGGCAATTTTAATTGAATGAAATACGCAGATACGCTGCTTATCTGTGGCAGTGTTATTATAGCCTTAAAGCATCATAATTATGAAGTAATTGTTATGATTTATGCATAAAAACTAGCCGAGTCGTCAAGTTTTTTCGACCAGACTATTTCATTAATAGTAATTATGAGACGTATTGTTTTTAGCTTGGATGTCAATCTCATTAAAATCAGACCCGTTATCACGCTACGATACTCTACACTACAAGGATCCGACAACGCTCCATTGGAGGTCACGTCAGATTGACCTTACGATTAGCCAATCGGATTTCAGCCTACAAAATTGCTTGATATAGACTGATTCACTGCGCATGTCGCGTTTCAGTAAAATTCTGTGGAGCAGTCTACGCTCGGTATTGAAAGAGACAATGTCCGTAACTTTTAGCTTATAAAGCACGAACTTATTGCGTTGACAAACATAATACACCAACCATTATTGAATATTTACTGAAAAAAACAACAACAAAAAAACAACTGAATTTAATAACGGTACAAAAAATGTTACCGATTCGTGGGATTGAACTCACACTAAAATGACACTCGCGGGTCATTTGTCGAGTTCGCTATCAACTGAGCTAAGCGGGCCAGATGTACTATGTCTTAATATTTAGAGTACTAATGTCGTAATAATTTCGGTGGAATATATATTTTCAAAACACAGATGTCAGCGCCCATGATTTTTTCTTTGTATCTTAATACAAAACATGCCATTTAGTGCATTTCTTTGAATTTATCGTGCAATCCACAGCAATAACACACAAAGACTTTATCTTTATTCGGATACAGACCCATGTGTTTTATGTGGATTTTCGTTTGTTCAGTTCACTCTAACGTCATCTAAAGTGCATATGAAACGCGCGATTTCATTGGTTGAATTTAGTTGATCTTCTCATGAATATTGATTAGATGAAAGGTTGATCTGACAGGACCTAAAGGGAGTGTTATCAGATCCTATAGCGGAGAGTATCAAAGCGTAAGTAGGATATGATTTTAATGAGCTTGCTTGGATGTCTGTCTGTCTGTCCGTCACAAGTCGTGTCCTCTGCATATCTCTTGAACCGTTTGAGGGATTTTGAAATAACTTGGCAAAAATGTTCACCATATCGAGACGACATGCAGAGCGCAACTACCATCCATGTCCGTTCAAGGTCAAGGTCACACTTAGAGGTCGAAGGTCATATGGACTATATTTCATGTCTGCGCCATATCTCTTGAACTGCTTAAGGGATTTTGAAGTAACTTGGCACAAATGTTCACCATGTTGAGACAACGTGCAGAGCACAACACTTAGAGGTCGAACATCATATGCAGTATATTTCGTGTCCGCTCCACATCTCTTGAACCACTTGAGGGATTTTGAAATAACCTGGCACAAATGTTCACCATATCGAGACGACGTGCAGAGCGCAACTTTCAGCCAGGTTGGTTCATATGCATTACACTGAGAGTGTGGGGTGGAGACATCTGTTTTTGTTACAAAAACAACCCCGTCTATTCAGATTGATGTTTTTTGTTCGGCCTAGTTTAGTGCATATTTACATAGAAGAATCAGAACCCCATTATGATGGCCTATTTCGATTGACACCCATTATTATTCTAGATCGCCTCCAGTCCCTTTAAGGGCTTTTATCTTTCATATATATATATATAGTCATTTCTAAACTTGGTAAAAACGTTTATATTAATAAATGCTTGTACAAGGTTGATACCATATCCGAATAGACACAGCATAGATCTAGTTCTCATATTCTAGTTTACACCATTTACTGTTAAAATAGCTATCCCGTCAAGAACAGTCAAATTTTACAATATATGTACACCGTTTTTAAACCGACTGATGACGAGGTATATATATGAGCCGAAACACACGAAAACGTCCCTTCGGACGTTTAAACGACAACGTCATAAAGTAACAATTTATGACGTCGGCCGGTAATCAATTAATTACTAATCATTTATCGTCACTTCCGTGTTTTACCTTATATTATATCATAGGGAATATGTTTTCTTGATATAAGTTGTTGATGCTATAGAAAATGGTAATTGTTTATGTTTTTTGTTGTTATTTAATCAACGACGTCGTCCAAGACGCCGACGTCAACGTCGAAATTAATGGTTAATACAATCTTTAATTTTCAAATTGAGATAAAATCATTTTTAATTAAGATACCAACATAAAATAAAGAGATTTTTAAAGAGAAAATCAACGTGTTTCATAAACACAAAAAAATATAAAATGTCAAACTATGTCTGAAGGGTCGTTTTCGCGTGTTTCGGCTCATATATGTATACAACTTACATATTTTGAGAATCCAAACTCTGTAGACACAATATAAATGATTGTAACCGGCCAAACCCCAAAATTGGATTGAATTGGATTTTATAGTCGCACCAACAGCTAAGGTCATATGGCGACTTTCCAGCTTCCATTGGTGGAGGAAGACCCCAGGTGCCCCTCCGGGCAATTTTCATGCACGGGCGGGCACCTCGGTAGAACCACCGACGTTCCGCAAGCCAGCTGGATAGCTTCCTCACATAAAGATTCCTAGGCCCCTGAGGGATCGAACCTACAGTGGTGAGGGGCAAGTGATTTCAAGTCAGAGACATTAACCACTCGGCCACGGACGCCCCAAAATTGGAGCGTTGAATTAAGAGTTACCAAGTCATAATTAATTATACACATATTCAATCATGGGTATTTTAAGAACCAGTGAATAAACATATACTTTTAATCGGCACATATACATTATATGACCTGAACACCTGGATAGACTTTTGATGAACAGTTTTGTAGTGTAATGTTGCCGTTATTTGGCGAGTTAGTTTGTTTAACTTTTTGATTTCCATTTGAACCATCGAGCAATATTCCATTTAGTTTTAATTACATCTATGGAATTTATGTTTTATGGAACCCAAGAGAGGAAAAGGACAATCTGAAAGTGGTGGTAGTCCACAGGCAGGTAATATTTATTTCAAAAATCATTTCAAATTTAATTTAAATCATTGTAATGTTTTACTGATATTGTCTTATTCACAGAGGATGTTGACCCTAGCATTGGACGTTTCAGGAATATGGTACAAACACACATCATTGCCACCAAGGTATAACAGTGCATTTTTTGCTACATTAAAATATAAATTTATGACAACATGCCAAACTTATGTGCAGGGATGTGGATTTGAACTTGTCTCACTCTTGTGCCCAAATATTTTCTTGTTAAGAGGCACGTCCAATCCAAAATTTACAATAGTTTGCAAAGGATGTGTATTTTAAATAGTACAACTAAATGGCTAAATGGGAACTCTGAAATGTCTGAAAAATAGTGGTTAATTATGCTCCACTAGCAAAGTTTTCATAAGGGTCGGATGTATGCAGTCACATTTTACGTTTTCGGAACATAATCTCAACTCTGACAAAGGATCTACAGAACCTGCTTCACACATCATACATATACAACTTAATAATATCAATAGCTTTGGCATTTCTGTGGAATTTAGTAAATTTATCAGAATGTTTCTGGGTCACAACTGATATCTCCATGAAACGTGCTGAAAATATCAAGCTAGTGTTCATGTGGTTCCTTTGGATATATAAAACTTCCTAATATCTATAAAATTATGATTCATTTTCATGGTTACAAGGTAGTCAGTTTGTCAAAATATTTATACCACTGCTTTCACAAAGTGAAATTGTTTATTACTTGCATTTCTCAAACAGTTTCGAATGGATTGTTCCCAGACTTCATATACACATAACAACTGATGACGTCACATCCCTCCACATCACACATTGTTGATTGCCTAATTTATTACATTTTCTGCTCTTTGCCTTGGAATTTTCCACTCTTGTTGATTGCCTAATTTATTACAGTTACTGCTCTTTGCCTTGAATTTTCCACTCTTACAATGTATAATGTCCCGTAATACATTTGTATTACTTGCATTTCTCAAATGGTTTGGAATGGACTGTTTCCAAAGTTCATATACACATAACAACAACTGATGACCTTATGTCCCTCTCTACACATTGTTGGAATGTTTCACTCTAATATTGTACAATGAACTTCGTGTCTTCATAGTTCTAGTTTTTGTCTTTATCGTTGCTCAAAAACTGTTTAACTAACCTTTATGAAATCAGAAGCTTGATAAATACATCATGGCATTATTGTGCCTGTTGTTGTATAGAACATTTTCATACTAATATAATGTTGTTACCATAGAAACCAGATGTTATATGTTTGGGTGACGTTAATATTTACTACATGCAGTCAATATTTGTATAAATATTACAGTTGATATTCTGCCCAAGTTAAGCTATACACAGATCATTAAAACAAAAGTTTAAAAAATCCGGCCCACAAAAATGTTTATTTAAAAGTTGCCTGAGCTAGTTGTCTTAAAATTTGAAAGCCTTGTCCATTCCTGTAAAAAGATAACACTACAAATTTGGATGCCTAAATATTTGCTATATTATATGTCAGATATTTTGTAAGGCAATACCTGAATATCAACTTTGTATTTTCAGCGACCGAAGATCGACACAGGACTACAGCAAGTCTCAATGACAGAAAACATAACAAAACGGTTACAAAGTTTTTCATATTCACAAACATTGTATGAGAATGTGCCCGGTGTTGGAGCACATCTTTCGGCCGCGGGATCCTTCAGCATGGCCTCCAAACTCGGCGTTTTGTTGCCCAACCTGGCACCCGATGTCGACAGTGACATTGTTGTTCCAATCAATAGAACACCTGCAGTATCAATAAATGTGGAAGAGACATCGAAGGAACCAAAGAAGAAAAAATACGCGAAGGAAGCATGGCCTGGCAAGAAACCGGCTCATTCTCTTCTCATGTGATAGTGTTGTGTTTTATCGTGTAATGTGTTCTTTCATGAAGTTGTGACAAATGTACAGATTCATCCACTGATCAACATGAAAACAAAGAGGAGCCGCATTTTCCTTTGGAATTTTAAATATCTGGCACAGCATTCATTCGAGTTGGTTGATGCATGGGTGAAGACCCTTCTGAAAAACATCCTGTGCTTGACAGGATAATAAAAATGGGAGTTGCCAATTTCTCCCAAGAAATTCTGAAGTGTTGCAGCATTTACATAAAAGGTGGCAGCTAATGGATCACAATGTGTAGTAAGGGCGGTTCTGCAATTCTGTCATTGAGTGTGCTGTTTTTTAGGTATTTCTTATTTAATTTCAGAAGGCTTTTACAGTCTTGAGGTAAAAAATAAAAAATAAAATTAACAGTAACCTATCTACTTATCCAGTTTAACCCTTAACCCGCTACATATATATAATGGACTGTTCTTTCTTTAAATTAAGACCATTCCATTTTGTGACAAAATGACTGATCAGCAGTTGCGAGTTACTCGCAGGGTGATCTGCGTTTACAATGGACGCAAAGGCTATTACAGTCGTGCTTAACGGGTTAAGGGTCAAGTCCATCCATTGCACGTCTCAAGAGTTCCGTCGTAGCAAAGGTGACTTACCGTTTTATGGTGTACCCCAGGTATAAAGAATTGTTGTTGTTTCAGGGCTCAAATTTAGCGACAATTTGGATGCAACATTTTGCCAGTAGCATTTTTTGTAACTGGCAAAATGAAAAAGTTACTTGCAATTTCTACTGTTGTGTGTAAGTACAAATATGTAACAAATAAGTAAAAAGCACAAGATCATTTAATAGCAAACATGCTAGATTCCATGTGTCATACAAATACAAAGACATATCAGGAAAACTTACAAATATTAAAACACCATTGATATGAAAGCATATATATAAAAAAAAAGCAGACATGGTATTCTTAAGTAAACACGCAAGGTATTTTGATGCACTTGCAAGTTTTTGCCAGTACTTGAAAAGTTGACTGGCAATCTGAAAATGTCACAAGTTTGCATTTTGCCAGTACGCCAACTTAAATTGAGCCCTGTTGTGTTGGACCCCTTCACAGAATTGTTTTTGTTTTGGCTCCTTCTCAGTTTTTTTTTGTTTTAGCCCCTTCACTCCAACAGTCATGGATATAATATGAAATTCTGGATCGAGGATTGGCAAACAATTTTTTTGTTAAGGATGGCCTAATGGGAACTTTAGTTATGTGCTAGAGTGGTGGATTTGTGGATTTTATCAGTTCTTAGTGTTAGTTTTATTTGCATTCATTATATTGTACCTGTGTTGGTGATGATGGATGATGGGAGCAAATCTTGTAACAACACCTAGATCTCATCTTCATAAACAGTGTCTGTTAATTGTAACCATTTAAATTCTAGCTTATATTCTTTAATATTTTCAGATCTGGTTATTTAAACTGTGTTGATGGATACAACTGGTTATTTTAACTTGTGACTAATCATTCACATTTTTTATTTTGTCAAGTGCCCCGTGTGGTTCCCGGGGGCCCCCGTTTGGTCACGGGGCAAAGAATAGGGCCACTGCAGATCCCTTTGGAGGGGTAGAATCCCTCCAAATTCATGTTCATTTTATCATTTTTTGTTCATGTTCATTAAAGGTCTTCATCATGATCCCTGCATTGTTTCAGGTGCTATCTCGCTCGCATCAAAAGGGCAGTGGCAGAAAAACAATAAACGTGCCTCCAGCGTAAATGGATTTGCTACGATAGAATTTGCAGCAACTCTGCAGTTCAGGGTGAGAAGGTTCTAGGCCCATTTTCCATATTTTATCTCCATGTACATGGAGGATGAATGAGCCTGGCATGTTCATGCCTGTTAGGCGCCATATAACCTGTAATGTGTTGGTGCGCCTTAAAACCCCAATTCAATTCAATTCAGGTCTGGTTATTTAAACTGTGTTGATGGATACAACTGGTTATTTTAACTTGTGACTAATCATTCACATTTTTTATTTTGTCAAGTAGTCTTGATTGTAAGAGAAATGTGCGAGTTTATAACGTTAGAAGATAAATGACCGACATAGGTCAACACTTCTGCACATTACACAGTTTAGAAAAGTTCATAATTTTATTCACTACAATTCAGTTATTTTTTTTAAATAATTTATTTCAATCCTCACATTTAATATAGTTTTGATTCCATTACCTGTGTTAGCGTGTGCAGAATTGCTGAACTACAGTAAATAGTTTTAACCACTACAGTTCAATAATTAAATACCGGTAATTTACACGTTACACGTTTTATGTGCTTTTGAGTGTGAAAATGTACAGATAGCGGGAGGTATCCAATACTAGTTCTGCCTCCACCACTAAAAAATTTGATAAGTCATATATAGCCTAAAATATGCTGAAAATGACAAAAACAATCAAATCTTATCAATTACGAGTTGTTTTGTTTTTAGAAGACTATGCCTTAGTCATATTAATCTAGCAGAAAAGGAGGTCTCAAGGAAATACCCACTATATTTGAAATTTAAGCAATGAATGAATAGTGTTTTGCACGAGTTTATAAATATCAGGTTGCTCATTTTCGGAATTTTAAAAACATAATTTTAGACACATAATTCAGGTTATTAAGGGACATGCAAGTTCCACTAGTCGTACTGTAGTGCTGGTCAAACCCACAGCAGAACTATTGTTTGGGGCGCTTGTTTCAGCAAATATTTTTGGACTTTTTGGGCAAAATTCATTTAGTACCTAAAATAAGTTGTATATCAGCAAAACAGACTTTTTCTTTAGTGGCAATTAAAGATACCTTACTTTTCAAAGTCGGTTGAGAAATAAAAACTTCATGTGCAAAAGTTTTTTTTCATAAGAAATTTTCAGTGCAGTCACTTTTCTGGCAGAGGACACATTTTAAATCAACTATATCTCAAAAATCGCTGCTCGAATTTTTCTGAAATTTGTTCACATGCTTTATTCGGTCAAGGGACATCACGTAATGCGAAAATTACCAAGGTCAAGGTCATATTTTGCGTTATTTTCCCAAAACTTAACCTTGGTTAGGTAACAACCTCAGTTAACTGTATGTGATTGCCTCATTTTCTTTGTTTGATACTTGGTCATGTGTATTGTTGGCATTGGTGGAAATCACTGAACGACAAAAATTACCAAGGTCAAGGTCATATTTTGCGTTATTTTCCCCAAACTTAACGTTGGTTAGGTAAATGAACCTCAGTTAACTTTATGTGATTGTCTCACTTAATGTCTTTGATACTTGGTCTTTTATATTGTTGGCATGGTGGACTTCGCTGGACGACAAAAAATACCAAGGTCAAGGTCACATTTTGCATTATTTTCTGCAAACTTAACCTTAATTAACATTATGTGATTGCCTCACTTTTTGTCTTTGATACTTGGTTATATGTATTGTTGGCATTGGTGGACATCACTGAACGACAAAAAATACCAAGGTCAAGGTCATAGTTTGCATTATTTCCCCAAAACTACACCCTGGTTAACCACTTAACTTCTTATAACTTCACTTTTATTTGTTTTATACTTGGTCATATGAAGTGTTGTCTTTGGTGGACATCATTTAAGCACAAATTTAATAAAATATTTCTTATGCTGTTTGCCCCGGTGGGCGAGACACCCACAGTCTTGTTTTATGTTTTACCCAAAACTGGTTTTAATCTTATAATGTGTTGTAAATTAAGACTCTGAAAGTGTTCAAGCAAAAGATTAAGGTTAATATAAGTTATTTGAGATTTCTTAACTTTCCCAGCAACGAGAAAATTTACATGGGAAAAGCCCTATCAAAAAGCATTTTAGCTGTACAATTTTTATATTTCTCTATCGATTTTCAAAACAAAGGTATTTTTATTTACCACTAAAAATTCCAGTTCCAGAGATACATAATTTATGTACGTATTATTAAAATTTCTCATGTTAATGCTGAAAAACCTTGGGACAGAAACGAGCGCCCCGAACAATTAAAAAAAGCAAAGAAAATCCCCACTCAACTGTTTTAGTAACATATTGAGTTTGACGTTCACTAGTATGTATAGTAAGTTTGTTTTGGGACTCAAATTGTATTATTTGAATATAAGTTGTGAAAACGTTCAGTGCATGAGGTGTAGAATGCAACCACTGCAATCTCACAAACACTCACATGCAGAGGGGTAGGACCCAGGCTCCCCAGTCATATTCATTTTTATCATGCTTATTCAAGGTCTTTATCATTACACCGTGTATGCTAGCATGAAAACGTGGCTCTATCATGAATGGAGTGTCTACTACAGAATTTAGAAGGTTCTAGGCCTCCATATTTTATCTTGATGTAAATGGAGGATGCGCCTGGCACGTTCATTCCTGTAAGATGCCATATAACCTTTTATTTGTTGGTGCGCCTTAAAACTCAGTTCAGTTTAGTGCATGAGCATGCATTTTGTTGTAAAACATTTTCTATTTTAGACTGTGTGATCATTGAAGGTGTATAAACTCACTGAGAAATCGTGTTATCATGGTTAGTAAGCTCACGTTATCATTTTATGTGTCAGTTGACGTTTTTACACAATTGTTTGTTCTGGTATGTGAAGTGGTTGTCGCCTACTTAAGAACTTTTATATAGTCATGATTATATAAAAAATGTCAAAACATACATTTCTTGTTGTCTTTTCGGTTCCAAACCTCCGGCTGATATTAAAATTTAGCAGTATCCTGAAAATACCCATGAAAACTTCATGCATGTTTGCACAAGAAAACTCTTGACCAGTTGGACATTTCAACACCTCAAGGAATTGTTTTACAAGACTCCATGACATTTTCTGATAAGCATTTAACACAAGATGCCTTTCTGTCCAGTTTAGATGTGATTGCAAAGATAATATTAAATTACATTGTTTGGATTATATCATTGTCGAGCCTGTTTACGGATCTCGACTTAGCTATCGTAATGTCGTCCGGGTTTATGTGTCATTTCATTAGTCCATCTGTGCGCCCGATTTTCATCTCTTAATATCTTCTTCGTTACTTACAGGATTTTCACTAAACTCGAGCAGACTGTTCATTATATGGATCCAACAACACAATTTCGGGTCGCTGTGACTTACTTTCGACAAAATATAGGTCACGTCTAGTCTCCGCTACGACATGCTTATCTTTCTTCTTTCTCGAAGGATTTTTACCGAACTCTGCCAGAATGTTTCTTACAAATATCGGGCACATTTCGGGTCTAATATCGGGCACAATTTCGGGTCGCTGTGGCCTACTTTCGACAAAATATAGGTCACGTCCTTTGCTACGACATGCGCATATTGCTTCTTTTAAGCAGGATTTCACCAAAACTTTATCACAATGTTCCTTATATGCATCTAACATGTGCAGAATATCATGTCGCTGTGACCTAATTTCAAAAATATGTCGCCCAGTCTCCACTACAATATGCATCCACCACTATTAATGACATTAAGCAAATATTAAGAATGTAAGGAACGAATCTCTCTTGGGTGAAAAAAAAAATTGTTTTTTTTTAGCTCTACTGGCCAAGGGCCAGCAGTGCTTATCAAGGGCCAGCAGAGCTTATGGGATGGCAAGGGCCAGCAGAGCTTATGGGATGGCGAGTTGTCCTGTCATCTGTCGTTCGTCCGTTAACTTATACCTCGTTAAGACGATAGAGACTTCATTTTTCATCGGATATTTACCAAACTTCAACAGATTCTTAATATCAATGAAAGCTCTGACGAGTAAGACGATAGGGCCTACATCCGATCTTTACCAATCTTTACCAGATTGTTAATATCAATGAAAGCTCGGACAAGTTTGAAAACCAGCCATATTGGACCATTTACACTGGAGTTATGGCCCTTGATTTTCTGATTGCCTGAAGACGAAAGTGAATTCATTTGGCCGGACTTCAGTGAAACTTTGCAGGGATCATCAGTACCAAGCCTAGTTGTACACATAGTCACAGTGTTCTGGTTGCATGATTTTGGTGGTTATGGCCCTTTAAAAAATGTGTCCCAACTAGTTCTCCTGAACCCCTGGACGGATTTAAACGGAACTTTTTAGGGATGATCAGTTCCAGGTCTAGTTGTGCATGTCATCGCCGTGTTCCAGTTGAATGACTTTTGGCAGAGTTATGGCACTTTAAAGGTTTTAATACACAAACTTTGAACTAGTTCTCCTGAACCTCTTGCCGGATTTTGACTAAACTTTGCAGGGATGATCAGCACAAAGCCTAGTGTTCCGGTTTACATATATTTGGCGGAGTTATGTCCCTTTAAAGTTTTTTGATACACAAACTTTTTTGGGCTAGTTTTTAGCTCTACTGATCAGAGATCAGCAACTTTTTTTTGTAGCGACTACTCCTCTGAAACTACTGAATGGATTTTCATGAAACTTTACAAAAATGTTGCCCATGAAGTCTAGTTGATCCTAGCAAAAATTCATGTTGATGTAAAATCCAAGATGGCCGCCAGATCTAAAAATAGGTTTTTAAAAAACAAGTTTGTAGCGACTACTTCATGAAAACTATAAGTGATATTGATATGGGACTTTTCTAAAATGATCAGCATGACATTATGTTGGTCCTTGTCGAAAATCGTTTTGATTCGACGTTAAACATGGCTTCCAGCGGCCATCTTTGTTTACATAGAGTTATATAATGAAAACTTGTAGCGACTACTTCTCTGAAACTACTCGACGGATTTTCATGAAACTTTACAGGAATGTTGCTCTTGATGTCTAATTGATCCTAGCAAAATTTCAGGTTGGCCGGAAATTCAAGATGGCCGCCACGGCTAAAAATAAATTTTCAAAATACCAGTTTGAAGCGACTACTTCTTGAAAACTATAAGTGATATTGATATGGGACTTTTTCTAAAATGATCAGCATGACATGATGTTGGTCCTTGTCAAAAATTGTTTTGATTCAACTTTAAACATGGCTGCCAGCGGCCATCTTTGTTTACATAGAGTTATATAGTAAAAACTTGTAGCGACTACTCCTTTGAAACTACTTGGCAGATTTTCATGAAACTTTACAGGAATGTTGCTCTTAATGTCTAATTGATCCTAGCAAAATTTCAGATCGGCCAGAAATTCAAGATTTTTAGCCACAGCTAAAAATAGATTTTTAAAAAAGAAGTTTGTAGCGACTACGTCTTGAAACTATAAGTGATATTGATATGGGACTTTTTGTAAAATGATCAGCATGACATGACGGTTATCAGAGTCAAACATTATTTTGATTCGACGTTAAACATGGCTGCCAGCGGCCATCTTTGTTTACATAGAGTTATATAATGAAAACTTGTAGCGACTACTCCTCTGAAACTACTTGACGGATTTTCATGAAACTTCACAGGAATGTTGCTCTTGATATTGATCCTAGCAAAATTTCAGGTCGGCCGGAAATTCAAAATGGCCGCCACGGCTAAAAATAATGTTTCAAGGGAAACAACTCTTCTTTTTTTCAGGGGAGGTAACTCTGTTTTTTTCAGGGGAAATAACTCTTTTTTTTCAGGGGAGGTAACTAATTTTTCAAGGGAAATAACTCTTTTTTTCAGGGGAAATAACTCTTTTTTTCCAGGGGAGGTAACTGTAATGTTTCAAGGGAAATAACTCTTTTTTTCAGGGGAGGTAACTCAGTTTTTTTCAGGGGAGGTAACTCGATTTTTTCAAGGGAAATAACTCATTTTTTTCAGGGGAAGTAATTCGATTTTTCAAGGGAAGTAACTCATTTTTTTTTAGGGGAGGTAACTCGATTTTTTTGAAGGGAAATAACTCTTTTTTTTCAGGGGAGGTAACTGTAATTTTCCAAGGGAAACAAGTCTTTTTTTTCAGGGGAGGTAAATCAGTTTTTTTAGGGGAGGTAACTCAGTTTTTTTCAGGGGAAGTAACTCGATTTTTCAAGGGAAGTAACTCTGTTTTTTTTCAGGGGAGGTAACTCGATTTTTTCAAGCGAAAAAACTCTTGTTTTTCAGGGGAGGTAACTGTAATTTTTCAAGGGAAATAACTCTTTTTTTTTTTCAGGGGAGGTAACTGTAATTTTCCAAGGGAATCAACTCTTTTTTCCAGGGGAGGTAACTCAGTTTTTTTCTGGGGAAGTAACTCGATTTTTCACGGGAAGTAACTCAGTTTTTTTCAGGAGAGGTAACTCGATTTTTTCAAGGGAAACAACTCTTTTTTTTCAGGGGAGGTAACTCAGTTTTTTTCAGGGGATGTTACTTAGTTTTTTTTAGGGGAGGTAACTCAGTTTTTTTCACGGGAGGTAACTCGATTTTTTCAAGGGAAATAACTCATTTTTTTCAGGGGAAATAACTCGATTTTTCAAGGGAAGTAACTCAGTTTTTTCAGGGGAGGTAACTCGATTTTTTTCAAGGAAAATAACTCTTTTTTTCAGGGGAGGTAACTAATTTTTCAAGGGAAACAACTCTTCTTTTTTTCAGGGGAGTAACTCAGTTTTTTTCAGGAGAGGTAACTCGATTTTTTCAAGGGAAACAACTCTTTTTTTCAGGGGAGGTAACTCAGTTTTTTTCAGGGGAAATAACTCTTTTTTTTCAGGGGAGGTAACTCTGTTTTTTTCAGGGGAGGTAACTCGATTTTTTTCAAGGGAAATAACTCTTTTTTTCAGGGGAGGTAACTGTAATTGTTCAGGGGAAGTAACTCGATTTTTCAAGGGAAGTAACTCTGTTTTTTTCAGGGGAGGTAACTCGATTTTTTCAAAGGAAGCAACTCTTTTTTTTCAGGGGAGTAACTCAGTTTTTTTCAGGAGAGGTAACTCGATTTTTTCAAGGGAAACAACTCTTTTTTTCAGGGGAGGTAACTCAGTTTTTTTCAGGGGAAATAACTCTTTTTTTTCAGGGGAGGTAACTCTGTTTTTTTCAGGGGAGGTAACTCGATTTTTTCAAGGGAAATAACTCTTTTTTTCAGGGGAGGTAACTGTAATTGTTCAGGGGAAGTAACTCGATTTTTCAAGGGAAGTAACTCTGTTTTTTTCAGGGGAGGTAACTCGATTTTTTCAAAGGAAGCAACTCTTTTTTTTCAGGGGAGGTAACTCGATTTTTTCAAAGGAAGCAACTCTTTTTTTTCAGGGGAGGTAACTCGATTTTTTCAAGGGAAGCAACTCTTTTTTTTCAGGGGAGATAACTGTAATTTTTCAAGGGAAACAACTCTTTTTTTTCAGGGGAGGTAACTCAGTTTTTTTCAGGGGAGGTAACTCGATTTTTTCAAGGAAAACAACTCTTTTTTTTTCAGGAGAGGTAACTCAGTTTTTTTCAGGGGAAATAACTCTTTTTTTTTCAGGGGAGGTAACTGTAATTTTTCAAGGGAAACACAACTCTTCTTTTTTTCAGGGGAGGTAACTCAGTTTTTTTCAGGGGAAATAACTCTTCTTTTTTTCAGGGGAGGTAACTGTAATTTTTCAAGGGAAACACAACTCTTCTTTTTTTCAGGGGAGGTAACTCAGTTTTTTTCAGGGGAGGTAACTCGATTTTTTCAAGGGAAACAACTCTCTTTTTTTCAGGGGAGGTAACTCAGTTTTTTTCAGGGGAGGTAACTCGATTTTTTCAAGGGAAACAACTCTTTTTTTTTCAGGGGAGGTAACTCGATTTTTTCAAGGGAAATAACTCTTTTTTTTTCAGGGGAGGTAACTGTAATTTTTCAAGGGAAACAACTCTTTTTTTCAGGGGAGGTAACTCAGTTTTTTTCAGGGGAGGTAACTCGATTCTTTTCAAGGGAAACAACTCTCTTTTTTTCAGGGGAGATAACTCAGTTTTTTTCAGGGGAAATAACTCTTTTTTTTCAGGGGAGATAACTGTAATTTTTCAAGGGAAACAACTCTCTTTTTTTTAGGGGAGGTAACTCAGTTTTTTTCAGGGGAGGTAACTCGATTTTTTCAAGGGAAATAACTCTTTTTTTTTCAGGGGAGGTAACTGTAATTTTTCAAGGGAAATAACTCTTTTTTTTTCAGGGGAGGTAACTGTAATTTTTCAAGGGAAACAACTCTCTTTTTTTCAGGGGAGGTAACTCATTTTTTTTCAGGGGAGGTAACTCGATTTTTTTCAAGGGAAATAACTCTTTTTTCAGGGGAGGTAACTCTTTTTTTTTCAGGGGAGGTAACTGTAATTTTTCAAGGGAAACAACTCTTTTTTTTGCAGGGGAGGTAACTCAGTTTTTTTCAGGGGAGGTAACTCAATTTTTTCAAGGGAAACAACTCTCTTTTTTTTCAGGGGAGGTAACTCGATTTTTTTCAAGGGAAATAACTCTCTTTTTTTTCAGGGGAGGTAACTGTAATTTTTCAAGGGAAACAACTCTTTTTTTTCAGGGGAGGTAACTCAGTTTTTTTCAGGGGAGGTAACTCGATTTTTTCAAGGGAAATAACTCATTTTTTTCAGGGGTAATAACTCGATTTTTCAAGGGAAGTAACTCAGTTTTTTCAGGGGAGGTAACTCGATTTTTTTCAAGGAAAATAACTCTTTTTTTCAGGGGAGGTAACTAATTTTTCAAGGGAAATAACTCTTTTTTTTTCAGGGGAGGTAACTGTAATTTTTCAAGGGAAACAACTCTCTTTTTTTCAGGGGAGGTAACTCATTTTTTTTCAGGGGAGGTAACTCGATTTTTTTCAAGGGAAATAACTCTTTTTTCAGGGGAGGTAACTCTTTTTTTTGCAGGGGAGGTAACTCAGTTTTTTTCAGGGGAGGTAACTCAATTATTTCAAGGGAAACAACTCTCTTTTTTTCAGGGGAGGTTCGATTTTTTTCAAGGGAAATAACTCTCTTTTTTTTCAGGGGAGGTAACTGTAATTTTTCAAGGGAAACAACTCTTTTTTTTCAGGGGAGGTAACTCAGTTTTTTTCAGGGGAGGTAACTCGATTTTTTCAAGGGAAATAACTCATTTTTTTCAGGGGAAATAACTCGATTTTTCAAGGGAAGTAACTCAGTTTTTTCAGGGGAGGTAACTCGATTTTTTTCAAGGAAAATAACTCTTTTTTTCAGGGGAGGTAACTAATTTTTCAAGGGAAACAACTCTTCTTTTTTTCAGGGGAGTAACTCAGTTTTTTTCAGGAGAGGTAACTCGATTTTTTCAAGGGAAACAACTCTTTTTTTCAGGGGAGGTAACTCAGTTTTTTTCAGGGGAAATAACTCTTTTTTTTCAGGGGAGGTAACTCTGTTTTTTTCAGGGAGGTAACTCGATTTTTCAAGGGAAATAACTCTTTTTTTCAGGGGAGGTAACTGTAATTGTTCAGGGGAAGTAACTCGATTTTTCAAGGGAAGTAACTCTGTTTTTTTCAGGGGAGGTAACTCGATTTTTTCAAAGGAAGCAACTCTTTTTTTTCAGGGGAGGTAACTCGATTTTTTCAAGGAAGCAACTCTTTTTTTTCAGGGGGGGAGGTAACTCGATTTTTTCAAGGGAAGCAACTCTTTTTTTTCAGGGGAGATAACTGTAATTTTTCAAGGGAAACAACTCTTTTTTTTCAGGGGAGGTAACTCAGTTTTTTTCAGGGGAGGTAACTCGATTTTTTCAAGGAAAACAACTCTTTTTTTTTCAGGAGAGGTAACTCAGTTTTTTTCAGGGGAGGTAACTCGATTTTTTCAAGGGAAACAACTCTTTTTTTTTCAGGGGAGGTAACTCAGTTTTTTCAGGGGAAGTAACTCGATTTTTCAAGGGAAACAACTCTTTTTTTTCAGGGGAGGTAACTCAGTTTTTTTCAGGGGAAATAACTCTTTTTTTTTCAGGGGAGGTAACTGTAATTTTTCAAGGGAAACACAACTCTTCTTTTTTTCAGGGGAGGTAACTCAGTTTTTTTCAGGGGAAATAACTCTTTTTTTTTCAGGGGAGGTAACTGTAATTTTTCAAGGGAAACACAACTCTTCTTTTTTTCAGGGGAGGTAACTCAGTTTTTTTCAGGGGAGGTAACTCGATTTTTTCAAGGGAAACAACTCTTTTTTTTCAGGGGAGGTAACTCGATTTTTTCAAGGGAAAAAACTCTTTTTTTTCAGGGGAGGTAACTCAGTTTTTTTCAGGGGAGGTAACTCGTTTTTCTTCAAGGGAAACAACTCTTTTTTTTTCAGGGGAGGTAACTCGATTTTTTCAAGGGAAATAACTCTTTTTTTTTCAGGGGAGGTAACTGTAATTTTTCAAGGGAAACAACTCTTTTTTTTCAGGGGAGGTAACTCAGTTTTTTTCAGGGGAGGTAACTCGATTTTTTTCAAGGGAAACAACTCTCTTTTTTTCAGGGGAGGTAACTCAGTTTTTTTCAGGGGAAATAACTCTTTTTTTTCAGGGGAGATAACTGTAATTTTTCAAGGGAAACAACTCTCTTTTTTTTAGGGGAGGTAACTCAGTTTTTTTCAGGGGAGGTAACTCGATTTTTTTCAAGGGAAATAACTCTTTTTTTTTCAGGGGAAGTAACTGTAATTTTTCAAGGGAAACAACTCTCTTTTTTTCAGGGGAGGTAACTCATTTTTTTTCAGGGGAGGTAACTCGATTTTTTTCAAGGGAAATAACTCTTTTTTCAGGGGAGGTAACTCTTTTTTTTTCAGGGGAGGTAACTGTAATTTTTCAAGGGAAACAACTCTTTTTTTTGCAGGGGAGGTAACTCAGTTTTTTTCAGGGGAGGTAACTCAATTTTTTCAAGAGAAACAACTCTCTTTTTTTTCAGGGGAGGTAACTCGATTTTTTTCAAGGGAAATAACTCTCTTTTTTTTCAGGGGAGGTAACTGTAATTTTTCAAGGGAAACAACTCTCTTTTTTTCAGGGGAGGTAACTCAGTTTTTTTCAGGGGAAATAACTCTTTTTTTTCAGGGGAGATAACTGTAATTTTTCAAGGGAAACAACTCTCTTTTTTTTAGGGGAGGTAACTCAGTTTTTTTCAGGGGAGGTAACTCGATTTTTTCAAGGGAAATAACTCTTTTTTTTTCAGGGGAGGTAACTGTAATTTTTCAAGGGAAACAACTCTCTTTTTTTCAGGGGAGGTAACTCATTTTTTTTCAGGGGAGGTAACTCGATTTTTTTCAAGGGAAATAACTCTTTTTTCAGGGGAGGTAACTCTTTTTTTTTCAGGGGAGGTAACTCAGTTTTTTTCAGGGGAGGTAACTCAATTTTTTCAAGGGAAACAACTCTCTTTTTTTTCAGGGGAGGTAACTCGATTTTTTTCAAGGGAAATAACTCTCTTTTTTTCAGGGGAGGTAACTCTTTTTTTTTCAGGGGAGGTAACTGTAATTTTTCAAGGGAAACAACTCTTTTTTTTGCAGGGGAGGTAACTCAGTTTTTTTCAGGGGAGGTAACTCAATTTTTTCAAGGGAAACAACTCTCTTTTTTTTCAGGGGAGGTAACTCGATTTTTTTCAAGGGAAATAACTCTCTTTTTTTTCAGGGGAGGTAACTGTAATTTTTCAAGGGAAACAACTCTCTTTTTTTCAGGGGAGGTAACTCAGTTTTTTTCAGGGGAAATAACTCTTTTTTTTCAGGGGAGATAACTGTAATTTTTCAAGGGAAACAACTCTCTTTTTTTTAGGGGAGGTAACTCAGTTTTTTTCAGGGGAGGTAACTCGATTTTTTTCAAGGGAAACAACTCTCTTTTTTTCAGGGGAGGTAACTCAGTTTTTTTCAGGGGAAATAACTCTTTTTTTTCAGGGGAGATAACTGTAATTTTTCAAGGGAAACAACTCTCTTTTTTTTAGGGGAGGTAACTCAGTTTTTTTCAGGGGAGGTAACTCGATTTTTTCAAGGGAAATAACTCTCTTTTTTTTCAGGGGAGGTAACTGTAATTTTTCAAGGGAAACAACTCTTTTTTATCAGGGGAGGTAACTCATTTTTTTACAGGGGAGGTAACTCGATTTTTTCAAGGGAAACAACTCTTTTTTTTTGCAGGGGAGGTAACTCAGTTTTTTTCAGGGGAGGTAACTCAATTTTTTCAAGGGAAACAACTCTTTTTTTTGCAGGGGAGGTAACTCAGTTTTTTTCAGGGGAGGTAACTCAATTTTTTCAAGGGAAACAACTCTCTTTTTTTTCAGGGGAGGTAACTCGAATTTTTTCAAGGGAAATAACTCTCTTTTTTTTCAGGGGAGGTAACTGTAATTTTTCAAGGGAAACAACTCTTTTTTATCAGGGGAGGTAACTCAGTTTTTTTCAGGGGAGGTAACTCGATTTTTTCAAGGGAAACAACTCTTTTTTATCAGGGGAGGTAACTCAGTTTTTTTCAGGGGAGGTAACTCGATTTTTTCAAGGGAAATAACTTTCTTTTTTTTCAGGGGAGGTAACTGTAATTTTTCAAGGGAAACAACTCTTTTTTATCAGGGGAGGTAACTCAGTTTTTTTCAGGGGAGGTAACTCGATTTTTTCAAGGGAAACAACTCTTTTTTTTTCAGGGGAGGTAACTCAGTTTTTTTCAGGGGAAGTAACTCGATTTTTCAAGGGAAACAACTCTTTTTTTTCAGGGGAGGTAACTCAGTTTTTTTCAGGGGAGGTAACTCGATTTTTTCAAGGGAAATAACTCTTTTTTTTTCAGGGGAGGTAACTGTAATTTTTCAAGAGAAACAACTCTCTTTTTTTCAGGGGAGGTAACTCAGTTTTTTTCAGGGGAGGTAACTCGATTTTTTCAAGGGAAATAACTCTTTTTTTCAGGGGAGGTAACTGTAATTTTTCAGGGGAAGTTAACTCGATTTTTCAAGGGAAGTAACTCTGTTTTTTTCAGGGGAAGTAACTCGATTTTTTCAAGGGAAGCAACTCTTTTTTTTCAGGGGAGGTAACTCCGTTTTTTTCAGGGGAAATAGCTCTTTTTTTTCAGGGGAGGTAACTGTAATTTTTCAAGGGAAACAACTCTTTTTTTTTCAGGGGAGGTAACTCAGTTTTTTTCAGGGGAAATAACTCTTTTTTTTCAGGGGAGATAACTGTAATTTTTCAAGGGAAACAACTCTCTTTTTTTTAGGGGAGGTAACTCAGTTTTTTTCAGGGGAGGTAACTCGATTTTTTCAAGGGAAATAACTCTCTTTTTTTTCAGGGGAGGTAACTGTAATTTTTCAAGGGAAACAACTCTTTTTTATCAGGGGAGGTAACTCATTTTTTTACAGGGGAGGTAACTCGATTTTTTCAAGGGAAACAACTCTTTTTTTTTCAGGGGAGGTAACTCAGTTTTTTTCAGGGGAAGTAACTCGATTTTTCAAGGGAAACAACTCTTTTTTTTCAGGGGAGGTAACTCATTTTTTTACAGGGGAGGTAACTCGATTTTTTCAAGGGAAACAACTCTTTTTTTTTCAGGGGAGGTAACTCAGTTTTTTTCAGGGGAAGTAACTCGATTTTTCAAGGGAAACAACTCTTTTTTTTCAGGGGAGGTAACTCAGTTTTTTTCAGGGGAGGTAACTCGATTTTTTCAAGGGAAATAACTCTCTTTTTTTTCAAGGGAGGTCACTGTAATTTTTCAAGGGAAACAACTCTTTTTTTTCAGGGGAGGTAACTCAGTTTTTTTCAGGGGAGGTAACTCGATTTTTTCAAGGGAAATAACTCTTTTTTTCAGGGGAGGTAACTGTAATTGTTCAGGGGAAGTAACTCGATTTTTCAAGGGAAGTAACTCTGTTTTTTTCAGGGGAGGTAACTCGATTTTTTCAAAGGAAGCAACTCTTTTTTTTCAGGGGAGGTAACTCGATTTTTTCAAAGGAAGCAACTCTTTTTTTTCAGGGGAGGTAACTCGATTTTTTCAAGGGAAGCAACTCTTTTTTTTCAGGGGAGATAACTGTAATTTTTCAAGGGAAACAACTCTTTTTTTTCAGGGGAGGTAACTCAGTTTTTTTCAGGGGAGGTAACTCGATTTTTTCAAGGGAAATAACTCTCTTTTTTTTCAGGGGAGGTAACTGTAATTTTTCAAGGGAAACAACTCTTTTTTATCAGGGGAGGTAACTCAGTTTTTTTCAGGGGAGGTAACTCGATTTTTTCAAGGGAAACAACTCTTTTTTTTTCAGGGGAGGTAACTCAGTTTTTTTCAGGGGAAGTAACTCGATTTTTCAAGGGAAACAACTCTTTTTTTTCAGGGGAGGTAACTCAGTTTTTTTCAGGGGAGGTAACTCGATTTTTTCAAGGGAAATAACTCTTTTTTTTTCAGGGGAGGTAACTGTAATTTTTCAAGAGAAACAACTCTCTTTTTTTCAGGGGAGGTAACTCAGTTTTTTTCAGGGGAGGTAACTCGATTTTTTCAAGGGAAATAACTCTTTTTTTCAGGGGAGGTAACTGTAATTTTTCAGGGGAAGTTAACTCGATTTTTCAAGGGAAGTAACTCTGTTTTTTTCAGGGGAAGTAACTCGATTTTTTCAAGGGAAGCAACTCTTTTTTTTCAGGGGAGGTAACTCCGTTTTTTTCAGGGGAAATAGCTCTTTTTTTTCAGGGGAGGTAACTGTAATTTTTCAAGGGAAACAACTCTTTTTTTTTCAGGGGAGGTAACTCAGTTTTTTTCAGGGGAAATAACTCTTTTTTTTCAGGGGAGATAACTGTAATTTTTCAAGGGAAACAACTCTCTTTTTTTTAGGGGAGGTAACTCAGTTTTTTTCAAGGGAGGTAACTCGATTTTTTCAAGGGAAATAACTCTCTTTTTTTTCAGGGGAGGTAACTGTAATTTTTCAAGGGAAACAACTCTTTTTTATCAGGGGAGGTAACTCATTTTTTTACAGGGGAGGTAACTCGATTTTTTCAAGGGAAACAACTCTTTTTTTTTCAGGGGAGGTAACTCAGTTTTTTTCAGGGGAAGTAACTCGATTTTTCAAGGGAAACAACTCTTTTTTTTCAGGGGAGGTAACTCAGTTTTTTTCAGGGGAGGTAACTCGATTTTTTCAAGGGAAACAACTCTCTTTTTTTTCAGGGGAGGTAACTCGATTTTTTCAAGGGAAATAACTCTCTTTTTTTTCAAGGGAGGTCACTGTAATTTTTCAAGGGAAACAACTCTTTTTTTTCAGGGGAGGTAACTCAGTTTTTTTCAGGGGAGGTAACTCGATTTTTTCAAGGGAAATAACTCTCTTTTTTTTCAGGGGAGGTAACTGTAATTTTTCAAGGGAAACAACTCTTTTTTATCAGGGGAGGTAACTCAGTTTTTTTCAGGGGAGGTAACTCGATTTTTTCAAGGGAAACAACTCTTTTTTTTTCAGGGGAGGTAACTCAGTTTTTTTCAGGGGAAGTAACTCGATTTTTCAAGGGAAACAACTCTTTTTTTTCAGGGGAGGTAACTCAGTTTTTTTCAGGGGAGGTAACTCGATTTTTTCAAGGGAAATAACTCTTTTTTTTTCAGGGGAGGTAACTGTAATTTTTCAAGGGAAACAACTCTCTTTTTTTCAGGGGAGGTAACTCAGTTTTTTTCAGGGGAGGTAACTCGATTTTTTCAAGGGAAATAACTCTTTTTTTCAGGGGAGGTAACTGTAATTTTTCAGGGGAAGTTAACTCGATTTTTCAAGGGAAGTAACTCTGTTTTTTTCAGGGGAAGTAACTCGATTTTTTCAAGGGAAGCAACTCTTTTTTTTCAGGGGAGGTAACTCCGTTTTTTTCAGGGGAAATAGCTCTTTTTTTTCAGGGGAGGTAACTGTAATTTTTCAAGGGAAACAACTCTTTTTTTTTCAGGGGAGGTAACTCAGTTTTTTTCAGGGGAAGTAACTCGATTTTTCAAGGGAAACAACTCTTTTTTTTCAGGGGAGGTAACTCGATTTTTTCAAGGGAAATAACTCTTTTTTTCAGGGGAGGTAACTGTAATTTTTCAAGGGAAACAACTCTTCTTTTTTTCAGAGGAGGTAACTCAGTTTTTTTCAGGGGAGGTAACTTGATTTTTTCAAGGGAAACAACTCTTTTTTTCAGGGGAGGTAACTGAGGTTTTTTCAGGGGAAGTAACTCGATTTTTCAAGGGAGGTAACTGAGGTTTTTTTCACGGGAGGTAACTCGATTTTTTCAAGGGAAGCAACTCTTTTTTTTCAGGGGAGGTAATTCCGTTTTTTTCAGGGGAAATAACTCTTTTTTTTTCAGGGGAGGTAATTCCGTTTTTTTCAGGGGAAATAACTCTTTTTTTTCAGGGGAGGTAACTCGATTTTTTCAAGGGAAATAACTCTTTTTTCAGGGGAGGTAACTGTAATTTTTCAGGGGAAGTAACTCGATTTTTCAAGGGAAGTAACTCTGTTTTTTTCAGGGGAAGTAACTCGATTTTTCAAGGGAAGTAACTCTGTTTTTTTCAGGGGAGGTAATTCGATTTTTTCAAGGGAAGCAACTCTTTTTTTTCAGGGGAGGTAAACTCCGTTTTTTTCAGGGGAAATAGCTCTTTTTTCAGGGGAGGTAACTGTAATTTTTCAAGGGAAACAACTCTTTTTTTTCAGGGGAGGTAACTCAGTTTTTTTCAGGGGAAGTAACTCGATTTTTCAAGGGAAACAACTCTTTTTTTTCAGGGGAGGTAACTTGATTTTTTCAAGGGAAACAACTCTTTTTTTTCAGGGGAGGTAACTGAGGTTTTTTCAGGGGAAGTAACTCGATTTTTCAAGGGAGGTAACTGAGGTTTTTTTCAGGGGAGGTAACTCGATTTTTTCAAGGGAAGCAACTCTTTTTTTTCAGGGGAGGTAATTCCGTTTTTTTCAGGGGAAGTAACTCGATGTTTTCAAGGGAAATAACTCTTTTTTTCAGGGGAGGTAACTCGATGTTTTCAAGGGAAATAACTCTTTTTTTCAGGGGAGGTAACTGTAATTTTTCAGGGGAGGTAACTCGATTTTTTCAAGGGAAGTAACTCTTTTTTTTCAGGGGAGGTAACTGTAATTTTTCAAAGGAAACAACTCTTCTTTTTTTCAGGGGAGGTAACTGTAATTTTTCAAAGGAAACAACTCTTCTTTTTTTCAGGGGAGGTAACTCAGTTTTTTTCAGGGGAGGTAACTCGATTTTTTCAAGGGAAACAACTGTTCTTTTTTTCAGGGGAGGTAACTCAGTTTTTTTCAGGGGAGGTAACTTGATTTTTTCAAGGGAAAAAACTCTTTTTTTCAGGGGAGGTAACTCAGTTTTTTTCAGGGGAGGTAACTTGATTTTTTCAAGGGAAACAACTCTTTTTTTCAGGGGAGGTAACTGAGTTTTTTAAGGGGAAGTAACTCGATTTTTCAAGGGAAGCAACTCTTTTTTTTCAGGGGAGGCAACTCCGTTTTTTCAAGGGAAACAACTCTTTCTTTCAGGGGAGGTAACTCAGTTTTTTCAAGGTAAATAACTATTTTTTTTCAGGGGAGGTTACTAATTTTTCAAGGGAAACAACTCTTTTTTTTCAGGGGAGGTAACTCAGTTTTTTTCAGGGGAAGCAACTCGATTTTTCAAGGGAAACAACTCTTTTTTTCCTTATAAAAATCAAGTTACCTCCCCTGAAAAAACTGAGTTACCTCCCCCGTCTGTCCGTAAACTTTTTTTTGTAGCGACTACTCCTCTGAAACTACTGAATGGATTTTCATGAAACTTTACAGAAATGTTGCCCATGAAGTCTAGTTGATCCTAGCAAAAATTCATGTTGATGTAAAATCCAAGATGGCCGCCAGATCTAAAAATAGGTTTTTAAAAAACAAGTTTGTAGCGACGTTAAACATGGCTGCCAGCGGCCATCTTTGTTTACATAGAGTTATATAATGAAAACTTGTAGCGACTACTCCTCTGAAACTACTCGACGGATTTTCATGAAACTTTACAGGAATGTTACTCTTGATGTCTAATTGATCCTAGCAAAATTTCAGGTTGGCCGGAAATTCAAGATTGCCGCCACGGCTAAAAATAGATTTTTAAAAAAGAAGTTTGTAGCGACTACGTCTTGAAACTATAAGTGATATTGATATGGGACTTTTTGTAAAATGATCAGCATGACATGACGGTTATCAGAGTCAAACATTATTTTGATTCGACGTTAAACATGGCTGTCAGCGGCCATCTTTGTTTACATAGAGTTATATCATTAAAACTTGTAGCGACAACTCCTCTGAAACTACTCGACGGATTTTCATGAAACTTCACAGGAATGTTGCTCTTGATGTCTTATTGATCCTAGCAAAATTTCAAGTTGGCCGGAAATTCATGATGGCCGCCACGGTTAAAAATAATTTTTCAAAAAACAAGTCTGTAGCGACTACTTCCTGAAATCAAAATCAATCAGTAGAGATTCAAGGTCATTGACCTCTTGTTCTGAACCCCTGGCAGGATTTCAACGAAACTTGACAAGGATGATCAGCATCAAGCCTAGTTGTGCATATCATCACCATATTCCGGTTGAATGATTTTTGGCAGAGTTATGGCCCTTTAAATGTTTTACTACACAAACTTTGTCCAAAATAGTCTCTTATGAACTCCTTGCCGGATTTCAACGAATCTTGGCGGGGATGATCAGTACCAAGCCTAGCCTAGTTGCACATGTCATTGCCGTGTTCTGGTTGAACGATATTTGGCCCTTTTAAGGTTTTAATGCACAAACTTTGTCCCAACTAATTCTCCTGATCCCCTGGCCGGATGTCAACGAATCTTGGCAGGGATGATTAGTACAAAGCCTTATGCGCATTTCATTGTCTTGTTCCAATTGAAGGAATTTTGACAGAGTTATGACCCATTCAAGGTCAAAATGTATAATGATCTTTTGGAAACCATAGATAAAAGTCAAGTTACAATCGTGGTCATGGTCGACTTGAGTGCAGCGTTCGATACCATTGATATCCCGATACTGATTCAAATCATTCAAGATGAATTTGGTATTCAAAGCACTCCCTTGAAATGAATCGAATCTTATCTCACGAACAGAACAATGAAAGTCTTAGTCGAACAGTCAGCATCCGACACTGAGCCACTGAGGTTCGGTGTTCCGCAGGGTTCTTGTGCCAGACCGGTGATCTTTACCCTATATATATCGGCTCTCAACCGAGTGGTGCAGAAATATCCAGCCGATCTCTATGGATACGCGGATGACCACAAGATTGCGTTCAGAATTCAAGCGGGTAATTCTCAAAATGAGACTACTGTTTTCCAACAACTTGACAGTTGCCTCAATGACATCATAAAATGGACGACATCCTTCAAACTGAAAATGAATCAGTCTAAAACTGAAATAATTATATATGGAACCAGACAACAGTTAGCGAAATTGAACATCACAAGTGTAAACGTTGGTGGGTGCGATGTAAAATGCGTCGATCATGTCAGAGACCTGGGTGTAATCATGACCAATACACTCAACTTTGAACATCACATCCAGAAAAAGTGTCAGATCGCTCATGTGCAGTTACGAAATCTTAGAGCTATACGTAAACATCTCACACAAAAGTCAACTGAATCATTAGTGCATGGATTGGTTCATTCCCACATTGACTTCTGCAACGGTCTATTTACTGAAATTCCAGCCTACCAAATCAACAAACTACAGCGAGTCCAAAATCATGCCGCTAGAGTAGTTATGAATGCTTCCTATGAACAACCAAGTGCTGAACTTCTGAAACAATTACACTGGCTTCCAGTTGAAGCTAGAGTCATGTTCAAAGTCCTAGTAATAGTCTTCCGTGTCATCAATGGTACAGCTCCAGTATATCTGAGGGAAATGTTTGTACCTATTCGAGGACGGTACAGACTGCGATCACAAAGTGACACTAACTTCAACATCCCTAGACGGCGAACAAAACTAGCAGACAGATCTCTGGCCGTCGTTGGTCCCAAATGGTGGAACGATCTACCTACCGGTAGTTATCTGAAAGCCATTCAGTCTGAAGCCAGCTTTAGATCAAAACTGAAAACACATTTGTATAGTCAGTTTCATGAACATGACTGTGCTCTTGTTAAATACAAAATATCTGCAATGATATAAAACAGCATTGATATATATATATATAGGTCTAAATCTTAAGTTCTAGAATCCTGTTTATATTTTTGAATGTATATGTTTAATGTGTGTATATAATTATGTAGTATCATATACATGTACATGTGTAAAATGTTTATTCTTTTTAACTACCGGTAAATGTGTGTTATGTAATTGTGAAGCGCAATAGAATATTTTATAATTTTTGCGCTATATAAATGCCATGTATTTGTATTTGTATTTAGGCCACTAACTTTGTACATACTAGCAGTCCTGAATGGTTCATCCCTGCCAAGTTTCGTTGAAATCCAGCCAGAGGTTTACCTGCCAAGTTTCGTTGAAATCCAGCTAGCCCTGCCAAGTTTCGTTGAAATCCAGCTCTGGCTGGATTTCAACGAAACTTGGCAGGTCAACCTCTGGCTGGATTTCAACGAAACTTCTGGCTGGATTTCAACGAAACTTGGCAGGTCAACCTCTGGCTGGATTTCAACGAAACTTGGCAGGGATGATCAGTACCAAGCCTAGTTGCATATATCATCGTCATGTTCCGGTTGAATGATTTTGAAAGAGTTATGGCCCCTTATACATAAACTTTACCTTTAGCCAGTAGAGCATCCACAGGCCCTCTTGGCCCAATGGGCCTATTTTTTTTATTATCTAAAAGTGGTTTTAATGTGTTGGATAAACAAATTAAGACATCCTAACAGTTTTATAGCAGTTTTATAGCAAACTATTGAGGCTGAATGAAGTTATTTTAGATTTCTTAATTTTCTGCTGTCCCAGGAGTTTACATGAGAAAAGCCAAATCAATTGGCTGTAAAATATTTATTTCTTAACTGATTTTCAAAACCAAGGTATTTTTATTTACCACTAAAAATGCCAGTTCCAATGATACATAATTTATGTACGTATTATTGAAATTACTCATTGCTGAAAAACCTTTGACTGAACCAAGCGCCCCAAGCAATAGTAAAGGATACAACAAACAAGTCCTCAGCCGAGTGGTTAGTGTCTCTGACTTGCAATCACTTGCCCCTCACCGCTGTAGGTTCGATCCCTCAGGGGCCTAGGAATCTTTATGTGAGGAAGCTATCCAGCTGGCTTGCGGAACGTCGATGGTTCTACCCAGGTGCCCGCCCGTGCACGAAAATTGCCCGGAGGGGCACCTGGGGTCTTCCTCCACCAGTGAAAGCTTGAAAGTCGCCATATGACCTTAGCTGTTGGTGCGACTATAAAATCCAATTCAATTCAATTCTACAGAGCAGTGATGTAGGAACAGACAAGAACTACAAGTATTTTAAAGATTTCTTTATATGTAAACAAATGACAAGAATGCACCATACTAAAATAAATACTATAATCTCGTCAATATCTGAATTGGCAATATCTGAAATTCATTAGAACATCTTGTTGTTACCGACTGAACGTTTATATTTAACAGCAGCCCCGTGTGGCTGCCGGGGTAGAATACAACCACTGCAAATCCCACTAGAGGCAGAGGGGTAAGATCCCCCTACCCACCCTTCATGTTCATTTTGTAATTTTTTATCATGCTCATTCAAGATTTTCATCCTGACACCGCATATGCAAACATGGAAATGTGGGTCCATCGTAAATGGAGTGTCTACTATAGAATTTGCAGCAACTCTACAGTTCTGCAGGTTAGAAGGTTCTAGGCCCATTCTTCATATTTTATCTTGATGTAAATGAAGGATGAGCCTGGCATGTTCATTATTGTTAGGTGCCATATAACCTTTCATGTGTTGGAGCACCATAAAACTAAATTCAATTATTTAATAGCAGCAGTCGGAGAAATATCTGATGGACCATTGGTGTTAAAATGATACACTGATGGTGATGAAAATATTTTCTCTCAAACTGTAACATCAATTAACTTAACTAAACACGGGCTGAAAACAAGAGGTCTAAGGCCTCCAAGCACTATACTGTTAAAATACAACTGTATTTGATTACATCTGAACTGTCAAGTTTCAGAGATTGAGAGGTGGAACATTTATGAACGCTCGTCTCAGACCATTCCTGTTGATAACGAGCAGTATTTTATAATTGCTGTTAAGAGTGCAACACCATTTAAACAAACTAGACACCTCCGGCAATATTTTTTCAGAGGTTTCGTGAAGATTCAGGTAAACTCGAAGAAATCAAATGACTTTCCTTTATGTCTATGTAAATAAAGATGGCCACTGGTGGACATCTTGAACGCCGGATCAATATAAATTTCATTGAAAAACAACTACAAGGCAAGCAGATCTATTAAAGAAAGTTCCTATATCAATATCTCTTTTTGAGAGTAGTGTTCTACAACATGTATTGCCGAGATTCTACTCTTGGCTCGAATCCACACAAGGCATGGGTCTGCAGCTCTAAAGCGCAAGGCCTGATCCACTGAACAACAGCTACCGAGGTTTGCAGCTGTCAGACATAAATTGCTATAAACATATATGCTATATACAGCAATGAGGTTACAGCAGTGTTTTGTTGTACATAACAGTCACTTAGGACTCGTGCTATCTCTGTTCGGTTTGATCCATGTGTTTCTGTGCCTGAAGCCGCGATGAGATTTCCTCGAATGTCTGGTGAAGTTTGCCGGGGTTTGTGAAGAAGTAAGTGAACAGTTTTCTCTCTCGGGCCAGTAATGTGTCGTTCTTCAGCAGCTTCAAGTAAAGAAAACCATACCATAATAGTAACAGGGTAGTTTTATGTCTTATCACATAACTTGCAGTGTGGGAGTGTAGAAAGCCATGGCATAAATAGTCAAACCTGCTCAAAGAGTTCAACTCTGTCAGAGACCACCTGCATTAAGGGACCACCATTACATTCCCGATTACACTGTTTTAAATTAAAATGCACCTTTATTAAGAGACCACCTTTGTTAAACGACCAATTTTAATCTTCCTTTAGTGGTCTCTTTACGGGTTATCCATTACAGACATACCCAGGACTAGAGGAAGGCAAATCTGGTTCTTAAAACTCAATTTTGAATCTATGAGTGGGTGTTCAATTGCAAAAGTGCGTTCCTGGGGTGCCATGTATGCTTTAATGGAATAGTCCTGGTTTGACTGTATCATAATACACTAGTGTAATAAAAATGCAACATTGCTTGGTCTTTTGTGTGCAGTGGGAATTGTCCGACGAGGCAGTTTCTCGGTGTAGTTCGGAGAAGACTGAAGCGACATATGACGTCTTTGTATGACAACAATATATTTATGAAATGACATTAATAAATGTATGTTAATGGCATTTTAGCGATATCTCCACACGTATCAGATCTACATACCTTCTTTTTACTGTCAATGTCTTTCACTACGTCCATAATGCCCTGCTCCAGCTGTTTGAGCATGTTTCGTAGTTGTATGATGGTGTCAAGTATTGGTCGAGGGGTCAGCAGGGGCTGACCACTCGTGGTACTGGACCCTGCGTAAACAAGCTCCTCACACATTCTCACATTGCGCTCTCTGAAGTTATAAAGAAGATATATTGTTGTACAATACCACTCTATAAATGTGTCCTGGCTTTGGTGTCCCTGTAGTGCAGTTGGTATTGCGCTCACTACTAACCAATACGACAGACAGACAGACGACAGACAGACGGACAGAGATGGAGGAAACTGACAGATGACACAGATGGACGACAAGATGTACAGACGGACCAACAGAGACTTACAATAGCTGTACATTATCATGACCAGTGTGACTAGTGGAGGCAAGAGAACTGGTCAGTCCGGCGTGTCTCTGCTGTAATTTCTGACCGTTCTCCATGAGGGACGAGTAAGTGAGGAACAACTGCTTCTCCGATTGATCACCCGACTCATCTGTAATATATAACAACTGACCGTATGACTCAATATGTACTATATATTACAATGCCCTTAATTAAAACACTTTACATGTTGTATTTTAATTCCCAGTGGGGCTGAGATAAAAACAAGGTGCAGGTAATTTGTCTGATGAACTTTTGAATAAACTATTTTGTTTGTATGTCTTGACATTCTCCTGCTAATTGCCTAAAGTTGCAAAAATAAAGCGTGCAATGTTGGCAATGTCGCTGTACCAACAGTTAATATTACAGTGTTAAAACAATTTTTTTAACACATATACATTGTATTTACATTTAAAATTAAAGTATGAAAGACAGATAGAACAAACATAATGTAAATATATGGACTGAATTCGAGCAGTCCAGACCTGAAACCACATCAACCAGGATGCTGCAAGGTCAGTATAAGCATTAGATCAAAGGGACTATTGGATTTATATAACAGGTGGCTATCTCCATATGATGGAAAACAGGTCACAGTTTCATATCCAAATAGTTTTCCATATTATAGCCACAAAGTAAAGGTACTTCTTTCAGGATCGCATCTCCGTTTTAACCATGTAGATTTTTCTTCATGTCATATTGTTTTAATTACATTGTACGTTCATTTGGGAATAATCTGCTTTTTTTTTGAGCCTGCAGCAGTACTCTTATCTACTGTTGCAATATGAAACAGTTACTTTATGCCAGAAACAATTCATGCCCATATTCAGCTTACCCAGCATGTGGTAGAGTCTGGCAGTGCTTTTATCCCGGGAATCAACAGTTTCACGTTTATGACGTGCCGGGGTGAGTGAGCTGTCTCCCATTACACTCTGTAATAGCAAATGGTATAATCTTACATCTGTTTACATGAATATCAGTAAATTAATGGCACAATCCTACATCTGTTTACATGGATATCAGTAATTAATGGCATAATCTTACATCTGTTTACATGAATATCATTAAGTAATGGCATAATCCTACATATGTTTACATGGATATCAGTAAATCAGACTGAGTAAATTAATGGCATAATCCTACTCTGTTTACATGGATATCAGTAATTAACGTCATAATCCTACATCTGCTTACATTAATATCAGTAATTAGTGGCATAATCTTACATCTGTTTACTTACAACTGTTTAAATGGATATCAGTAATTAATGGCATAATCTTACATCTGTTTACATGGATATCAGTAATTAATGGCATAATCTTACATCTGTTTACATGGATATCAGTAATTAATGGCATAATCTTACATCTGTTTACATGGATATCAGTAATTAATGGCATAATCTTACATCTGTTTACATGGATATCAGTAATTAATGGCATAATCTTACAACAGTTTACATGGATATCAGTCATCAATGGCATACTCTTACAACTGTTTACATGGATATCAGTAATTAATGGTATAATCTTACATGTTTACATGGATATCAGTAATTAATGGCATAATCCTACATCGGTTTACATTAATATCAGTAATTAATTGCATACTCTTACATCTGTTTACATGGATATCAGTAATTAATGGCATAATCTTACATATGTTTACATGGATATCAGTAATTAATAGCATAATATTACAATTGTTTACATGGATATCAGTAATTAATGGCATAATATTACAATTGTTTACATGGATATCAGTAATTAATGGCATAATATTACAATTGTTTACATGGATATCAGTAATTCATAGCATAATATTACATTTGTTTACATGGATATCAGTAATTCATGGCATAATCCTACATGTGTTTACATTAATATCAGTAATTAATGGCATAATCTTACATCTGTTTACATGGGTAATCATAAATTAAGTTGTGTGTACTATACCATTCTGGCCTGGGACTGTGTGTACTGTCTGTATAGCTGCGTGTACAGGGATGTGAGGATGTGGTGCAGCTCCCGGTGTCCACGCAGTTCCACCTCCAGCAACATGGTTACAAATTCATTCCGCGACCTCTGCGTGATCAACTCATTGATGACCTGTAGAGAATATATGGTCTGATTGATTAACATTTTCATTCGACATTGTACATGATCCTGATTTAGTTATCTCAAGTTTAACGTTTATAAACGACAACATACAAGCTGTATAAGAAACAAACATAATATTAATTATTTTTTTGAAGAACCTGGTAAAATCCTGCAATCTGATTGGTTAAGGTTATATCAGTCATGAGATATTAAACCATCAAAAATGTGTCCTTATTTAGTTTCATTTCAATATGTTTGTTAGGAAAACTGTCGGCAGTTGTAAGGGATATTGATTATAAGGGCAGTTTGAGAAAAAAATATCATTACCACAAATTTTGATATAATAACCATCACCACATACAAAATAAGATATCCTTACTTTTCCATAACCCATAAACTTAAATTTCTTGCAAATCAGATAAGGTTATCCACATTGTACATGAGTGCTGGAAAGCCTGATCTTACATATTAAAGTCATGGGCAACAACAATGATGTCGGTAACCTCAACAGTTGCAGCATGACATTGTGTAAATAACCATTATGCAAAACATAATTAGTTGGCAATGCTAATGAACAAAGTGTCAATGCAAGAGAAAGGAACAGTCATGGGTATCCAGTTCAGATAGCGCTGCACCCCCACCCCATTGTACCTTGTCTTGATTAGATGTAAAGTAGTCCTGCCTGGCCAGTTTCAGGTTGTAGTCCCCTGTCAGTACTCTCAGTACTTTGGCATCCTTACACTCCTGGATGAGATGTGGCACCTCCTTCTCCGCGAGCTGCAGAAAGTCACACCGTACCGCCTGCGTGGACGCCTGTAGTTTCTGTAATCTTTCTCTACAAATCGAACATTCAAATACCAGATTTCTTGGAAAGCTATATTTTAAAACAGACCTGAAATTCATTGCTAGCAAAATTGCATCAGAAGTAAAACGTCTCCATACTTAATTAAAATCTTCAAGATGGGAAAATTTAAAAGGACATATGGCAATCTTGAAGTATTTATAAAATTCAAGCATTCAAATTAGCACCTCAGTTTACTTTTCCAGTACTATTTTAACTCTAAAACTATTCGCATATAATTAAATGGGTTTTTACCTCCATATTTGGTTATATTGGGACAGCAACCTCAGTGGGAGATGAGAAGATGGATGAAGTTTTCCATCAGACATGCATCTGCCAGGGAGAAAACTCGTTGAGCGGGGAAAAAGCCTGTAGCTTCAAAGCACAAGCTACCGAGGACGCTTTTTTGCATATAATTAAATAAATGGTATTAATAGCATTGGAAGTTTTCATTTTATTCTACAATCATTGGTGCAATAATCAACAATAGTAATACTAGTATACAAAAACAATTTCCTTTGAAATATTCAAATTATTACTTATTATGCAAAAGGGGCCTTTCACTCTTCCAGATCACCTCTAGTCCCTGTAAAAGTTAACCAGCTACATGTATTCACTACTTACTTGTTTTTAATTGCATCAGTACAAAAGGTGCCTGTCTTGAGTGCATCGAGTATCCCCTCGGCACACTGGTGGTGACCTTTTAACCTTTTCATGTCACACAGGGTCTTTATTCTGTCTGATTCACTCTTCAGGTATCTTCAGAGAAAGGAACTCATAATTTTAGTATGACATCATCACAGTAATTTGAGATCAGTGATCAATAAAGTTACACACCTCCGTATTTGGGTTGGTGATGGGTACGGTGTTAATTGTTGAAGTTGGAATAACGCCCTTTGTTTTCCCCTAGTGGATATCCCAACGGAAATTAATAATGAATGTTAAAGTAATAAATATGTGACACTCACATATAGAGGATCTTACAGGAGTGACTGTGTATTATTGATTTTAATAAACGAGTTGGATAAAAAATGTAATAAACGAGTTGGATAAATGTGCCTCGTATCCTATCTTTTTATCCATCGAGTTTAATATTAAAGTCAATAATACACAATCACGAACTTAACACCTACGACGTGATAGTGAAAAAGTCGCTACGTTACGCGACTGTACATGCGTTTGTCCTACAAATAATGTGACACCTTAAACCAAATTTAACGTTACTAAAATGCATTTTATGAAGTAAGATTTCAAATAATGATAAATAGTTAAGGTGTCTGAACATATCGTATGATATACCATACAAACAATTGGGATTAAATGTTTTACTGTATACAAACACAGTGAGTCGCTAGGCTAGCGCTAGGATTTTAAACCCTTTAGCCAAATCTGGCTAAAGCCCTAAAAATTCCTTTAGCCAGATTAGAATGTCTTTAGCCAGACTTTTGCCGAGATATTTTTGAACGAATTGGAGGCGCTAAAACTTCGCGTTTGCGTACACGTCAATAAAAGTATGCGTTATAAACCTACATGTATAGGGTATCAATATGCATTCTGCTTTAGTGCTTACTTATAATTACAAGAGGAGCTGTACAATGTTCAAAAAGTTTTAAAAATTGTATTTAATTTAATGCTATTTTAATTTTTAAAAATTGTCGACTGAAATTTAAAAAAGGACAGAATGAATGCATACATATAATAAGAAAATATAAAAATGCAGACTCTGGTCACCATTGGTTAGACCATTTAGTATTTTCATTAACTGTATTTCAATATACCTACTAACATTCATAGAAATAAAATAAATATATTTAAAAATATAAGGCTAAGCTGAGGCATTATAAAACAAGTTCAACTAACAGGAGTTACAAAGGAGCTAGAAAGATTGCACTGCATTGTGAGACAAAATTCAGAAATGCCACATACACCACGAATATCATGCACAGAGTAAGTAATAACAGTGAAGTAAGAAGAGAGTGAATGGTGACCCGTAATGGAGATATAGCGCAGCTGACTGAAATCTCGTATGGCTTCGAGAAGTGGAAGGAACCTCGTTTTAGCGGTAAACTTTTCTGAATATCCGCCATTTTGTTTCCATCGGTGAAGTGCTCTGCTTTATGAAATTGTAAAATATTTGACTGTTTTGCATTATTAGGTCATCTTACTTCACAGAACTTGTTTGTTGTTATATTACTAATAGTTGATATTGACATTTTGGGTATTTTTACGTTACTTTACAGTGAATTGATTGATATAAAATAAAATGCACAAACTGTTGGTCGGCCGTGTTTGTTAAAGTATTGTTTATCAGAGATGTCGAGATGGCGCAAATCCGCTATACATTTGTTTGTTTTAATTAATTCCTCAAAAATAAACAGCTCGCCGTCGAAAACTGTGATTGTAAAAAGTAGTGGTCTACTTTTTTTATGCAAAACTCCTTTATTTTATCTAATAATTTGTGTTAAAGACTGCATAGATATCGACCAGCATGGCCGATTCTAGCCAATGCCGATTAAATGCACCCTTTTGTACTTCTCTATTAATTTGTTTGTTTTATTTAATTCCTAGAAAATAGACAGCTCGCTGTCGAGAAATATGATTGAAGAATGTAGTGGTACACTTTTTGTTATGCAAAAACCTTAATTTTGTCTAATAATTTGTCTTAACAATTGCATAGATATCGCACAAAACGACCATACATGCCGATTCCATCCAATGATTATGAAATGCCATCTTGTTTGACTTCGCTATACATTTTTTTTGTTTTAGTTAATTCCTAGGAAATAGACAGCTCGTTGTCAAGAAATATGATTGACGGATGTAGTGGTACACTTTTTGTTATGTAAAAACCTTAATTTTGTCTTAAAGAGGACATAGAGTGTCGACCAAAACGGCCATACATGGCCGATTCTAGCCAACGACGATGCTGTAGGAATCCGCTTTAGGTTTTTTAATTTTAGTTAATTCCTCCAATAAAAACACCTCGCTGTCGAGAAATATGATTAAAGAATGTAGTGGTACACTTTTTGTTTATGTAAACGCTTTAATTATGTTTTAAAAACTCTTATTCAATCCATCTGTGTTGGTGCTCTTTTGGTTAATTAAATGTCCTTTCCAGCAGTTGAACAACGAACAACAACTTTTAATGTCTGTATCAATTGAGCGCTTTCCAATGCATTTCACCATAAATTATGCGTCCTGGAGATAGTATTTTTTTTACTATAAGTTCTCAAACCCATATGACCTACATACATATATAATCACGCAAAAGCAGTTAAATGAAGCGGCGCTAACGCAGGGTTTATGGCAGTTGTTTATTGCGATCAAAAGATATAAAGGGTTTCTCCAATCATAATTATACGGTGCCCCGTGGCTAATTGGTCGTCCTACGCAGGATGTTTGTTTAGATCAAAGAGGCCATAAATCACTGGCAAACACTGGCCACCCGTGGTGTGTTGACATCGAATATATACCATGATTGTGTAATATTATTATTTTTCAATTTTATTTATATTATATGCATCTATGAAACTAAACACATAAGAAATAGATTGTTTGTCATGTGATATTATTTTTTTATACAAAATTATCTCATTCGGTGTTGCGAGTTACTGTGTCATGTTACAAGATATTTAAAAGTTCCACTTAGACGGATGCTAGTATTTTAAAAATGTGTTATTATGTAATATATAAAAAAACAATTCAATCAAAAAAAAATAGTGTGAATTGAGAACATTAATAATTGAAAACGTAAAAAAAAAAGAAGTTAGATAAACCACAGACCAGTTGCACTTACTAATAATTAGGTTAGGTCTGGTTACACCAGAGTTTTGTAATTATATTATATTTCTATAAATGAATACACATTTAGAAAACAACAACAATCAAAACCCCCCCACCCCCCACCCCCCAAAAAAAAATATCGAAATTGTGTGCATGTATAATGTATTTTATATATATTCCCTTTTATTAATGACATCTTTTAAATATGTTTCGAAATAAATACAAAAAGAAATCACTCGTAACTCTAGTACGCTTAACTTAATGCTAACGCCCCTTTTTACAAACACTCAAAATAAAATTCGTCATCTACCGCTAACCAGCATTTGCCAATAAATAAACCTTGATTTTAATAAACCTTGAAAGAATATGTTATATGTATAGAAGCGTCAAAATAGCAACGAAGGTGTAACAAGTTTATCTTTATTACAACTAGATTAACGCGAATCTGATTACCGGTACAATGAACCCATTCCGC
The DNA here is from genome assembly GCA_037043455.1 of Cyrtodaria siliqua. Classification (NCBI taxonomy): domain Eukaryota; kingdom Metazoa; phylum Mollusca; class Bivalvia; order Adapedonta; family Hiatellidae; genus Cyrtodaria; species Cyrtodaria siliqua. The sequence continues at coordinate 378,188 of JAWPHD010000230.1, read as the reverse complement.
TATATTCATAACAATTGACTGATAGCGTTAACCCAGGGATGGAAACTAACTTTTAAAGCTTGGTTGCCCAAACGGGCAACCATCTTCTGGATTTTGGTTGCCCAGCTGAAAATTTATGAGCCCAGATTTTCTGGATTTTTCTTTTCGACACACTAACAAACACATTAACAAACATGATTTTAACAAATTTACTTTATTTAGGCCAAACAAAAAAATAGGTGTGTTTCCTATTGCAAGGTCTAGGGTCAGTAGATAGGCATATTTATATTCTATAGTTCACTAGTCTGATCATGGCCATTACAGTATCTCTGGCATGGTATATATTCCACCCTTTTCCTGTGAAAAATTCCCCTCTTAAAAAAAATAAAAAAAAAATATATATATATTAGAAAATGTTAAACTACAATACAGGAAAACAGCATACTTTTTGCAATTCACCTTCCTGAAGGCCCTGGCCCCAGTCACCTAAAAGCTGACAAGTGCCCTTAAAGATTCCCCCGTGAAAGTGTTATTTGTATAACATCAAATACTGTAACGTTCGCGCTCCGTGAAATTAGAACGGGAGCCGCATTTTAGAATGGCCCAAAACGGAAATGCGTCAATTTCCCAATATCCGGTTGACTTAAATTGCATTTTATCGTTGAATAAACAGAGTTGCGACTATTTACTGCATTTAATCGCTTAATAAACTGTGTAAGAAATATTTTCTGTGTTGTTGTTTTCTACTGAAATGTTATTCGTCCCGCATTGACGAATAATGCCGAGGAAATCGACTTTAGCTTGTCGAAAAAGCTAGTCGCCCGGGCGGACTACCGACTTATGAAATTTACTCGCCCAGCTTGAAATTTAGTCGTTCCGGGCGAACGGGCAACCGTTAGTTTCCATCCCTGGTTAACCGCGCACCTGCCGCAGTTATAAGCATTTTTAAAGAGCGCCCAGCGATCACGATAAAATTTCTGATCATGTACAGAGACGCTTATCTTTCTCGTTTTAGCCATACGAGATCGTGCGAGATTCGATTATGTGCCCATTCACTCTCTTCTTACTTCACTGGTAATAAAAGCCACTTCATTCTAAAATTGTACCAATATTTTGAGTAAGCGCACCTTTTATATTTTTTCATGTTGATTGTTCAACCATAAATCAGGGTTCTCCACAGGCCATTTAAGCATAGCGGAGCCGCTGCGCTTGACTTCCAAAATCTTACATCCCGCGGTGCCTAAACTGCGCCGCTATGCTTAAAAACCAGAGCGCGGTGCTTCGATCTGAAGGCAAACACCGCCTTTAAAAACTCTTATGCGCACCGTACACAAATTCATAAACTCGCGTCAAACAATACACACAAGTAACACGTGACTGATCTATGCAGTATGCAGAACGTGCGATAACACGCTGTGTGATTAGTGGATTGTTGACAACAAATTGCAATTATCACGTGTTGATTGGATTATGTCGGGTTGTTGTGGATTAATCAGTAATTGGGAGATAATTGGGATGGGAGAATGTAACTTAAAGCAGTTGAACTGGAAAGTTTGTTAATATTGGCAGTTTGTGTATCGGCTTACGTGTATTGTTCAAGACGGAAATGAAAGATGTGATGTGCAAGAGTTTGTTTGTTTTGCGTAAGTAAGTATAATTGTTTTGTCATTTGATTTAAGTTTGTGCGTTAATAAATAAAATAAATAGCAATTTTGGGAAAATATCTGGTCATTTGAAAAAAGAAAAGAAGAAATGAAGGTGGTTTATTTATCTGTTTACTTCAAAGCTTGTCAATATTTTGAAAACAAAAATACTAGAAATTACTTACAAAATAAAACAAAAATAATTCAGTTATTACTATTATTAAGCGTGTTGGTCTATTATATATTTATAATATATTAAATTATTTATATATGTTTCTTCAGACCTTGGCCCGCCACTTTAACCAGGATGAAGATTCAATGATGATCGAGTGGAGACAAGTGAGGGAGGTTACAAAGAATGACAGAGAGCTACAGGAGTCTCACCCCAACTTGTACAATATTGCAGCTGTTGGTCTGCTTCTTCCAACATCAACAGCAGATTGAATTAAGACAGCACAGGTCAACTCTGTGTAACAGAGTTCTCAATGCACTGCTGGCAGTAACAATGCAGGGCCCACCTCCATCAGTTTGAATATGACAGGGCAGTGGAAGAATGGCACATGGCCAGACCTAGAAGGTCAACCATCTGAATAGGAACTGCTAGCTAATATGTACAAGTCAAGACATTGAATAGGCTAACTTGTGTTGAATTTATTTGACACAAGGTTATATTTTTTAAGTATTATCAAATGTGCTGTTTTATTTCCAGGGATGAATATTGTGTAGTTGATGGTATTATATGTGTGCATGATGTGTTGATGTATATGTTGTATTATTGTGTATAAACTTATAATAAATCTTTGTATGTTTTCTTCTTCATCGTGTATTAAAACATGGATTATTTATTATTGTTTATTGTATGTATTTCAGATGCTGCATGTTGTGTTGATGTGTGTTGTATTATTGTGTATTTATTATTGTGTATGAACTTATTTTAGTAAATATTTTTATGAGTTGTTTTTTTAAATAAAAGTCTTAAAACATGGATTATTTATTATATTGTTTATTATCATAAATATATAATTATATATGGCTTCCTGACATCACTTATATCACACAAAAGAGTGCCTCACCGTCAATACAGGCAGTTACTAAAAGCCAAAAAAATCGAACACAGGAGGGGGTTTCTCCCTCCCGTACCCTCCCCCAGCATGCGCTGAATGCCACTATGCTTGAAAATAATCCTGTGGAGAACCCTGTAAATTATCCCAATTCAGAGACAGCCGATCAAACATCGGTTCACACTTGCCATTGTTCCAGTTTACGCTACCATGTGTACAACTAATTAGTCTTATCAGTGATCGTAAAGTTCAGAAACACCGACGGCATTTTTAGCTTATTAATTTGTAATCAAACTTTGCCAAACTTTGTGTTTTGAAAAGCCATTTTGGCCGTTATTTTTTTTATGTTTTACCCGGCTCGATAACGCAGTTAAATATGTGGATAATATTGAGCGCAGGGTCACAAACCAGTTGATTGACAGCAAGAGGCGGAACAGTGGGCGGAGTCTATCGCACACCGACAATTTGACAGCGGTCTTCAATAAACACTGCGATAATTAGTTTATCAGTCCAAATTGATTGTCGTAATTAGCTAACAACACCCAGCGGGGTAGTGGCTTATAAACAGTGAAAGACTTTGTGTATTAGAATTCGGGATTTTCCGAGATTTTAGACAAAATCGGTCGGAAATTTGGATTCGCTATGTATTTCTTATTATTTTCATTCGCCAGTTCGGGTTTCTTTTCGTCTATGGCGATTTGGCGAATGGTTAACGCGAGCCTAGAGTCGGTCCTCATAAATGTGTATTACGAGAAATAAGTCAATAGCGTTATTGCACACCCAGAAGCCATGTTATGTGATAAATAAGTTTACATTAGGGTATGGAAAAAGGGATACAAATCATTGTCGTATTTGTTGAGGCTCTCGTAGAACCTCTTAGAGTCATCTACTCTAATACTGTATTACCCAAATAGTAATGCCTGGAAACTTTTCAAAATGCCAAGTTGGGGGGGGTGGGGGGGGGGGGGGGGGGGGGGGGCTCTTAAAAAATGTAAACAATTTTTAAAAAATTGGCAGCTACTATTAGGGGAGGCAATAAGGGTAAATAAGGTATAATAGAGCAATAGATTTATAAAATTAGTTTCCTAAAGAACTCCGATATCAAGGGTTTTATTATAACTGTATCGAAGTACAGTCAGACCTGTAAAGGGAAAAGAAAACGGGGTCTCTGAAAGAAAATAACCGTCCGAATAATGGCAAAATTACACTACAAAACCGTTTATGAAAACTCTAGCCAGGTGTTCGGGACATATAATAATGTATATGTGCGGATTAAAAATATAGGCTTATTCATGGATTCTTAATAACCATTACTGAATATGTGTTTACTCTTAATTCGACACTCCACTTTTGGGGTTTGGCCTGGCTGGTTAAAGCCATTTATATTGTGTCTATGGAGTTTGGATTCTCAAAATAGGTAAATTATATATATACCTAGTAATTAGCAGGTTAAGAAGTTGTAAAATGTGGCTGTTGTTGGCAGGGCTTTTTTCCACAAAATTGGAAAGAGGTTCAGGCCTGTCCATTTTGGGAAAAGAAGCAGGTGCTTATTTTTCATTTTGGTAAAGATTTATTATTTCATCAATTAAGTAAATATGACACTGACTACTATGCTTTATTTATATTTTCATCCATTATTTGTTATAATTACTGACTCCCAGTCGAAACTTACTTAATACACAAAAAAACACTGCAGAATTAATACTTTTTCGCAAATTCTGAGGAACTGCTGCTTTCTGATTGGGAAAAAGTTCTGCCAGTTGGGAAAAACAGTCAAGTTTTCAATTGGGAAGAAGCCCTTTACAGGCCTGTGTTATATAAGGTAAAAAAGCCTGAAATGGTGGTCTCTACAAGCAGGTGGTCTCCTAAGCAGGTTTGACCTTGTACTTACAGGCCCTGGAGTCTGGCCAGTTCCTTACAGTCCCTTATGTTGACATCTTGACTTTCCCCACGCACCAGTAAGCTGTCGGGGTCACTAACCTCCAGAATCTCGTAGCGAGATTCCTCGCCAGAGCTGGCCATCTCAGCTATACCCTGGATACAGATGAAAGACACATGGTTAACATTTCAAAAAGGTATTTGAATTATAACTTAGGCAAGCATTTTACGAAATTTTTAAATGAACACTTTACAACATAAACAACCATAAACAACTTCAAAGGGACACATGGAAATCTTGAGATCTGCTTTACACATTTTCACACATGAAAACTAAACAAACATCTACAAACGTGTCTTCTTCTGTTTATCACCTCTATTCAATAACCTGAACTTTTTTTTTAAAATATTTTATAATTATCTAAAACAAGAGAAATCCCACACTATAATTTTTAGAAATAATGAATAACGTAATATGTTTTCTCCTATGTAAAATTACCCGAGTCGTACAGGGCAAGAAAATTAGTTTCTGAGTTCCTCATCCTACGTAATATTTGAATGGTCAAAATGATAAACTGAATTTCTACCCAATCAATGAGCACTCGTCATGGCGAGCACATGAGTGGAATTTTCGTGTCATATATATTGAAAAGTGGCTATCATAGGACATACTTTGTGTGCAAACAGCTTCCATCAGACTTAATCTCAGTTGAGTGAGGCGCCTTGCAGGTGCAAGTAGCTGCACACTCAGAGATCTCTATGCACACTCTAAGCTCTCAAGCAAATTCTTTTTTTCTTTTTTTAATTATTACTGTACATTACTTCACATTACACTTCACAACTATTTCTAGTAAACACCCAACAGTTGAAGGTTGTAAAAAAATCGGAAGAAATTTGGGCTTGGTCAATTATTTACGATTTTTCTAATCAGCATTCACAGAAACAGACAAAGTATCAATTGTAAAGCACACTGTCGACCGTAGCTCTAGGCTATAATCATGCTCAGAAGAGAAATTAGATCTGAAACAAGGTACTGCCATAAAAACATGGTTTGAGAATAACACAAATGTATTAGAAAGTATCAAACCTGAAAGAATTGTTTCCTTGTATAGGCAGTGAGTTGTGTAGTGAAAGCCTCCTCGGTGTTATAGTACTGCTGGACTGGTACCTGGGACAGAAACATGGATGGGGAACCAGTCTGACAAGCAGCACCACTCTGAGGGACTACAGAGTGGGAGTTACTCTTGTTGCCTGTAGAGGGGTCATACAGGTGGCTCATCTCGGCAACAGACTGCATCAACTTCTCCAGACATTCATTCATCTGAAATTAATAAATAATAGTGGTATGAGCTTGTTTTTGTTTCCAAAGACCTCTGCATTGTTCATCTGAGTATAGCTTTTATGTGGAAAAGAGTCCATTCAGTGGTGCAACTACACATTAAATGGTTTTACTTTGTACCAACACAAAAAGGTTATATGGCGCCAACATAATGGACAGCAAGCCGCTATGATGTGAAGCTTTGAAGTTTTTCATAAAAAAAATGGAGCTTATATTTCCTGTTGAAGAAACAATTTTTCTTTGATAATTTTAGTTACTGTAGATCACATTATTTCCACGTGATCTCAAGTTCGCGAATCACTGGGTCTCTGATTTATTCGTGTGTTCATGAATTTGTGTCCAATCCAAACGTAAATAATCATATTTGCTTACAAATAATATATATCTTTTCTGTTTATTGCCGATTTTTGTTTATTTCAATCAGTTTTCCCCGATAACTGGATTTCACTCTTAATCAATTAAGTCGGACTACTTCCGCTAGGGGAGTCCTGTTTATAGCACGGAGGCTATCAATTATACTAAGTGATACAATGTGTCAAAATAATAGTAAAGATTATATTGAATATGATTTTTAACGCTTTCGTTGACTGATGTTTAACAAATATAATTACCTGTAAACAGAAAATAAAATCGATATTTTTGAAATGCAGATGCCACACTTTAAATATAATCAATAGCGTCAACATGTTTATTAAAATTAATAATTCCAAAAAGTATTGTACAGTTATTAACATAATTTATACTTTAAATCAAATTATTATAAACTAACAGGTAAGTATTAGTTAAACCACTCATTAGGATACATGTAAAACATTTTTTGCTTGTACCCTTATATATACCTACCGATCATGTGCTAGTTTAACCCCATCAATGCCCCAAAAACCCCAAACCAGGGGCCGTGGCCCCATAAAAGAGGGCTATGGTCACTTGGTATTAATTTTAAAGAGCTCAAATGGACAGGAAAGACAAGAAATAATATGTTCTGATACTATTTATTATTACAAAATAATAATTACTTTGGTATTAGGGGGCTTGCACTTGCAGTCCAACCTTAAGCTTGAAACTGTATATAACTTTGGCTGTACTCGAACAGCCCCAGAACGAGGCACACGGTAGGCCCCCATCAGGAAGCGGTACCAGCACATGGCAAATGGTAGGCCCCAGAAGGAAGCGGTACCAGGAATGCCCAGCAGGAGTCGGAAGGTATGCCCAGCAAGAGACAGTACCCAGCAGGTCCTGGTAAGAAGCATCAGGTAGGCCCAGCAGGGGGCGGTACCTGGTAAGCCCCAGTACCAGGTGGCAAGGAGGCCCAGCAAGAGGCAGCAGGTAGGCCCAGCAGGAGGCGGTACCTGGTAGGCCCAATACTGGGGTGCTTGCAAGGTGCAAACTGAATAAGAAGTATGTCATTTGCAATAGGCGATAACTGTCTGAATCGGCTCCATTCTACAGCTTTTTGGGGGCGCATATGTAACCGGAGTTACATAGCAGCCAAAACGAGCGAAGTAAGGAAGGACTGAGCGAAGAGCCCCCAAAATGTGGTCGTGGTTATCCCCCAGGAACTGCAATCCGAAATAAATCACCAGAATATGACAACAGAGAAATGGAACAAACAACGATCCTGCATGATTAACATTGATGAAGCCACAAGAAAGGGTAAAGTGTGTATGATGATAAGATAGAATACTCTTACCCTAATTCTTGGAAACATTGTAAAATTAGCCTCCCCTGAACAGCTTAATGTATATATATATACTTTAACATATACATAATACAGATTAAATAGAGAGTACATACATGTAATGTACCAAGGACAGCAGAACATGTGGGTAAAATACTAATTTAAAAAGTACGTTCCAGCTGGTCAACACATACAGCTAGACTACATGTATATAACATATGCATGTATATGTATATAGATGGAAAATGATATTTTTTAATCGTAACATGTGTGCCCAATAAATGTTTTCGCAATCGGAATGTATTATTTACGTACGTAATGTTGTATCATGATTAAACATAAAAGTACATAGCAAAGATTAACTCCAGTTGCTGTGACAAAAGGCATCCACTAATCACACAAAACGAACTTAATGTCTCAGATGAAGATGCAGATAATATGTAACCTCCCTTGGACGATACCCGAATGATGACATTGCCGTGACTTAAACATATACTTAACAATGGCCATGAAAAAGCTGTACTACGAACACTCGTACTGCTTGTATGGAGAAATACGCATCAAGAACACCCATATTTCTCAAACGTAACACGATTCCATTTACAGATGAAACGAAAACTGGAAGTGTAAACACAGCGTGACTATTTAACTACCATAAATTTAACTAATTTACCCTAACAACGCCCATAATAAAGATATACTATGAACACTCGTATAACTTTATATAAGCCGACTAAAGACGGAATACTAAGAACACTCGTAATTCCGAAGATAGGCATATAAGCAGTATATGACTGATAATGACAATACATGTACGATAAGTTTACGTATAAGTAGATGAACGCGCATACCGCTTCCAAGAACTCGCCTGATCACTTAATGCTGTGTAGACTTCGACACATCTTTATCTGCGCCTGGCCTATCGCCTCTGCATCTGTTTTTATATAGCGCAAGTAGCAGTCTGATGACCATCTCCCCATTGTTTTGATTAGATGATCAGGTATGCCAACCTTAGCGGCTGTGGTCGCTGAACCAATGCGAAAACTGTGACCCGAATACATTGTTGAATTCATCCCCAACTGATCCAATATAGATTTGATGCTAGAGAGGAAATATTCCCTGGTCAGCGCCGTACCTAGAGAAGTTAGAAAAAGTGGGTCTCTAGGTGAAGCTCTGGTCTTCAAACGCAAGTGCACGTATGTGTCCATAAATTGCACAGGGCATTCTGCTGTATGAATGGCATTGATGATAACATGAACACCTTAACGGAAGATATCCGTCTTCGAGTTCTTTAAAGTAACAATGTACTTAGATCTGTCTTTGTCAAACTCAACGTCTTCAAGACACAAGTGTATAGATGCATCAAAATTGCTGTCTAAAATTGTAAATTCGCCACAGCGCATAAACCCAAAGAACGCCATGGTGCAGGCAGCAGCTACCATAAGACTATTATAACTCCCAAGTGCATCCTTTCTTAAGTGTTTAATAATATCCTGTAAAATTCCAAATGTTATTGGTAATCGTTGTTTACTGGTATTGCATTGAGATTTCTTAAGACCTCTTAACACCACCTGCAAACGGGATAGGATGGACGGCGTAGTTAGCGGTGTAGGTACTTTATATTTCAAGTAGAAATGACGAATGCCTGACAAATATTGTTTTATAGTATCATGTCTCAAACCCTTGTTTGAACAGTAAGCAACAAAATAGACCAGTATCTCTTCATTGATCTGTGGTGGATATGAACTACTGTCTGACCACAGGGAATGTTGTTCCATAAACTGCGTAAAAGTTTTAAAAGCTGTTCTATACAGATTCACAGTACCTTCTGACAGCGATGCGGACCATAGCGTATCTACTGTGCTATCTAAATAAGATAGAGACTGTTGAGGTGTGGAACTTTCGTCGGTAGTAGATCTGCCTGAGGAGCTAATCTCCAGAATCTTCCAATCTGTAAACGAGATAAACTGTCGCTTATAGAATTTTGCTTTCCAGGTATGTGTAAAGCATGAATTAAAAAGTTACCTTCAGCTGCGCATAATGTAAGTCTACGCATAAGTTTCATGATCAAAGGCGATTTGCTGCGCCCTTTTGAAATTATAGCAACCGTTGCTGTGTTATCACAATGAAACACGATACGCTTACTGGCCCATGATTTATGCCACGCAACGACGCTAGTTACAATAGGCACTAATTCCATAAACGCAATCGACATGGTAGGATCACCTAACTTTGGGAGATCTGTTGGCCAGGGTACTGAGAACCAACTTCCTTGAAAATATCCGCCATAGCCATGTGTACCACTCGCGTCAGTGTATAGTTCAAAATTTGCTGCGTCAGTCACATTATCGTCATAAAAGAAAGATTTCCCATTCCAACTGTCTAAGAACCTGCGCCACATAGTCATGCCACTTATACAATCCTGCGTTAGTTTAAAGTGATAATGAAGTTCTTTGACAGACGATGCTATTGTCAGCAAGTAGGACACAAAACTACGACCGGGAACAATGACACGTGATTCGAAATTCAGGTGACCAAGTAAACATAAAAGTTGGCGTTTTGTAACTGATTTTTTGCCCAAACACTCATCCATGACTTGCTTTATCCGACATATCTTGTCAGCTGGAAGTGAAGCTTGCATTTTTTCTGAATCAAGCAAAATGCCTAAGAATATCATGGTAGTATCAGGTCCCAATGTTTTATCAGGGTGAATGGGAATGTTCAGTATCCCAAACACGTGTGTAAGGAGAGCCATAGCTCTATTACCATCATATGACGGAGAGACAATAGACAGGAAGTCATCCAGTAGGAACAGTAATTTCGGTATCTTGAAATTTGTAGTGGCTATCCAATGAATGGCTTCAGAAAGTAAAGTAAATATTTTTGGGCTACTCCTAGAGCCAAAACAAAGTCTTGTAAAGAAGTAGTACTCTTCCTTCCAACAAACACCATGAAATTTCCACAACTTTGGGCTAATTGGTATCAGTTTGAAAGCGTCCACTATGTCCGTTTTACACATGATTGCCCCTTGACCATAGCTTTTAATGGAGGCAATTGCATCGTCCACGCGTACATATGAAACCGAGAATTCATTTTTATCAATTAGACTGTTAACACTAGCATGTTCCTCATTGTTGTGCGGCGCACTCAAGTCAACAATCAGTCTCTGCTTCTTTGAATATTTACTTTCAACCACACCCAAGGGACTTATTCTGTAGATATCAAACGGTGGCGATTTATAAGGTCCGATAAGATAACCTTTCTTGAGTTCTTTCGTTAATAATTCTGTCACTATTTGAGGCTGATTTCTTGCTGATAGAAGATTTTTACAAAGATAACTTTCTGTTGGTAACTGTTGTATTCCCGTGTCAAAACCATGTCGTAAACCCTCAACCAGTCTATTCACAAATATTTTATCAGGATGATTGACAAGCTCTTTCTCTAACCTATGAATGTTTATAGGGGTTGAAGCTGCCGCTGGTTGTCAATGTTGTTTTCCTGCCGCTGGTTTAGGAGGCATATGCTCACCCTTGGAACATTTGTAAGATGGGTGGTTAGCCTTGCAAATGGTTCAGATATGTAAAATATTAGCAAAATTGTTATGAGTAAGGCTACAACCATTAGAATTGTAGTTGTTGCAGATTTCCTTCCCGTTATGGTGTTCTCTAGGTCTCCCTAGACGATCTGTGCGGTTTCGATTATAAGGCATAGTGGAAGTGGCAACTGGGCGTCTTCTCTGGAAGGTACCTGCACGATCCATGCTGAACCCATAATCTAAATCATTCCTTGCTTGCATAGCTGGGCAAAAGTTGGTGGTGTGACTGACCCCGAAGCAATTGTCACACGCAACTGTTTTCAAACCAGCAAATACATGTAAATACAACTTTGTATCGCAGGCGGACCAATCTACGGGAGTTTTTTGAAGTTCGTACTGTTCAGCCTTCAGAGAAAAAGCTTTGTGGTACTCATAGAAATTAGTACCACCGTACTGCAAGTACATGTCATCGATAAGATCGCAGTATGCATCCATCTCCTTCCGCCGAAAAGGTTCTACCTCACACAGGACATTCTTAAATTTAGAAAAAGCTGTCCTAAACTCGTGAATACTCAGATTTTTGTTCAGTCTGTTATCACCTGTTTTGATCACCATGTGTGATCCATCCTGATCAACTATTCTTGTCTCATTTGGGGTAACCATACCTGGTATCAATAGTAATGCCAGATTAATATGTTTATGAGCGTGAATGGCAGACCGTAAGTTCGGTGGTATTATATTCACAGCAGGCAATTCGTCGATTGGACGACGGCGAACGTTCTCGAAGGTCGCGTGTCCAGGTGATTTATTGGCACTGATCGGTTCATCATGATTATCAGCATGATCGGCAGGAGATATTAGTTTTCTCGAAATCTCGGCAAGAGTAGCCTGAACTTTGCGCATTTCACGACGCATACATGTAATTTCCACCTCTTCTGCCTGACTGTGTGTACTTTCAGTACTTTTATCATTGCCTCCGTTATTAATTTCATTTTCGTCCACGTCATCGTCACGTGGTCGCGCTCCAGCGTTACTATTTAAGGGCTGTCTGCCCGCATTACTATTTTTGGACTGGCAGTCGGTTTTTCCCTCTGCGTCATAGTCACGTGGTAGTCGCGCTCCAATGTTGCCATTTATAGACTGTCTGCCGACCTTTCTATTGACATGCTGTCCGCCAGTTTCAGTTTCACTTTTATCAAACGAACGAAGTTGTTCATAGATCTTTAAAAGAGTTTTATGAGGAGTAGAATGTGGTAAGATCATACCTTTGTTTTTCAACTCCAGTTTTAATTTTGTAAGTGTCCAATTCTCCGGACGATTTTTGTCTAGAGGGAGTCTGGCCGACGTGTTCCTTTGTGAACCACTCGGAGATTGTTCGTCCCGTTTCCTTTTAGCTCCCGTGGTGTTATCCTTAGGATTAACATCCTTACGTGCCCTGCTCCTTCCACGACGATCGGCCATGTTTGGCTAGTAAGTTAGGCGGCGAGGGTTTGAAATAATGAATAGTAATAGCGTTTCGTTGTAACAAAGATGTCTCCGACTCCAGATAAATGCCAAGTATCAGAAAGAGGCTGATGACGTATTCATGGTATAGGTTTACATTCCAAAGAGTGCTTTGAGGTTCGACTAGGGTCCTGTAATTATTTGGCCCTTTAAAACTATGGTTATAATAATAACCTCCACATAAACTACGGTACCATGCCAGGCAATAAGCAGGGCAGTACGCGTATCCCACATCGCCCCACGGCCCGTCACCCCAGGACAAACCAGTTGCGGACCCAAACACACAGTAAATCAAAAACAGCTTAAAAAACCACCAAACACACTCACAATCGTAGCGCGCGGAATTAGGTTAAATTAACCGCCAGTGCTATGATTATATATTTGGCAGACAATTCAGACACTTTGGTCGACTCTGAGGCAGAGTCTCTCAATTCAAAATTCAAAATCAAAATCTTTTTAGTCCAAACATAATGCCGAGTCAACGGGGGATTCTTCCCGGGGGCTCATATGGTAGAGGGACTATAAAAATTAGAAAGAAAGAAAGCTAGTTTAAAGCTACTTAAATTTCGGATTGAGTTTGTGGATACTCTTTCGAGTTTATTATCCGCGAGTTCTTGCATTCGTGAGACAGTGGATTTGCAAATATTAGCGAAAATAAAACCCTTGCGAATAATACCGGATCTACAGTTAGTAATTGAGTCTGTTTTTTCGCAATTTCAACAAAATATTGATTTAAGACTAAAGGAAGCTACACCACTGTCAATCACTGTTAAATCAACAAGACAATGACTTCATTTAAGTGAATTAACATAAATCATAGAATAAAAAAAAATTCTCCTCTATTCGATACGCACATTACCTTTGCCAATGTCGTTTACTTTATATCTCAGAAGCATGACTTTTTTTTCTTATTCAGTATTGGAAAATGTAAATCTTGCAAGATCAGTTTGGAAATTAGAGCCGCTGTAATTACTTTGTACCTGTGTATTGTCTGTGTGAGTCTGTGCCAGGACCGCCTTGTATTCATGTTTCACTTTGGCCTCTACACCACTGAGTTTGGACACACGGTGTGACACAGAAGTTTGGTGATGGCTTTAGTTGAAAAGAAGTACATTTTAAGTATTTTAAAAATCAAATCCTGAGAAGAACTATCAACAGTTGATGATTTTAGCAAACATATCTATTTTCTATCGAACCAGTTCAACCACAGTTAAACTGTATAATTTCATCGGAAGCATGTTTTTAAATCATCTGCATGCATTACTTGAAAAATGTAACATTGTGCTTCATGAATTAATAGTTTAAACTAGAAATGTTGGATATCTGACCAATGCCACCGTTAAACGCAAAACTTCCAAGAGCGTGACCTTGACCTTGTGTTTGCAGATGACCAGAAATATGATGGAATGTTTTTGTACGATCTTAGTAATCAACAAATAAAATATGGAAGTGATTCATGAAAGCATTTTGAGACTATGAGCAAAAACCAACCAACGGACGGACGAACAAGGCCAAAACAGGATAGCCCCCGCCAATTTTGGTGGGGCCATAACTAAACAGTATTAACCAAATCTGATGTTAACGAAGACAAAAGTGTGCTGAGAATATTGTCAGTGTACACTGTGTATAAACTGTAAAATGATAACAAGTCAGCATGCAGGAAATTGCATCTTTTGATTATTACCAGAAGTTAATATAATTATTCATTAAGAACTGTAATGGGAAATTTTAGGGTTGTTTTTCTGAGGTCAAGCAGACGTGTACGAAAAGTCTGTAATACAAGCACCAATACGAGGGGGGTTCAATATATTCTGTCACTGGTATTAGGAACTAACAGATACTGGAAATATAAAACAAAACTTTTTATCACAATCCTTCAAAGCATTCCCCCTGAAAAGATACACACTTAGCGCTATCCATGACGTAAACGCAGTCTCCCCTTGGTATACTGTTGAGACACTGAAATATTCCGGCACCAAGGGCACTTCTGGAAGCATAGCGTCTACCAGAGAGGTTTTTCTTCAGCAAATGGAATAGGAAAAAGTCACAGGGACTAAGGTCGGGAGAATAAGGTGGGTGTTCAAGCTGTACCACTTTTTCTTGCTCCAAGAAAGACAGCACAATTTTAGCTTTGTGAGCTGAGGCATTGTCATGAATCAGCTGGATGCCATTCAAAACTTTACTTGGGCATTTTGTCTTGTAATTATTTTTGATTGCTTTGAGAACTTTGTCCTTGTAAAATTTGGCCGTGATGGTTTTTCCCTGTTTGCATGGAACTTGTACCACAGGGCCATTGGAATTAAAGAAAATTGCATACAAAACCTTTATAGCGCTCTTTGTTCGTTTTGCAATAACCGGTTTTGCCTGATTTTTACTCTACCATTGTTTATTGTTTATCCGCCACTGGGGCTCAAAATAGTACACCCACGTTTCATCTCCAGTGAGCAACTCAGAAATTTTTCTAGGATGACAATTTTCATATTTTTTTAAGAAGATTTTTAGCACATTTTAAGCGTGTGGCCTTTTGTTCAGTTGACAGCAAATGAGGGACCCATCTAGCACAAAGCTTCTTTAATTTCAAACAGTTGGTCAAAATGTGATGAGTTGTGCCTTCTGAGATGCCAAGACTATTAGCTATCTTAGAAACTGTATACCGCCCATCTTCGTCTACCATGGCTTTCACAGCAGCAATGTTCTCCTTTGTTGCTGCAACAACAGGCCTGCCAGGACGGTTACGGTCTTTAATGCTAAGTTTACCCCCTTTAAATGGCTTAGCCCAACGAACCATGTACACGGCACAGTTCAGCATAAATCTCTTTTGCAGGTACTTTTAAAGCAACCCTGGCTTTAATGTAAGCCCAAATTTAATTTTTTCTTCACTTTTCATGATAGCATTGAAATATAGCCACTATACACGAGTGCGCATAATTGAACCATGGATATCTCCGTCAAATGTTATTGGATTAAACCGCTATTTTGCATGTACGTAGTTAGTGAAATCGCCTTCAAATTTTTCGAGTTTTCAGTGCAGTAATGTAAGGCAGTTTCTACGGAAGCGCATTAGTGACAGAATATATTGAACACCCCTCGTACCTTCCTTCGTACGATCATGTCTCAAAGGCTTGTAAGAAGAAAGGTAGTGTTCTATAGGAAATTCATTTCAGGGTGCGCGTATTTGAGGTTTGTGTATCTATATCTGCTTGACCTCAGAATAACGACACCAAAAGTTACAGTCCTTCATAGATAATTATAACATAGGGTTATCATAAAGATGTAATTTCCTGTGGGTCAGCAAGTTAATATTCACTCGACACTCTACAGTAACCTTTTGATTTTTTATAATCGTACTCGCTGAACTTTTCCAATACTTTAGAATATAAGATACCGTACCTCAACATATTTCGCCTCTGAGCCAGTCGGTTCTTTTGTGTCTTATAATGCTGTAGATTAGATGCAAGGTGGGTAATCTCTTCCCTGAAATACACAAGAAATTCTGATGTGAGAATAATCTAGATGCCAACTGTGTTTATGTTGTCCCAATATATAATCTTCCTTTGTGTAGTAGCAATATCTACGTTTATTATAAACATGTACCTAACGATAAAAGATACTTTGTACAGAAATTTTTAGAAAGTTAATTACAAATATTTACATCTAATTGACTCTTTTTGTTGCATAAAACTAGCGTTTAATTTGAATGAACTTCATTTGTCAAGGAAGCCGAGCTACTGTGCACCCATCAACTGTGTCTCAATAGAAAATGGCTATTAAACTGTCTGAAAATACACCAAAGTCAGGAGACTCTTGTACATTTTGTAATTATCATTTTCCGAAAGCATGTTATTGTTGGTACTAAAGCGACAGGAAAATAATGTTAATATAAGAACTAATTTGCATTTTGCTGCTTTATTGTGGTTTTAAATGCTGCTAGTGATTGGCGAATTTACCATAAACCGCAAATGCACTTCATGGTATTTACCATTTACTACGAGCATTTCAACCGCATAAAACACCGGAAAAAAAAGGTTTTACGATTCTTTATCACTCTCCTGGGATGTGTTAACACTTCTGAATCACTAGCTTGGTATGTGTAACTAATGCTGCGGGATGTAAATTTGTATGTCAAAAGATGCAGGTGCACGTTAATATGAATTCTGATGGATCTATGAATTTCATTTGATGAATTTAATGAGCTTCTGTTTGATACTGACTCACCTCAAGCTTTCCTCTGACACTGATTCATCAGTGACAAACTCTAGGTTACTGAGTGCTTCTTCAAGCTGTCTCCCCTTAAGTACCACATCTCCCGTGTCACAGATCTTCTGGTATCTGCAATAAATTAATTGATAAAAAAATAGCGGTTTTTATATCCAAGCTTTACACATCATATACTTCAACTTTAAGCCAAAGGTCTTTATAAATACCGTTTTACCACACCAAAGTATCATGGATTTATAATGTCGATGATAAATTAGGAAGGGTTGAGTAGTTAAACACAATGTTGACAAGTGTCAATTTAAATGGACACACGGCAATCTTTATTTTATTTTTTTGGCATCCCGCTAGTTTCTCTACATAATTTGCATTTGTTCAATCATTAATATTAATTATAAGAATAGTATTAAGCAATTTGTTTTTGCATATTACTAATTTTTGATATTATTGCACCAATAATATATTAAAACGTATAGTATAACAAGAGGTCAATGACCTTGAAGCTCTACTGATTGATTTTGATTTCAGGAAGTAGTCGCTATAAACTTATTTTTTGCAAATTTATTTTTAGCCGTGGCGTACATCTTGAATTTTCGGCCGACCTGAAATTTTGCTAGGATCAATTAGACATCAAGAGCAACATTCCTGTAAAGTTTCATAAAAATCCGTCAAGTAGTTTCAGAGGAGTAGTCGCTACAAGTTTTCATTATATAACTCTATGTAAACAAAGATGGCTGCTGGCAGCCATGTTTAACGTCGAATCAAAAAGATTTTTGACAAGAACCAACATCATGTCATGCTGATCATTTTAGAAAAAGTCCCATATCAATATCACTTATAGTTTTCAAGAAGTAGTCGCTACAATCTTGTATTTTGAAAATTTATTTTTAGCCGTGGTGGCCACCTAAAATTTTGCTAGGATCAATAAGACATCAAGAGCAACATTCCTGTGAAGTTTCATGAAAATCCGTCAAGTAGTTTCAGAGGAGTAGTCGCTACAAGTTTTCATTATATAACTCTATGTAAACAAAGATGGCCGCTTTAACGCCGAATCAAAACGATTTTCGACAAGGACCAACATCATGTCATGCTGATCATTTTAGAAAAAGTCCCATATCAATATCACTTAGAGTTTTCAAGAAGTAGTCGCTACAAACTTGTTTTTTAAAAATCTATTTTTAGATTTGGTGGCCATCTTGGATTTCACATCAACATGAATTTTTGCTAGGATCAACTAGACTTCATGGGCAACATCTCTGATCAGAAGAGCTAAAAATAGGTGTGTTTCCTATTGCATGCTCTAAAAAAATAGGGTCGGTAGGTAGGCTTTTTTTTTTTTGAGCAAGATATTGTGAGATTCTACATGTATTTATCTCATAAACCCCATACAAGTTGATGATACAGCTGAAAGTTTCTCTGGAATGTCAGTTTACCTCGATATATTGTGATAAATCATTGTTCAGAACAATTTTTTTTATTTTTTTATTTTATTTATTTTTTCATAATAAGTTTTAGGGTCGGCCCCGTAAAAATACGGTCCGTCGGGCCACCGGAAACACAGTTTTTTTTTTTTTTACCTTAGTATAAAGTTTTAATGCAATAGCTTCAGTAGTATTGAAGTTATAAATCTATTGCACAAAAACTTTAAGGTGAAGCTGGGGATGCTAAAATTGATACTGGATATATAAATCGAGACACCCACTTCAAACAGTTCAAGATTGCCGTGTGTCTCTTTAAACAGCTCTTGTGAAATTGCAGATGTAGAAATAGTCTCCATTTGCATTCAACAGTAGAATTCTGAAACCATAAAGATTTACTGAGAAAAAGTAAATCCTTAAATTCGGCAAAAATGTTTTTTCTATTTCTATTTCGAAGCGTCTGTGTAAGGTTAACTAATAATGCTGGGGTGTTTTCACACCCACTATGGGTATTTAACGGGAGCCTGAGTAACGATATGTAATGTACCCAAATGTACTAAAAAGAAACCCAAAAAAAGAAAATGGTTGAAAAAAGCGAGGCAGGGAATATAATGAAATAGCAGGGGAAATCGTCAACGCCGGCAGGGGATATCACATTTATGTAAGACTACGTACATATGTACTTACTCTTCTAGTTCACACGTCTGCATAAAGTTGGACTGGTTCACATTATGACAAAACCATTCCAACATGGGAGAAACAACATCATTTTCAAACGTCCAGTCCAAACTTTGTGGGTCCAAGGATTCCACAGCAGGGAAGCTGAGTTCCCTCAAAGTATCCACCAATCTCTGACCACTCATCTTTTATTGTATCATCATTTATGAATAAAACAGAATGCTGTAAAGATATAATTTAAGACAACTGTATTCTGACTTTATATGTTGAAAAACAAATAGATGAATAAAATGCTATTGTAATTGAATTGAATGTTGTTTAACGGCTCATCAACACAGTATAGGTTATTTAGAGCCGCCCCAGAGAGAGGGGAAGGATACATAGGAATCCGGGAACCTGCCCTACTCTTATTATCGAATAGATTCCTATGGTTCTTTAACGTGCTCGGAGGATAGACCGATACACGGGACTGCCCGGTTTACGTCCCCATCTGACGGACGGGGCTAAGGGAAAGTGTCTTGCCCAAGAACACACCGACGGAACTCAGTGGCACCACGGAGGATTGAACCCGGGGCATCCGGTTACAAATCCGCCGCGCTACCGACTGCGCCACGCCAGCCCTCTAAATGCTATTGTAAACCAAACTGCAAAGTTACATTTATAGCAACCTTAAAGGGACACATAGCAATCTTGAAGTCTTTATCAAGCATTAAAATTAGCCTCATGATTTATTAATCCAGTATTCGGTTCAACTTGAAATCTGCTTGCACATATTTAAATACAATTTTATCAGTGTGCGCCTTATCTTTTTGACAGAGCTTGCCCACAGGGCAAGTTCAACTAAACAACAACTTGCCCCAACCAATTTGAACATTTTATAGGCAGTTTGACATATATACATATTAATAACATAGATTTTTCCATTTACTCAAAAAACAAGATTCATTAAAATAGCTATTTTGAACATTTCTTAAACACAGTGCTCCTTACCCTCTAAGAAGTTTTATGATGAAAACTGAACTTTTATATTTATGTGAACAGTTCAACACAATGTTTATTGAGTTACTCCCTTAATTCTGACACAGCGCACACATCTAAAAATTCATTGGCAAACGCGCTTCACTCTAGGACTTGGAAAATCATTTCATAACACAAAAGAAGGCTTAATAGAAGAGGTACCTGAACCTTCATTGACCTTCATCCACTTTTACATCATTGTTTTTAATGATGTTGAAGATCGCTATTTTTTAATGAGTGGAAATACCCCCCTGGATACCTCAAATCACACATCTAATTATATATTCATATTACATCACTTTTAACCTTGACACTCGTGTCCATAACCTGGAAATCTGTCTACTGATTGGTCTAAATAAAATATGCAAGTGGACCACCATGGTACAGTGAATCAAAATATGGCAGCGCACACCTGATGAATTCATAGTGCCCTTTGAAAAAAAATCTCGTAGCCAAACAAACTCGTTTGACCATTTCGGAAGAAAGACCCAGTGTCCCTATCTTCCTTCTCATATCGAATGCGCTTTTTTCCTTTTTTGGGGGCACTCTATATTCACTGGCAAAAATCTGCCATTTCGATAAGAGAGCCTATGAAAAACTGTATAGCGCCGTACGATTGGACTTGGTAAATTTAACAACCAATCAGAATCGCGATAATATATTTACAATTAAATTCAATTTAACACAATGGAAATTGAACGGAAAGAAACTATATACCAAAAAGGGCCTAAACAGATCGAGATTTTCAGAGCTTGCCCGATGGGAATGTTACTTTGCGAGCAACTTGGCCGCAGCATTTTTAGCTCTCACGGGCAAGCGGGCAGATCCTTATTTCGAACACTATTTTATGTTTTCAACTTGTCTTTGTTATTCTACCATAGGTTTGCATATGTTATTGGTGAAATGTAATCAGCAGTCAGTAATATGCTTTTTACAATTCTTATAATTAATATTAATAATTAAACAAATGCAACTGATGAAGGAAAACTAATGGGACGCCGCGATTTTTAAAAAATGTAAGATTGTCATAGGTCCCTTTAATGAATGTGTTCATGGTTCTCCCATTGGTTCGGGAACTTCCCAAAAGCACCATAGGTAGCCATTGGTAATCACTGGTTGCCGTCATTAGAAGTCGGTTTGCCGACGGGTAAGTTATGGGTAGCTAATCTTGTCATGACTCTACACGTAGGGTAGCATCGGGAGCCTCTTTATGACATACTTTCATGGCGATAAAAATTAACTCCGAAACGGGCATTGTTGAGAATTAAATCACAATAAAAATACCAGCAAATAAAATAACGCATGCACGAAGCAATATCCAATGTCCGGTTGTTAAGTGTAAAAATGGCCGGTCAATGTCAGGTATCACCTGCCTTGTCATTTTGCTTATATGCTGGTAGCCAATGGTAACCTTGTGCTGCCGTTGGTACCTTATAGAAATCAGATCGGCGTTTATTGGTTGCATTTTGTAACATTGGTACCCAATGATATGATGCCATCGGTGTACCATGGCCATTGGTAACCCATGGTTGCGAATTCGAGAACTCTTGAGCGCAACAATTCATAATTTTGATAGAGCATCAGCAAAAAACAAAATCACCTCCCTAACTACTCATGTATGAAATTCTGGGTCGGGGAAACTGCAAACAAATATTTTTTTAATGATGGCCCCATGGTTTTTAGCTGTTGTTCTTGTTATGTAGGCAATGTAATATTTATAGTATAATTTTTCGAGGGCCGCAGTATAAATTGCATACGAGAAAAATATGCTATAAATGTTTTGTACCAGAGCCATTTATCCAACTACGCATGTGCAAGAAGTTTTAGGGCGTTGCAGTGTTCAGTAAAAATAATAGCTTGATACAAAGCTATGGTACTAAGTTAACTTATCAGTGTTCTCCCCATACAGGAGGCAGGTATAAGGACACACTCTGAGGCATATTTTCTCTGATAAAAACGACATGCCTTGAGAAATTCCTGGGGAGAACACTGCTTATTGAACATGCTAGCGGAGTGTATCAAAGTGATTTTAATGAAATTGAAGAGACTAGACCCATTATTTTAATCTACATGTATACAATACAATATCCTTCAAATTGTGCTTATTTAGAAAAAATAAACTGTCCCTGAATATTTAATATTCTAAGAGTATTGGAGAATACCATGTATGTTTCAGATCGAAAATATGACGTCACGTAAGCATAACCAAACAAAGTTCATGGGTTTAGCATATTGCAATATGGTTCTGACCATCGCAATATGGTTCTGACCATATTGTTGCAGCCCTAGTATTTACAGACTCAGTGTGATAATTTTAAAACCTGCATAGTTCATGCACAATGAGGCATACTGATTCATCAATATATATATATCTTTCAAAATCGAATCTTGCAAAAAAATCATCGTTTTATTCTGCAGAAGGTTTATATTTTACCATAGAACCAAGGATAAAAACCGAGTAACACACATTTTTATGATTTTATCACCTTCTGAAAATAAGGTAAGATTGACATACCCTGAATTAATTATATAGTAAAATATTGCAAAAAGGGCAAGCCCCAACCATATTTTGATAGGATTTTTTTAAGGAGTGGTGGCATTTTTTGCGGAAAACGGGGGATGGGTGCGGGAAAGTGTGTGGTACCCACTTTCCTCGTCAATTTTTTTTTAATGCCAGTTGAAAAAGAAGAGATTTGGCGTATATCTGTATCATAAGGAAGGAATGAAATAATAAAACAAGAGGCCCAAGAGGGCCTGTGGACGCTCTACTGGCTAACACGGCTCTTATAACATCGATGAAGCGAGTGACTGCCATTAAAAAACAGCCTTTTGATTAAATCAAGGGCCATAACTAAAGAATCTGGTAAAGTTTGGTAAAGATCAGATGAAAATGAAGGCCCTACCATATTAACGAGGCAAAATATAGCATTTTTAACTAAATCAAAACCAGAACTCCTCTGTTACTGGTCCAACATAGAGCTAAAAAAACAAACAAATAATAATAATAATAATAATAATAATTAAAAAAAAAAAAAAAAAAATATAATTACAAATAATAATTAAAAAAAATATTAAAAAAACCCATAAAAATACAAAATTATTATAAAAAAAACAAGGGCCATAACTCCACTGTTACTGGATCAATCTGGTTGGTTTTCGAACTTGACCAAGCTTTCATAGACATTAACAATCGGATAAAGTTTGGTAAAGATCGGATGAAAAATCTTAACGAGGCAATATATATAATTTTGAACTAAATCAAGGGCCATAACTACGCTGTTACTGGTCCGATATGAATGTTTTTCGATATTGTCGGAGCTTTCATTGATATTAACAATCTGATAAAGTTTGGTAAAGATCGGATGAACAATGAAGCCCCTATCGTCTTAACGAGGCAAAATATAGCATTTTTAACTAAATCAAGAGCCATAACCAAGGCCCATAACTTCGCTTTTACTGGTCCAATATGGCTGGTTTTCGAACTTGTTCGAGCTTTCAATGACATAACAATCTGATAAAGTTTGGTAAAGATCGGATGAACAATGAATCCCCTATCGTCTTAACGAGGCAAAATATGGCATTTTTAACTAAATCAAGGGCCACAACTCCGCTTTTGCTAATCCGATATGGCTGGTTTTCGAGCTTGTCCGAGCTTTCATTGATATTAACAATCTGATAAAGTTTGGTAAAGATCGGATGAACAATGACGCCCCTATCGTCTTAACGAGGCAAAATATAGCATTTTTAACTAAATCAAGGGCCATAACTCCGCCGTTACTGGTCCAATATGACTGGTTTTCAAACTTGTTTGAGCTTGCAACAACATTAACAATCTGATAAAGATTGGTAAAGATCGGATGAACAATGAAGCCACTATCATCTTAACGATGCAAAATATAGCATTTTTAACTAAATCAAGGGCCATAACTCCGCTGTTACTGGTCCGATATGGCTGGTTTTCGAACTTGTCTGAGCTTTCATTGATATTAACCATGTGGTAAAGTTTGGTAAAGATAGGATGAAAAATGAAGGCCGTATCGTCTTAACGAGGCAAAATACAGCAGTATAGCATTTTTAACTAAATCAAGGGCCAAAACTCCGCTGGTACTTGTCCAATCTGGCTGGTTTACAAACTCATCCGAGCTTTCATTGATATTAACAACCTGTTAAAGTATGGTAAAGATCGGATGAAAAATGAAGGCCCTATCGTCTTAACGAGACAAAAGTTAACGCCGACGACGGACGACGGACAACTCGGCATCCCATAAGCAGTAGAGCTAAAAACATCATATTTTATTATATTTTTATTTCAAAATCTTTTAATAAAAAATGCTAGGAAATCACTTTTTGACAGAATAGAAGACATATCAGTCTTGCGAACATCATTATATGCTAATATTCTAATTACAAATGCAATTGGTGGCAACCTTAATTATTTAATAGAGAAATCATTATACAATTACAAAATCTTCACTGAACTGCAATAAGCAAACTGACGATTTCTATTTAAAGATCCCGAGAATATCGATTAATTAATCGAAATTATCAAGATGCTAATACACGATAAAAAATCAGTTAAATATGCTACCTTAATTATTTGATTGTAATTACATAATTACAAAATATCTATCTTATTCATTATACTTACCTACCAAACTGACGATTTAAATGTTTATTATTGTTCGTAAAATCATTCTACTAATACACGATAAACGTTGAATTAATTATCCATTAAAACCCGTCATTTTTCCCCATGCATTACAAATACCAATCAACGATACTGCTCTCCTTTCATCATGACCAAATTGGGCAATAAACCAAATTTAATTAGTGGTACTCACTCCCCCAATCATCTTTTGTTGACTTAACACTTAGCATATTACCCTTAGAGACATAACACAAGCCGTGTGTATTAAAACCATGTGACCGCCTTTACTGCATTCAACATGCGTCATAGCTTCAGGCATGATTTACACAGTCAGGTAATCAGCTGTTTAGTAAGGGAAAACTTGAAATTTTGATAGGATTAACGGATCGCGGCAACTGATTTAAAGCATCGCGACTACATTAAGGCATGGCGGTAAGTCACTTTCTGATTCGAAAGCATTGCGGCACTGCCACGCCTTAAATGGCTGGGAAAGCCCTGGACTTTGTGAAGTTGAATAAGGGTGTGGGCGAACCTAGATCTGATATTCATGGACTTTATATGAGTTTTTTTGTGTTGAGGGGGGCACATAACGTGATGCAATGTTGGTTGTGCTTGTGAATGAAAAACCTTGCGCATGGCAGTTTCGAGTTTAACAAAAATCTACTTTCTGTTCTTTATGCAACGTCTGCAGGAACCATACGAAGTTAAAAATATATCTTTGTCGCAGATTACGATTTACTAACACATGTGTAGAGAAAATCGGTAAGAACCGGTATGCTAAAAAAAGATCACTGTACGTATTATTTTGAGGTCCGTATCACAATGCACCCATAAAACCGCACAACACTAGTACGTTCAGGATTCTCCCATTGGTAACCAGCATGGGTTTTGGTAACCAGCATGAGTTACCAACGGTCAATGATGGTAGCATATGGTTACCATTGGGTACCAATAAACTCAGAACGGATATGGGTAGTACATGGTACCAATGTCAGCGCAAGGTTACCATTGGCTACCGATATATTAGCCAAATGGCAAGGCAGGGGATACATGTGGTTTTTATACTTCAAAACAGGACAGTTGGGGTTGTAGACACTGTTTCATCTTATTATTCACTTGTATTTTTATTGGGATTAAATTATCAGCAATACGTGTGTCGTGATGACATTTGTCGCCATTTTGAATTTATGTCAGGTCTGCCAAATCTTTTTAACACAAAATCCTGATATTTTATAATTTAACATTTAAAGCGCACGAAGAACATTTTCAAATGAAAATTTTAGTGCGCAACTTGATTGTTCTCACTCTTTTTTTTTTAAAAGTAAATTTAAATTATTTTTATAATTAATTCTTATGCATTATTTGATAGTAATAGAAATTAATAGATAAGCATACTATCAACATGAACAAAAATAGTGAGTTTTTAGGGAGGACTTTGTAATTAGATAAGAAAGACTTGCTTTGATTTGTACCACAATTTGTTTTGATGGATGTGCACATCAGGGTTCTGAGCAAGTGGATTTTCAAAATATTTCCAGACCCCTTATTTTGACACATTAAATTTGCAAATTAGCAAAGAGTTTTCTGATTTGACTGATGGAAGGCAGGGTTCTCAATATACATGTACTTTAAAGGGACACATGGCAATCTTCAGTTTTATTCAAACATTAACATTTGCTCCTCGATTTACTTATTCTGCGTCATTTTTACTTTAAAACTGCTTGCATATAATTAAATATAAAATTGAGATTTCAGTTTTCTTCATTATTTTTCCAATTTTTTAAACTATATTTTTGGTGCAATATTATAAAAAGTTAGTAATATGTAAAAACAATTTGCTTTGAACTATTCTAACAATTAATATTAATGATTGAACAAATGCAAGTTAAGAGAAAAACTAACGGGACGCCGTGAGTTTTTGAAAAATTCAAGATTGCCATGTGTCCCTTTAAAAGTGAAGTCATATGACCCTTGACTGAAAAATCCCAAGGGTCAAAATTGAAATGTCAAAAGCCAAATATAAATCAAACAAATCGAAGCGCCGTTTTATAAAACATCCTTTAATAACTTTAATTTTAGTGATTTCTGTAAATATTTTATTGCCAAGAAAGGTGTGCAAGGATATGCATTTGAACTTAAAAAACTACTATTCCATTTTACAATAATGTGTCACTATGTGAAATATTCAAAGTTATGTAAGGATGTTTTATATATTGGGGTCCACATTTGTTAATATTATTATATATTATAAGTTATTGGTGTTATTATAACACAAGCTCTCTTATTTTCTGCTTCTTCGGAGTCTTGAGGGTTAGACAGTGCAACCTCAGACAGTGCACCCTCAAACAGAGCATCCCCAACAGGCCGTCTTGTAGACTGCGATGACATAAACGAAAATATACTTCTTTGCGCCATTTGTGTACATACATAAATTAATAAAATCTGTTACTCGATAGCACAAAAATATCACAATGCATAATGTCCGGTAAGTTTTGACTGAATGATAACCCAGGTTAAAAAACGCTATGTTTATGTACTTTTCGTGGATTTATAAATAGTTAAATTATCCTCATTAAAATGATATTTCTTTGTTCTTTAAAAGGTGCGTAAAACAAAATTAACAAACAACAAACACAAATAAAGTTATTTTTGCCTATTTCATCTTTTTACACGTTTGACCGCGCTAGCATCTGTTTTATCTCAGTTCGGTCTAATTAACGGTAATTGCCCGCACCCAAAAACCACTTGCCCCGGGCTTCGGGCAACAATATTTCCGGAACTCTGCACATAATATTCTACACAGATGAGTGCTAAATGCAAATACAAAGTCTTCATAATTATAATCATTGTGTTGCATGGTAGCAGCTGTTATAGCGATACCACATAGAAGGAGTCACTAGCTCAATACACTTGCTATTTCAATTACGGTCAACAAGTTAAAAAGCCGGTGAGATATTGCTGCTATTGCACACGTTTTGTTATGTCATTGAAGGAACTACTTTTATGTCCTTAGGTGTTAATTGTATATTCAGTCAGTGCATTACACTGATGGCCCCCATTGATTTGACGCTTGTAAATACTAAGTACTCGCCTTGGCATCGCAGATTAGTTAGCATAACAGGGCCAATGCAGGAAATAGCTGATAAACTGTGAACATATATAGCTGTTTTGCTCCTGTGCTACTCAGTTGTTGGAATGTATAGATGATTGGTCGGAAGCCATCGATAATGGGGAAGATGTAGATGTCATCTATCTCGACTTCAAAGCGGCGTTTGATATAGTCCCCCATAAAAGTCTACTTAGAAAAGTTAGAGCCATTGGAATTTCAGGCAAACTTTATAACTGGATAGAAGATTTTTTAACTAACCGAAAACAAAGGGTAGTAGTAAATGGGCAGGAATCGGGCCTCATGGACGTCACAAGCGGGGTTCCTCAGGGCAGGGTTCTAGGGCCCGTACTGTTTCTGATATATATCAATGACCTCCCCGAAGCCATTTCCTGCACTACTAAACTGTTTGCAGACGATACAAAACTTTATACCCAAGTAATATACAGAATTTACAGGATAATATATTCAATGCATGTAACTGGGCTAAAAATTGGCAAATGGTATTCAATGCCAAAAAATGTAAACACCTTCACAAGCGGGGTTCCTCAGGGCAGGGTTCTAGGGCCCGTACTGTTTCTGATATATATCAATGACCTCCCCGAAGCCATTTCTTGCACTACTAAACTGTTTGCAGACGATACAAAACTTTATACCCAAGTAATATACAGAATATGAACAATTCATAATTTTGATAGAGCATCAGCAAAAAACAAAATCACCTCCCTAACTACTCATGTATGAAATTCTGGGTCGGGGAAACTGCAAACAAATATTTTTTTAATGATGGCCCCATGGTTTTTAGCTGTTGTTCTTGTTATGTAGGCAATGTAATATTTATAGTATAATTTTTCGAGGGCCGCAGTATAAATTGCATACGAGAAAAATATGCTATAAATGTTTTGTACCAGAGCCATTTATCCAACTACGCATGTGCAAGAAGTTTTAGGGCGTTGCAGTGTTCAGTAAAAATAATAGCTTGATACAAAGCTATGGTACTAAGTTAACTTATCAGTGTTCTCCCCATACAGGAGGCAGGTATAAGGACACACTCTGAGGCATATTTTCTCTGATAAAAACGACATGCCTTGAGAAATTCCTGGGGAGAACACTGCTTATTGAACATGCTAGCGGAGTGTATCAAAGTGATTTTAATGAAATTGAAGAGACTAGACCCATTATTTTAATCTACATGTATACAATACAATATCCTTCAAATTGTGCTTATTTAGAAAAAATAAACTGTCCCTGAATATTTAATATTCTAAGAGTATTGGAGAATACCATGTATGTTTCAGATCGAAAATATGACGTCACGTAAGCATAACCAAACAAAGTTCATGGGTTTAGCATATTGCAATATGGTTCTGACCATCGCAATATGGTTCTGACCATATTGTTGCAGCCCTAGTATTTACAGACTCAGTGTGATAATTTTAAAACCTGCATAGTTCATGCACAATGAGGCATACTGATTCATCAATATATATATATCTTTCAAAATCGAATCTTGCAAAAAAATCATCGTTTTATTCTGCAGAAGGTTTATATTTTACCATAGAACCAAGGATAAAAACCGAGTAACACACATTTTTATGATTTTATCACCTTCTGAAAATAAGGTAAGATTGACATACCCTGAATTAATTATATAGTAAAATATTGCAAAAAGGGCAAGCCCCAACCATATTTTGATAGGATTTTTTTAAGGAGTGGTGGCATTTTTTGCGGAAAACGGGGGATGGGTGCGGGAAAGTGTGTGGTACCCACTTTCCTCGTCAATTTTTTTTTAATGCCAGTTGAAAAAGAAGAGATTTGGCGTATATCTGTATCATAAGGAAGGAATGAAATAATAAAACAAGAGGCCCAAGAGGGCCTGTGGACGCTCTACTGGCTAACACGGCTCTTATAACATCGATGAAGCGAGTGACTGCCATTAAAAAACAGCCTTTTGATTAAATCAAGGGCCATAACTAAAGAATCTGGTAAAGTTTGGTAAAGATCAGATGAAAATGAAGGCCCTACCATATTAACGAGGCAAAATATAGCATTTTTAACTAAATCAAAACCAGAACTCCTCTGTTACTGGTCCAACATAGAGCTAAAAAAACAAACAAATAATAATAATAATAATAATAATTAAAAAAAAAAAAAAAAAAATATAATTACAAATAATAATTAAAAAAAATATTAAAAAAACCCATAAAAATACAAAATTATTATAAAAAAAACAAGGGCCATAACTCCACTGTTACTGGATCAATCTGGTTGGTTTTCGAACTTGACCAAGCTTTCATAGACATTAACAATCGGATAAAGTTTGGTAAAGATCGGATGAAAAATCTTAACGAGGCAATATATATAATTTTGAACTAAATCAAGGGCCATAACTACGCTGTTACTGGTCCGATATGAATGTTTTTCGATATTGTCGGAGCTTTCATTGATATTAACAATCTGATAAAGTTTGGTAAAGATCGGATGAACAATGAAGCCCCTATCGTCTTAACGAGGCAAAATATAGCATTTTTAACTAAATCAAGAGCCATAACCAAGGCCCATAACTTCGCTTTTACTGGTCCAATATGGCTGGTTTTCGAACTTGTTCGAGCTTTCAATGACATAACAATCTGATAAAGTTTGGTAAAGATCGGATGAACAATGAATCCCCTATCGTCTTAACGAGGCAAAATATGGCATTTTTAACTAAATCAAGGGCCACAACTCCGCTTTTGCTAATCCGATATGGCTGGTTTTCGAGCTTGTCCGAGCTTTCATTGATATTAACAATCTGATAAAGTTTGGTAAAGATCGGATGAACAATGACGCCCCTATCGTCTTAACGAGGCAAAATATAGCATTTTTAACTAAATCAAGGGCCATAACTCCGCCGTTACTGGTCCAATATGACTGGTTTTCAAACTTGTTTGAGCTTGCAACAACATTAACAATCTGATAAAGATTGGTAAAGATCGGATGAACAATGAAGCCACTATCATCTTAACGATGCAAAATATAGCATTTTTAACTAAATCAAGGGCCATAACTCCGCTGTTACTGGTCCGATATGGCTGGTTTTCGAACTTGTCTGAGCTTTCATTGATATTAACCATGTGGTAAAGTTTGGTAAAGATAGGATGAAAAATGAAGGCCGTATCGTCTTAACGAGGCAAAATACAGCAGTATAGCATTTTTAACTAAATCAAGGGCCAAAACTCCGCTGGTACTTGTCCAATCTGGCTGGTTTTCAAACTCATCCGAGCTTTCATTGATATTAACAACCTGTTAAAGTATGGTAAAGATCGGATGAAAAATGAAGGCCCTATCGTCTTAACGAGACAAAAGTTAACGCCGACGACGGACGACGGACAACTCGGCATCCCATAAGCAGTAGAGCTAAAAACATCATATTTTATTATATTTTTATTTCAAAATCTTTTAATAAAAAATGCTAGGAAATCACTTTTTGACAGAATAGAAGACATATCAGTCTTGCGAACATCATTATATGCTAATATTCTAATTACAAATGCAATTGGTGGCAACCTTAATTATTTAATAGAGAAATCATTATACAATTACAAAATCTTCACTGAACTGCAATAAGCAAACTGACGATTTCTATTTAAAGATCCCGAGAATATCGATTAATTAATCGAAATTATCAAGATGCTAATACACGATAAAAAATCAGTTAAATATGCTACCTTAATTATTTGATTGTAATTACATAATTACAAAATATCTATCTTATTCATTATACTTACCTACCAAACTGACGATTTAAATGTTTATTATTGTTCGTAAAATCATTCTACTAATACACGATAAACGTTGAATTAATTATCCATTAAAACCCGTCATTTTTCCCCATGCATTACAAATACCAATCAACGATACTGCTCTCCTTTCATCATGACCAAATTGGGCAATAAACCAAATTTAATTAGTGGTACTCACTCCCCCAATCATCTTTTGTTGACTTAACACTTAGCATATTACCCTTAGAGACATAACACAAGCCGTGTGTATTAAAACCATGTGACCGCCTTTACTGCATTCAACATGCGTCATAGCTTCAGGCATGATTTACACAGTCAGGTAATCAGCTGTTTAGTAAGGGAAAACTTGAAATTTTGATAGGATTAACGGATCGCGGCAACTGATTTAAAGCATCGCGACTACATTAAGGCATGGCGGTAAGTCACTTTCTGATTCGAAAGCATTGCGGCACTGCCACGCCTTAAATGGCTGGGAAAGCCCTGGACTTTGTGAAGTTGAATAAGGGTGTGGGCGAACCTAGATCTGATATTCATGGACTTTATATGAGTTTTTTTGTGTTGAGGGGGGCACATAACGTGATGCAATGTTGGTTGTGCTTGTGAATGAAAAACCTTGCGCATGGCAGTTTCGAGTTTAACAAAAATCTACTTTCTGTTCTTTATGCAACGTCTGCAGGAACCATACGAAGTTAAAAATATATCTTTGTCGCAGATTACGATTTACTAACACATGTGTAGAGAAAATCGGTAAGAACCGGTATGCTAAAAAAAGATCACTGTACGTATTATTTTGAGGTCCGTATCACAATGCACCCATAAAACCGCACAACACTAGTACGTTCAGGATTCTCCCATTGGTAACCAGCATGGGTTTTGGTAACCAGCATGAGTTACCAACGGTCAATGATGGTAGCATATGGTTACCATTGGGTACCAATAAACTCAGAACGGATATGGGTAGTACATGGTACCAATGTCAGCGCAAGGTTACCATTGGCTACCGATATATTAGCCAAATGGCAAGGCAGGGGATACATGTGGTTTTTATACTTCAAAACAGGACAGTTGGGGTTGTAGACACTGTTTCATCTTATTATTCACTTGTATTTTTATTGGGATTAAATTATCAGCAATACGTGTGTCGTGATGACATTTGTCGCCATTTTGAATTTATGTCAGGTCTGCCAAATCTTTTTAACACAAAATCCTGATATTTTATAATTTAACATTTAAAGCGCACGAAGAACATTTTCAAATGAAAATTTTAGTGCGCAACTTGATTGTTCTCACTCTTTTTTTTTTAAAAGTAAATTTAAATTATTTTTATAATTAATTCTTATGCATTATTTGATAGTAATAGAAATTAATAGATAAGCATACTATCAACATGAACAAAAATAGTGAGTTTTTAGGGAGGACTTTGTAATTAGATAAGAAAGACTTGCTTTGATTTGTACCACAATTTGTTTTGATGGATGTGCACATCAGGGTTCTGAGCAAGTGGATTTTCAAAATATTTCCAGACCCCTTATTTTGACACATTAAATTTGCAAATTAGCAAAGAGTTTTCTGATTTGACTGATGGAAGGCAGGGTTCTCAATATACATGTACTTTAAAGGGACACATGGCAATCTTCAGTTTTATTCAAACATTAACATTTGCTCCTCGATTTACTTATTCTGCGTCATTTTTACTTTAAAACTGCTTGCATATAATTAAATATAAAATTGAGATTTCAGTTTTCTTCATTATTTTTCCAATTTTTTAAACTATATTTTTGGTGCAATATTATAAAAAGTTAGTAATATGTAAAAACAATTTGCTTTGAACTATTCTAACAATTAATATTAATGATTGAACAAATGCAAGTTAAGAGAAAAACTAACGGGACGCCGTGAGTTTTTGAAAAATTCAAGATTGCCATGTGTCCCTTTAAAAGTGAAGTCATATGACCCTTGACTGAAAAATCCCAAGGGTCAAAATTGAAATGTCAAAAGCCAAATATAAATCAAACAAATCGAAGCGCCGTTTTATAAAACATCCTTTAATAACTTTAATTTTAGTGATTTCTGTAAATATTTTATTGCCAAGAAAGGTGTGCAAGGATATGCATTTGAACTTAAAAAACTACTATTCCATTTTACAATAATGTGTCACTATGTGAAATATTCAAAGTTATGTAAGGATGTTTTATATATTGGGGTCCACATTTGTTAATATTATTATATATTATAAGTTATTGGTGTTATTATAACACAAGCTCTCTTATTTTCTGCTTCTTCGGAGTCTTGAGGGTTAGACAGTGCAACCTCAGACAGTGCACCCTCAAACAGAGCATCCCCAACAGGCCGTCTTGTAGACTGCGATGACATAAACGAAAATATACTTCTTTGCGCCATTTGTGTACATACATAAATTAATAAAATCTGTTACTCGATAGCACAAAAATATCACAATGCATAATGTCCGGTAAGTTTTGACTGAATGATAACCCAGGTTAAAAAACGCTATGTTTATGTACTTTTCGTGGATTTATAAATAGTTAAATTATCCTCATTAAAATGATATTTCTTTGTTCTTTAAAAGGTGCGTAAAACAAAATTAACAAACAACAAACACAAATAAAGTTATTTTTGCCTATTTCATCTTTTTACACGTTTGACCGCGCTAGCATCTGTTTTATCTCAGTTCGGTCTAATTAACGGTAATTGCCCGCACCCAAAAACCACTTGCCCCGGGCTTCGGGCAACAATATTTCCGGAACTCTGCACATAATATTCTACACAGATGAGTGCTAAATGCAAATACAAAGTCTTCATAATTATAATCATTGTGTTGCATGGTAGCAGCTGTTATAGCGATACCACATAGAAGGAGTCACTAGCTCAATACACTTGCTATTTCAATTACGGTCAACAAGTTAAAAAGCCGGTGAGATATTGCTGCTATTGCACACGTTTTGTTATGTCATTGAAGGAACTACTTTTATGTCCTTAGGTGTTAATTGTATATTCAGTCAGTGCATTACACTGATGGCCCCCATTGATTTGACGCTTGTAAATACTAAGTACTCGCCTTGGCATCGCAGATTAGTTAGCATAACAGGGCCAATGCAGGAAATAGCTGATAAACTGTGAACATATATAGCTGTTTTGCTCCTGTGCTACTCAGTTGTTGGAATGTATAGATGATTGGTCGGAAGCCATCGATAATGGGGAAGATGTAGATGTCATATATCTCGACTTCAAAGCGGCGTTTGATAAAGTCCCCCATAAAAGTCTACTTAGAAAAGTTAGAGCCATTGGAATTTCAGGCAAACTTTATAACTGGATAAAAGATTTTTTAACTAACCGAAAACAAAGGGTAGTAGTAAATGGGCAGGAATTGGGCCTCATGGACGTCACAAGCGGGGTTCCTCAGGGCAGGGTTTTAGGGCCCGTACTGTTTCTGATATATATCAATGACCTCCCCGAAGCCATTTCCTGCACTACTAAACTGTTTGCAGACGATACAAAACTTTATACCCAAATAATATACAGAATTTACAGGATAATATATTCAATGCATGTAACTGGGCTAAAATTGGCAAATGGTATTCAATGCCAAAAAATGTAAACACCTTCACATTGGAATCAACGATGATGAAAACAATGTGTATTTTATCAAAGATCAAGCAAATAAAATTGAAACAAGAGGCCCAAGAGGGCCTGTGGACGCTCTACTGGCTAAAGATAAAGTTTATGCACAAGGGGCCATAACTCTTTCAAATATCGTTCAAAAAGAACATGGTGATGATATAGGCAACTAGGCTTGGTACTGATTGTCCCTGACAAGTTTCGTTGAAATCCAGCCAGAGGTTCAGGAGAACTAGTCTGTACAAAGTTAGTGTATTAAACCTTTTAAGGGGCCATAACTCTGCCAAAATTCATTCAACCAGAACACGGCAATGATAGGTGCAACTAGGCTTGGTACTGACCATCCCCATCAAGATACGTTGAAATCCAGCAAGGAGTCCAGAACAGACTAATCTGGACGTTTCTCTATTAAAACCTTTAAAGGGCCATAACTCTGACAAAAATCATTCAACCCGAATATGGTGATGATATGCACAACTAGGCTTGATACTGATCATCCTTGTCAAGTTTCGTTAAAATCCAGCCAGGGGTTCAGGAAAACTAGCCCAGAAAATGTTTGTGTATCAAAAACTTTTAAAGGGCCATAACTCCACCAAAAATCTGTTAACCGGAATGCGAAGATGATAAGCACAACTAAGCTTGGTGCTGATCATCCCTGTAAAGTTTCGTTGAAATATGGGGAGACGTTCAGGAGAATAGTCCAGACAAAGTTTGTGTATTAAAACCTTTAAAGGGCCATAACTCTGCCAAAAATCATTCAACCGGAACACGGCAAAGATTTGCACAACTAGACCTGGAACTGATCATCCCTAAAAAGTTTTGTTTAAATCCGGAGAGGGGTTCAGGAAAACTAGTCAGGACAAAGTTTGTTTATTAAAACCTTTAAAGGGACATAACTCCGCCAAAATCATTCAACTGGAACACAGTAACGATATGTACAACTAGGCTTGGTACTGATCATCCCTGAAAATTTTTAATGAAATTTGGCCAAATAAAGGCCCTTTCTTCTTAATGAGGCCAAAATATAGCATATTTCAGAAAATGAAATCAAGGCCCATAACTCCGGTGTAAATTGTCCAATCTGGCTGGTTTTCAAACTTGTCGGAGCTTTCATTGATAGTAACAATCTGGTAAAGTTTGATAAAGATCTGACGAAAAATGAAGGTCCCATCGTCTTAACGAGGCAAAATATAGCATTTTTAACTAAATCAAGGGCCATAACTACGCTGTTGCTGGTCCGATCTGGCTGGTTTTCGAACTTAGAAGCTTTCATTGATATTAACAATCTGGTAATTTTTGGTAAAGATCGGATGAAAAATGAAGACCCTATCTTCTCAACGAGGCAAAATATAGCCTTTTTTAACTAAATCAAGGGCCATAACTCCACTGTTACTAGTCCGATCTGACTGGTCTTCGAACTTATCCGAGCTTTCATTGATATTAACAAGATGGTAAAGTTTGGTAAAGATCGGATGAACAATGAAGCCCCTATCGTCTTAACGAGGCAAAATATAGCATTTTGAACTAAATCAAGG
Organism: Cyrtodaria siliqua; assembly: GCA_037043455.1. Lineage (NCBI taxonomy): Eukaryota > Metazoa > Mollusca > Bivalvia > Adapedonta > Hiatellidae > Cyrtodaria > Cyrtodaria siliqua. The sequence goes on along the minus strand of JAWPHD010000230.1, from coordinate 341,537 downwards.
GCCATAACTCTGCTGTTACTAGTCCAATATGAATGGTTTACAAACTCGTCCGAGCTTTCATTGATATTAACAATCTGATAAAATCTGGTAAATATCGGATGAACAATGAAGCCCCGGGGTATCGTCTTAACGAGGCAAAATATAGCATTTTTAATTAAATCAAGGGCCATAACTCCGCGCTGTTACTGGTCCGATATGGCTGGTTTTCGAACTTGTTCGAGCTTTCAATGACATTAACAATGTGGTAAAGTTTAGTAAAGATAGAATGAAAAATGAAAGCCCTATTGTCTTAACGAGGCAAAATATAGGATTTTGAACTAAATCAAGGGCCATAACTCCGCCGATACTGGTCCGATCTGGCTGGTTTTCGAACTTGTCCGAGCTTTCATTGATAGTAACAATCTGGTAAAGTTTGGTAAAGATCGAGTGAAAGATAAAGGCCCTATCGCTTAACGAGGCAACATTTAGCATTTTTTTAACTGAATCAAGGGCCATAACTCCGCCGATACTGGTCCAATCTGGCTGGTTTTCGAATTTGTCCGAGCTTTCATTGATATTAACAATCTGATAAAGTTTGGTAAAGATCGGATGAACAATGAAGCCCCTATCGTCTTAACGAGGCAAAATATAGCATTTTTAACTAAATCAAGGGCAATAACTCTGCTGTTAATAGTCCGATCTAGCTGGTTTTCAAACTTGTCTGAGCTTTCATTGATATTAACAATCTGTGTAAGTTTGGTAAAGATCAAATAATAAATGAAGGTGCTAGAGTGTTCACAAGGTTTAATATGGCATTTTTCAACAAAACAAGGGCCATAACTCCATTGAAATTATTTCGATCTTGCCAGTTTTCGAACTTGTTTGAGCTTTCATTGATATAAAGACACTGGCAAAGTTAAGTAAAGATCCGATTAATATTAAAGGCCCTAGAGTGTTCACAAGGCGGAAAATAGCATTTTTCAGGGGGAAAAAAGGGCCATAACTCCGGTGTTACTGATCCGATTTAGCTGGTTTTCGAACTTGTTCGAGCTTTCATTGATATTAACAGTCTGTGCAAGTTTGGTAAAGATCAAATAATAAATGAAGGTGCTAGAGTGTTCACAAGGCAGAAAATGGCATTTTACAGAAAAAACAAGGGCCATAACTCTAGTGTTACTGAACCAATTTAGCTGATTTTCGAACTTGTCCAAGCTATAATTAGTATTAACAATATGTGCAAGTTTGGTAACGATCAAATAATAAATGAAGGTGCTAGAGCGTTCACAAGGCAGAAAATAGCAATTTTCAGAAAAAACAAGGGCCATAACTCCGGTGTTATTGATCTGATTTGGCTGGTTTTCGAACTTGTCCAAGCTTTCATTGATATTAACAATCTGTGCAAGTTTGGTAAAGATCAAATAATAAATGAAGGTGCTAGAGTGCTCACAAGTCTTAATATGGCATTTTTCAGCAAAACAAGGGCCATAACTCCGGTGAAATTATTCCAATCTGGCTGGTTTTCGAACTTGTCCGAGCTTTCATTGATATTAACAACCTGTTAAAGTTTGGTAAAGATCGGATGAAAAATAAAGGCCCGAGAGTTGTCACAAGACAAAAGTTAACAACGGACGACGGACGACGGACGGACGACGGACGGACGACGGACAACTCGCCATCCCATAAGCTCTGCTGGCCTTCGGCCAGTAGAGCTAAAAATTACTAAGGTATTGCAGAAAAAGGACCTAGGGGTAACTTTTGACTCTAAGTTAAAGTTTTCTAACCATATAAGTGGGAAAGTCTCAAAGGCTAATAGGAACCTAGGACTAATATTCAAAACTTTTACATATATGGACATAGAAATGTTCCTCTGCTTATATAAATCCCTTGTTAGACCCATACATGTGATACTTTCAGGACCTCAATCTGGGAGTTTAGTGATTTTTTTAAGGGAGATTCATGCAAAAATCTGGGAGTTTTTTTCGCGCGATATTTTTAGTGCGTGGCAGTATTTTTTAACCAAATTCCATAAACGAATACCTGAAAATACACTTTTAAACAAGTTTCTTCATTGATGTCATGGGAGCCGGATATTATAAACAAGAAATGAGTTAAAACAATAAAAATTAAACAATATGTTATTTTCATGCATTTTTTTCATTTTCTTTTCATTATTAATTCATTTTTTAATTTAATATTTCAGTTTTTAATTTGGTCCAAGACAAAGTACAAACATGGAACAAAAGCAACCAACACCCTTCTTTTTTTTTTTCAAGTAAAAATTTAAATCAAACATAAAAAAAAACATCGAACAAAAGCAACGTTCGTCAATCACGGAACTTTATTTGAAGTAAAATCTTTATAAAATTCATTAATTGTTTTAATTAAATCAAACATTCTCACCAAATTCACGCCGACAAAGTCTACTTTCGTTTTCGCTATCCGATAATTACATTCAAACATTCATTTTCCACTTCTGAATAAATGACACCGGCAATTTGTTTTAAGTTGTATCAAACCTGTTTAATTACAGGTCTGTATCATTAAATACTTCAAAAGTGTGCTGCTAATCCTTTGATAAGATCAATTAAGCCAAAAAACTGTTTGCAAATAACACTTTCCCCCCCAGGCCATCGATCCATCCAGATCAAATACAGGTAAACAACGCATCACGTGATCGACTCGTTTAGACAATAGAATAGAATAGAATAGTGCTTACTAAGACCGATGATTTTCGATAAATCCATTTTAGCAAATTTATGGGAGTTTTTTATACAATTCCGTGGGGCCGGGAGGAGGGTTAGAATTCCGTGAGATTTCATCTCACGCCGTGAGATTTCATCTCACGCCGTGAGGTATCACATGTATGTAGACCTCACCTGGAATATGCCACAGTTGTCTGGTCTCCATATCTCAAAAAAGACATTAACACTATAGAAAATGTCCAAAAAAGAGCTACCAGAATGGTGGGTAACCTCAGCAACTTTCCATTTCACACAAGACTGACTATGTTAGGACTACCAACCCTGGAGTATAGAAGAGAGCGAGCCAATGTGATTCAGGTTTACAAAATTTTAAATAACATTGATATATTAAATAAAAATAAACTGTTCATTATGGCCCCGAATACTGGCACCCGGGGAAACTCAAATAAATTATTTAAGAAAAGAGCAAGAGTTGATATTAGGAGGAAATCCTTTGCTTATAGAGTGGTAGATTCCTGGAACAAACTACCTAACACAGTAATTGAGGCACCCACCATAAATTCAATAAAAAGTAGGGCGCAACATCCTTCCAAATTTAGGCTTATGAAAAAAAAAAAAAAAAAGACAATACAACCTAAAAAGACAAAAGGGAAGCGGAAGTCAGAATGTCTTAATGACAATACCGGAAAATTATATAAACAATCAAAATGGGCCTAAGCAACAACGGTTTATGAGTGGCATCTAAGACAGTATTACAGTGTTAAATCATGATTTTTAAAAAAAAAATAACATTTCATGAAAATCTGCAGATTGTCCCTTTAAATCCGGAGAGCAGATGAGAAATCCGGGGAATCCGGAGATTTGGCAGGCCTGTTATATCATAGCGAGGCCACCGATTCTACCTCAGGTCTCGAGTCGTGGTAAGATTGGTTACAAACATCTTACCCATCGGCAAACCGACAACTAATGACATTACCGATGGTTGCCTATGGCTAACGAGGGTGCTTATGGTAATTGAAGGGAAAACCCTCAACGCACTCACTACTAAACGCCATGAAATTATTTCCGTTCTATGGGCGAACTGGCTCAGTGCGAAAATATGGTCACCTACCTAAGGCTTCTTAGACAGCTCGAGGAAGCCCCCGTATACTTCTTAAGAAGGGTAATAAGTTGTTTATGTTCTGAAATTTGTTAAATAACCTAAAATTAGGCTCGAACTTCACAGTTTATATAAAATGACTACACAAAACCCGATGCAACTTGACAAAGTTGACATCGTTGATAAAAATCAAAGAGCTCCCGGATGATATTTTCTAAAACGCGTTTTAATTGGTCATTTCTGGGAGAAAGAACCAATCAAATTTCGTTAAACATTTCGCGGTCTACTCGATTTAAACGCAATGGCGGCATTCGAACGGAAGTTCACGATGAAGAAAAACGAAAATTGTTCTACTAGATATTTGCTTAATATCGTTAAATTTTAGCTTCTTATATTAGGCCAAGTATAACTCCAATATGAATACAAAGGTAATGGGTGTATCCTAAAGCCATGCGTGTCCAACGAAATCTCGTTTTTCTTGTTGGCTCACGACAGCTGTCATTTTTTTTCTGAAATTTTGCCTTTGTCACAAAAAACTAGTTCGTCTGTTCAGAATCGTAATAAACTTCTTAAATCACTGGTCTGTTTGACGACATTGAATTGTCGTTTAACATGAATTTTTAGGCACTGCCTAAGACCGAGCAGAGCTCTTAAAATCAATACTTATGATGGTGACCCCTGTTTTAGGGGTATTAAAGCGATCTTGACGTGACAGCATAATTTACTAAACTATTCAATATCTAACATACGATGTTAGTATTGAAGAAACATATTTCATTAACACATAAAAGATTTTTTTTCTCATTATTTTACTCACGATGATCAGTGACGATGTATGAGATATTACGTTTTTTCAAGGATTTGTACAATAAGAGGATAAGAAAATATGATGAAATCTCGTAGACTCTCGCGTAGAAAGTACGAGATTTCAGCGTCTATCGATAAGGCGGGTCTTCCGATAAGACGGGTCCGATCGATAACGCGGCGATCTTACCTGTACGTTTCGACACTTCAACTTCAACTTCAACTTCTTTATTTCACTTAGGTTCACATATATGAACAGCATAAGCAACATGTTACAAAATACATTTACATATGAATGGCGACAAGTCATCACATTGGAAAAACAAAAACATGTATACATCAGAAAACGACTATATATATATATACAAACTATCTAGCAATGAAGTGGGTAGATGTCTATTCAATGTATAAGTATACTACTTAAACATTGCAGTTATTAATAATAATAATAATAATAATAATAATAATAATAATAACGATAATACTAATACTAATATATTTGAAAAGAATGGTATAGGTGGTGGCTGACATGATATGATATTCCTGTCTATATATACTAATCTAACATGTTAAAGTAATTACTCAATATATATGTTATGTATGAACATATACCTATTATTATTTTCATATTGTAACAGAAACTCTACATTAGCTAAATATGTATTCAATAAAGTAATATTTATTGAGCCGAAATAATTCAGTACTCTTTAAAAGTAAATAATAGTTAAATAGATTTATCGACCAGTGGGCGTAACACAGTGTCCGCAAATCCCGTGCAGCGCGCTTTTCGTGGTATCTAATTTGAAAAGATTCATTATGTATCTTCGGACTATTACTTTATCATAATGGTGGATTTAAAAACACGTGTGTAATTTCAAGAGTTGTTTTTATTTTACTGGATTGATTTTTTTTATATTATTATTATTCATAAAAATAACGGATTTTATAAGGATTACCTATATTCAGCCTTGAAAGGTGAGTTTATTTATTTTCTATTTAACAATGTTTGTGTATCCTTTGACGGGATTTGCGCACGTTTAAAAATATCCATGTCGCTTGTCTATCATGCATATTATAAGTAAAATTACTGTCATTTAACAATGTATTTCATTTGTTCTACCAAGTGTTTATGCACAGGTTTTTAAACATTAAACGAGTACAAACAACTATGCTCCAACCAGGATACATATACACACAGGCAAGTAAGCACACTAACGCTCGCACTCGCGCGCAAGCACTCTTATGCAGGAAAAACAAACAGAGAAGGAAAAACAATAAACAACAACAATACAAAGCAATGAGTACATTTACAGTTTTAACGGCAACAAATTCTGCAGCCCTACCGAAACGAAATGTAGAGCATGTTTTGATTTGTGATTTCGTTAATATTGTCAATTGTCGACCAATGGAACGCCGACACAAAACCAGTTCGGTGCTACTGCTGTGTTTATCTCATATATTACGTGAGAAATATATAGCTTCTTTTTAACTGGCGGCTTGGCTTGTTAATTACATAGTCAATAGAAAAATCCCTAATTGCATAAAGCAATCGGGAATTATGGCTCAGGGTTGTGTCACGAACACGGAGACTAGTTCGAAAATGGTGTTAATAAAATGTATAAACACACGGTGATACTCTGATTACCGCGAAAATGATGACGATCCTATGCTCTAAATATGTAATTGTAGCATGGTCACAGACAATTCTCTTTGTTCAGACACAGGTGTAAATCGTTGAAAATAAGACCTGTCAGAATAACTGTGAGAATAACAGTTAGAATAACTGAAATTGAGCTGAAATGGACATGCTACAAAACAAATAGAGTATGGTTTCATTTCGTTGGTTAATTTAAACACCTCGATGGGCTACGCCCATCTCAATGTTTAAATGAACCAACTCAATGAAACCATACTCTATCTATTACTTATTCCTTGCTGTAATAACAAAATACTTTAAATACCAATAATTATCGGACATTTTGTTTTATAATTCTGAAAGTGTTTGGATTACCAGGCGTAAATCATTAATATTAATTGTATTGTTTTCGCTAGGAAAACTAACATTGTGTGACGCGGTGTCGGTTGATATTTGTTTTCTTCTTTTGTAACGATTTTAACCGTATTGCTTTTAGACCAATTGAATTAAAAAATGCATCTTTTTTGTGCAAATGTATGGTAATTAATTAGTGAAATTATCCTTTATTTTCTTCGAGTTTAAAGCGCGGCGTCGGCCGATTCTTTTGATATGTCCCGAGACTTGAATGCATAATTATAGTTTGCTGCTTAAACTGTTATTTTAATCAATGCGTTATTAAAAAAAAAACTGTGAACATGCATCTCTTGTACATATTTACCATTTGGTAATGTCATTCTGATTATCTTTACGTACATGAACATGTCTTACGGAAAAGAAGATTTTTATTAATTTTGATGATCTAGATCTTGAAGCTTTATTAGGCAAGTTTACTGCAAGTGAAAATGAGGTCTCTGATGGACTGTGTGATAATGGTGTAGATATGAGTAATAAGCCGACTCCTAAACTGTCCATGCTATGCATGCCACGAATCATACATACATTTTTTTTAAATTTGTTTGTGCGTGCGTACTTTATCAAAAGCTCCCAATCCTCATCCCATTCCCCGGACGTTTGAATTGTTAGCTCCACTGAGAGTCTTACCGCATGTCATAAAATTCTGTACTTACTCTTGTTTTATTGCTATGCTGTTAAGTATATATTTATGCTCGCCCTATGACACTAGTGTCTTATTGCTGTGAGTGTCATAAAATATATACCGAATATGCACCCTATTTGAGCGAGTTCTTTATCTTTTCTCAAAACACAATGTCATAAAACTGGGTATTGAGACCCATGCTATATTGATTTGGTAGTGCAATAAAACACATGCCGAATATGCAGATATTTAAGCAAGTTGCCGCCTTATCTTTTGTTAATAACAACACCATGTCATAAAACCAGGTATTGAGATCCATGCTATATATATGCAGCTCATTTGAGCTGGTGTCTTATATTTCGCTGGTAACAACACTAGGTCATTAAAATCCGGTATTGTCCCATACTACATGTAGAGTGCCATACCTGAAGCAATTATTCAAATAGATGCTCCACAAGCTAAACAATAACAAGAAGACAAAATTCAGAAATTCATAGCTTTTTATTTGAGTTATGTAAACAAAACATACGGTAATAAAGAGTTCAAAACATACGGTAATAAAAGAGTTTTAATTAAATTAACATAAACAAGAAATGACACATACAGTGCAAAAAAAGTTTCCAAAACATTTCAATATATGGTTCAAATTTGCAGTCCCGTGCATAGGAATGTATAAAGTAGAGTATGGAGTGTGTCCTGAATTCCTCTGTATCCTTCCCCTTTTGAAGCAGCTGAAAATAAACTAAGATAAAGTGTTACTTTTATAAGGGATTAAATGCAGAGTATTGGTTTAAAACTGAATATTAATGTTATAATTAATGTTAAAGGTTTGCAGCCATGTGGTCACGATTTGTTTCTATTTTATTTGTGTTAAGTATATATACCCATGACTTGCAATCTGTGTTACGTTGTATTAAGTATCACCGTCGTGAGTTTTCAACATGTACCACTTATTGTAGTAGTAATTTTAGAATTATTTTTTTAAAGAAATATTGTGTCCCATTGAAATGTGAAAAGAATATACAAATAATGTTTTGCTTGATAAAAAGACAACCATGCAGTATGAAAACTATGTAAGAACACAAATATATTATATAATTATATATATATATATATTTAAAAAGAACATAATTGTGTTCCTTTATATTAAAAAGGCGATAACACATGGTATTTTTTTGATTTTTTAAATTATTTCTTAGAAGAAATAATCTGCCAATTTGAAAGCTGAAGAAAAAAATATAATGCTTTGTATGATGAAATAAAGGTTACCATGCAGTATAAAAAGTATATAAGAACACAAATATGTGTATTTTTCAGAAGATTAACATGATTTATGCTTTTCTATTAAAAAGGCACTAACACACTAGTGTTTCTAAATTTAGTTTTTTATAAGTTCAAAGTGAATTATAACGAGAAATATATGCCCATTTGAAAGCTGAAATACTTTTTTTTTATAATGCTTGGTATAAAATAAAGTTAACCACGCAGTATAAAAATTATATAAGAACACAAATATGTGTATTTTTTTAGAAAATAACATGATTGTGTGCCTTTCTATTAAAAAGGCAGTAACACACTAGTGTTTCTAAATTTTGCTTTTAAAAGTTCAAAGTGAATTATAACAAGAAATATATGCCCATTTGAAATCTATAATTCTTTTTTTATATAATGCTTGGTATGAAATCAAGTTAACCATGCAGTATAAAAACTATATAAGAACACAAATATGTGTATTTTTTTAGAAAATAACATGATTTTACGCCTTTCTATTAAATAGACAGTAACACACTAGTGTTTCTAAATTTTCAAAGTGAATTATAACAACAAGAAATATACTGCCCATTTGAAAGCTGAGAAAAAAATAAAAAAAATACTTTGTACAAAATAAAGGTTACCATGCAATATTAAAATTATATAAGAACACAAATATGTGTATTTTTTAAAAATAGAACATGATTTTGTGCCTTCCTACTAAAAAGGCGGTAACATCGTATTTTTTTTTTTTTTGGTTTTAAACTCAAAGTGAAATTTAAATCAGAAAAAATACGGAATGGTATCGATATCAGTATATTTTTTATTAAATTTTAATAACCAAGTCGTATAACGAATACATTTATAATCAAAAATGTATTTCCTTCAATGGAAAACATATTTTATATCAATATTCCTAAAAATACGATTACCCCACCCGCCAACATCACACTGCCGAGAATCGGGAGAATATCAACATAAAATTACACTACCAACGAAAAACATTTCGAAAATAAACACTTCCTCATTAAAATACATCATATTAAACTAATACTTACTCGATAATTGCTTATATAAAGCGTTATCTTGCTGTTTATCGACATTAATCTACCCAGCGTTGTATTCAATATTTTCCAAAATGGCGGTTGAAGACGATGACTGTCACGTGACACGATCTCGGGATTTCTGTCCGAGAATTTGCGAGACTTCCTTTTTCGCCCTATATAATTTGACCTATTTTCTAATCCTCTTATTGTACAAATCCTTGGTTTTTTATGTATACATGTCGCAGTCTGCGAAATAAACACATAGTCCGAGCCCGAGGCTATAACTTTTTCGTACGGATTATCAAACTGCTACAAATACATAGCCCAATCAGACCATTAGATAAAAAAGTCTGTGTGCGCTTTACAAGAGATGGAACGTCAGACTACACCGGGGAGGAGTATGAAAGCCTGTACATTAGGACTTCGATATAAATTGTTGATATTATTTATGTAGCTCCTTGTGTTATTTTTCTTTTCTTTTCCAACTAGTTGGTTCTTTAGTTTCGGAATATAAAATTCCGTTTCGGACTATACAATTTTCCTAGCATGATAGTCTGAAAGGACTATATTAAGGCTAAAAACTTTTTCATGCAGACTGATGTCGGCCATTTTTATAAATATAAACTTGCCTCATGTTTTCGTGGGGGTGGGGGAGGGGGTCTCATAACAGTCAGAGCTCTAACCTTAAACAGTTACAAGTTTTATAACTGCTGGAAGTTATTAAAATGCCAAATTATTATCTTCCTTCAGTTTAGAGTAGCAGATACTTTTCCCTTTAGAATAAACATTTGTAACCTTAATCTAAAGGCTGTTTAATAAATTGGGGTCCACATTTGTTAATATTATAAGTTATTGGTGTTATCATATACTATAAGTTATTGGTGTTATTATAACACAAGCTCTCTTATTTTCTGGTTCTTCGGGGTCAGACAGTGCAACCTCAGACAGTGCATCCCCAACAGGCCGTTTCGTAGACTGCGATGACATAAATGAAAATATACTTCTTTGCACCATTTGTGTATTGAACATACATAAATTAATAACTTTAGTCCTTTACTCGATAGCACAAAAATAGTACGAAACACAAAATATCACAATGCGTAATGTCCGGTAAGTTTTAACGATAACCCAGTTTAAAAAATGCTTGTTCATGTAAATTTCGTCGATTTATAAATATTTAAATTATCCTCATTAAAATTATATTTCTTTGTTCTTTAAAACGTGCGTAAAACAACATTAACAAACAACAAACACAAAATAAAGTCAGTTTTATTTTTGCCGATTTTATCTTTTCACATGTTTGACCGCTAGCTTTTTTTTTTATCTCAGTTCGGTCTAATTAACCGGTAATCAATCAAAAGCCGGTAGCAATCAATTAAACAGTTAATCCAATCAAGTCATAATAGTCTCCACACGCAAAAAGCATCATAAACTTCAAAGATAATCGTTAAATTATTAACACAATAGCGGCGATAAGATTACACAGTGACACCATTTAGAGACAGGTTATTTCGGCCTCTGTGCCACAAGCTACGACAGCAGCAAATTTGATTGGTCGAGAGGCAGCAAGGTCTCCAAGCAAGCAGGGATTGAAATTAACAGTCGACCACTCGCCCATGGCGACCATATTTTCGTATGGACCACCTAAGAATTCGATATCGTCGCCCAGTCGGCGATCTCAAACTGTGGGCAGGGAAAACGTAAAAAGAAGGCCGTAGAAATATCCTACCGATAGCGAGAATCCCTGGTATAAACATTCCGTACAGTTCCCCGATATTGGTCTTTATTCTATACCTGCGCGCGCATCGGGGTACCAATAAAATGGCCGTGCACAGTTAGATTTCCGATATTTTTTAAACGAGAAAGAAATATGGTGTTTTATTGACGGGGCTAGCGAGCCCAAGAAGAAAAAACTGTCAGACAATGGCAAAAAGAAGTATTACAATGAATACGATAAAACTAAACGTTCGAGAACTTTTATTTTACAATGGGTGAACGAGCGACCTTGGCTGAAAAACACGGATGATGGTATGAAATGTACGTTCTGTTTGAAACACGAAGTGAAACGACAGTCACTCTTTGTACAAGGAAAAAGTCTTATAAGCTTGAAACAGTTAAAATTCATGAGCAGTCTCATATGAGATGCCAGGCTATTGCTGAAGCCAAAAGTAGTGCTGCTATTCTGTCTGAGGCGGCTAAACTTGTAAGGAAGGTAAATGATGAGAATTTTAAGAAAATGGAAATTTATTATTGACTATAAACAATCGTCCATTTAGCGATTTTATGTGGATGTGTGAACTTGACTCTGTGAAAGGTCTGCACATAGGTGAAACATATAGGAATATTCAGGCAGCCAAAACATTTGTGAGCTACATGTATGTCACAGTGATGTTGACTCAGACTTAGAAGAGGATGTAGTTTTTTCTAAGCTAATAGAATATTGTGAGAAATTAGATCAAAACCTACATAGTCTTCCACAAGTCTGAGTTGATCTGACTGATCAAAATTTGAAATGTCTCACTGTGTAAACAGAAATAAAATTTATAAGCACCAAACTTTCATGCTTACAGCTTGAAAAGATTAGTATTTCTCTGAATTAAGTTGTAATTCAATAATAATTTGTACAACTATATGTTCAAATAAAACAACTCAAAAATAGGCAGTCCAATTTATTTACGATATCAAGTGTCATAAATAGGTATCATTGAAATTGTTGGGCCACCAACATTTGGTCTGGGCCACCATGATTTAAAAATTAGTGGTCCAGTTGGCCACCAAGCTAAAAATGTTAGTTGTTGTCCCTGGGCAAGGTGTCAATCACTGTTATGCAGCGCGTGCTCATTGTTGTGATGTTTGGACTATCGAAAATAGGTACATGTGTATTGGATTGTCAATTGATGCTTGGAAGCAAATACACGCGCATCATAAAAACGCACAGGTGGTAAATTATCTGCTTCAAAATTAGGTCAAATTGAATTTCCATGTGTCAAAACGCGTGTGTACGCGTCTATTGAGAACTCTGAATATACACTGCAAACTCAAGGGGTTGTGGGTTCAAATCTCACTGGATGCATCTTTTTTTTCCATAGGGAACCTTGGTTGATGGGTTAAGTTTTCTAAAAAAAAAATGTTTTATTTGTGTATTTTTTTATATTTTTTTTGTAAATTATTTTTTTCATTAAGAAACCTTTTTTCTTAATTGGGAGCAAAAAAAATGTACTTTTCACTTTTTTTTTAACTTTTTTTTTTTTCCACTCGTGTCAAGGACATGCTCGGTTATCTAAAGTATGCTATTAAACATGGATTTCGATAGGGATCTACGAAAAATGATGTTCATTTTTTGATTCTCTCCCCCTTTTTGACTTAAAACGTCAACATTTTGCTTGTAATTTTTACTCTCAATTTCCACCCCGAGTAATTATATTTTTTGATTTTGATTTTGACTTCCTGACGTAATTTTTTCAGAAAAAATCCGTAAACCAAGTTATTAAAAAAAAAACGGCCTTAGGGGCCTTTGTTGGATCAGTTTAATAGAATTATAGGGAAGAAATTTAGAAATCTTCTTCTCTGAAACTACAACTTGTAGTAATAACTGTCAAGAGATAAAGGTTTAATGTTTTTATGCCCCCGGAGGGTGGCATATAGTAGTCGCACTGTCAGTCCGTTCGTTCGTCTGTACACTCGTGTCCGCTTAATAACTCTGACAATAATGGACGGATTTTCAAATAACTTGGCACAATTGCTCACCACAACAAGACGACATGTTGCGCACACAATCTAGGTCTGTGGCTCACAGGTCAAGGTCACACTTAGAGGTCAAAGGTCAAAACAAAGTGCTTTCGGTTCCGGTTAATATTTCTGACATTCATGGACAGATTTTCAAGTAACTTGGCACAAATGCTCATCACAACAAGACGATGTGTCGCGCACAAAATCCATGTCCGTGGCTCCAAGGTCAAGGTCACACTTAGAGGTCAAAGGTCAAAACAAAGTGCTTTCGGTTAATAACTCTGACATTCATGGACAGATTTTCAAATTACTTGGCACAAGTGCTCACCACAACTAGACGACGTGTCGCGCATAAAACCGTCGCTCCAAGGTCAAGGTCACACTTAGAGGTCAAATGTCAAATTGTGTCCAGTCAATAAATCATATCTGGCATTCCTGGACGGATTTTCAAATAACTTGGCACAAGTGCTCAACACAACCAGCCGACATGTTGCACACAAAATCTATGTCCGTCACTCCAAGGTCAAGGTCACACTTACAGATCAGAGGTCACTTCGGGGACATTTGTCACGTACTGTGACATTTCTTTTTTAGTCAAGGTCACAGTTACAGGTCAAAGGTCACTTTGGGGTCATTTGTCACTTACTGTCAGTGTGACATTTTTTGTTTTATTTATTATCAGCTTTTGGATCCTCTACCAGGTTTGTTCAAATGGTGAACCTTGGGTCAAATTTGGCCCCACCCCGGGGTTTGCCAGTAGAGCGATACATGCCCTCTTGTTTTTAATAGCCTGGCATTTTGTTTTTAAACAAATGCACTTAAATGTCATCTCAGCAAACTGCAAACTCCATTGTTTTAGTTACTAAAATGTTTACAAACTTTCATTTAACATCATTGGACCTTTTTATTTTTAAGTCCCGCCCCCGTTAGGCGAGACATGTGAATCTGCGGATTTCTTGTATTAATTAGCGCAAGATAGCATAATTATGACACACAACCAATGTCCAACTTATTATACACAAATTCGCGCACTGTATTTCCTTTTCGTTCCCGAGTAGACTAGACCTGTTTCTTAATTTCATAATTCACCGGGGTTTAATAAAGTATATTGATATAGTTATATCGGCCCCGTTATATCTTGGTTAATTAACAATTAATTGAATTGAATGTTGTTTAACGGCTCATCAACACAGTATATGTTATTTAGAGCCGCCCCAGAGAGAGGGGAAGGATACATAGGAATCCGGGAACCTGCCCTACTCTTATTATCGAATAGATTCCTATGGTTCTTTAACCTGCTTGGAGGATAGACCGATACACGGGACCGCCCAGTTTACGTCCCCATCCGACGGACGAGGCTAAGGTAAAGTGTCTTGCCCAAGAACACACCGACGGAACTCGGTGGCACCACGAAGGATTGAACCCGGGGCCTCCGGTTACAAATCCACCGCGCTACAGACTGCGCCACGCCAGCCCCTGGTTAATTAACAAACAGATAATACTAACTAAGAAACTTAATTAAGACATACATATAATAGTAGATTCCTTTTCGCTCGCTGGATTTCCTTTTTGCTCCCGAGTAAACTGCACCTCTTTCTTAATTGCATCTTAATTTTCATAATTGCGCTTATTGAGTATATTGATACATTTATATCATGTTTAATCAATCAAAAATATAATAATTCTGCCACTAAACAACTAAATTAAGACATACATTTACTAAACACATTCCTTTTTGCTCGTGGGTATTCCTTTTCGCTTAACCATTCTTTTTTGCTGTTTACCCCAACCCCCTATTTTGACTAAGTCAAGGGCCACAACTCTGTGGGTCTTGGTCAAAAATGAAAATGCAGGTGCGCAGCTTCACTTGCTGATCAACATTCCTGTAAAGTTTGGCGACCGTGGGTTAAACAGTAATGGTAGAGGCGTGACACAAGTTTTTCAGTCCCTTTTTTGACTAAGTCACAAGCCACAACTCTGTGGTTCTTAGTCCAAAATAAAAACTCAGGGGCGCATCTTCCCTTGCTGGTCAACATTCCTGTGAAGTTTGGCGACCATGGATTAAATAGTAATGGAAGAGGGCAAGAAACAAGTTTTTCAGCCCCTATTTTTTATAAGTCAGGGCATAACTCTGTGGTTCTTGGTCCAAAATAAGGGCGCAACACAAGTTTTTGGGACAGATGGATATGTGCAAATCTATAAACCCCCTCCCCCCACCCCCACCCCCGAGGGGCATAAAAAGAAAAAAAAGCTTTATCTGTAGGGCTGTGTTCATGGTTAGTAGCAATATGTTTGTTTAGCTGGTAGACATACACAGATTCCTATGTATCTTTTTATTCTTTTTATGGGGCGGCTCCAAATAATGTAAGAATGTGTTGATGTTAGAGCTGTTAAACAATAAATCATATAAAGTTTGTATTTCAGGCTCAGTTGCTTTATTTTAAAGACCAAATCTGCCTACTAACTTGGACCCTCAGTATATTTTTTTTTAGATGATTGTGACTGCATCAGTATTGTTAACGTCAGTGTCTTGAAGGTTAGGTCCTTGTCATATGTGTTAACTTTAATTCATGCGGTAGTTTGTGGAGACCATAAAAAATCATACTAACAGATAAAAGGCGTGCTTTAAAATTTACCATTGAACAGTTTGTTTTTATGTAATTTTGTTTGCCTTTGAAAGGCAAATATTGGTGTTATCACAGTGTATTTATACAGTTTTTTTCTCTTATTTTCAGGCCTCAAATTACCGGGGACGAAAGTTTATCAATCCTTTCAATAAGGAGGTTGGGAGGTAAGCACTTGAGTAAATTAAAAATGTATCGGTGATCGCAGAATACATGTTGAATGGGGTGAAGTACTGTCTAATCTTGGAAGGTTATGCCTCTGTCAATCTCTTGTCTTTGATAGTTATAGAAGATGTCTTGAGTCGGGATGGTCAGAATTTGACTAATGAGACTACAATCATGACAATTGTTGTTGGGTTTAAAAAAAAAATATAAAGATTTACAAATCTTAAAATGATAACAGTACTTTATACTGTATATCCCCTTCTCTCATCAATTTGTGAATGATATTCGGAAATTTGTTATCGGCTACTTTAAATATTTAATTTGAATAACATGCCTAACATTTAGATTGAATAATTACAGGAGGACTGGTAAGAATGTGCGCGCTGGTAAGAATATCCGTGTTGGAGATGATGGACTGGAGAATTTCGATGACTATATGTCAGATTCAGGTATGAATGATTATTTTTTCGATCTAAGACAAAATCGACTATTAAAGACAGTTTCAAGACGAGACGATAATGGTTCTCATTTGACTAAGCATACAATGACATACTGCTAAACACATATGTGTTTGATGGTGTTACGATCAAAACTGTGAACCATATATTGGTTATGAACTTATCACATTAGCTGCCTAGGCTACCTACCTAGGTTTTAGGCTATATTGACATCTGCATTTTTGATAAAAGGGTTTTGTTGTGTAATTTTTGCCGTTATCTGGAAGGTTAGTTTCTTTAAATCTGAACAAAGTAAATTTAAACTAATATATATCTTTATTCAATAATACAAAAGACCATTTGATCCATAGCTAAGTATACATTTTAACATAACATAGTTACATAAAATCAATGGCACGTCACAAAATTACTAATATTATGGATATTTAAATGTTGAACATTAAAACTTGTGTGTAATGTTGAACATCATTAAACAGAGGCTGAAATCACCCGCGATGAGAGGGAGATGATGGTACGAAGCATACGTGAGGAGTCGGAGGGCTCCCAGGGGTCCCAGGATGATTCTAAGGAAAACCAGTCCTCACATGCCAATATAACATTGTCACAGAGATCCCATGGTGGCATCACCAAGTCACCGAATCTAGGCACAGACATTAGGTCTAACAGCACGTGCAACATGACGTCAAGCCAGCCCTCGATGTCCCAGCTCAGTCAGGCATGATTTCTTGTTATTCCTTTATCACTATAGTCATCTCTTAGGTCAAATAAAACTATATGTGTGGTTCTGGTTTCACGACAACCCTCTTTTTAAGGGCCGACCTTTTATGCCAAATCGAAAACTTTTCTCTTTTTAGCTCTACTGGCCAAGGGCCAGCAGAGCTTATGGGATCGTGTGTTGTCCGTCGTCCGTCGTCCGTCGTCCGTCGTCCGTCCGTCCGTCCGTCCGTTAACTTTTTGCTTGTGTACACTCTAGAGGCCACATTTCTGATGCAATCATCATGAAACTTTGTCAGAATGTTTGTCTCAATGAAATCTCGGTCAAGTTCGAAAATGGGTCATGTGGGGTCAAAAACTAGGTCACTAGGTCAAATATTGGAAAAACCTTGTGTACACTCTAAAGGCCATATTTTTGACCCGAGCTTGATGCAACTTTGTCAGAATGTTTGTCTTAATTATATCTTGGTCAAGTTTGAAAATGGGTCACATGGGGTTAAAAACTAGGTCACTAGGCCAAATACTTGAAAAACCTTGTGTACACTCTAGAAGCCGTATTTCTGACCCAATCTTGATGAAACTTTGTCAGAATGTTTGTCTTAATTATATCTTGGTCAAGTTCAAAAATGGGTCACATGGTTTAAAAACTAGGTCACTAGGTCAAACTTTGGAAAAAATGTGTGTACACTCTAGAGGCCATATTTTTGACCCGATCTTGATGAAACTTTGTCAGAATGTTTGTCTCAATGAAATCTCGGTCAAGTTCAAAAATGGGTCATGTGGGGTCAAACACTAGGTCACTAGTTCAAATACTTGAAAAAACTTGTGTACACTCTAGAGGTCATATTTGTTACCCAATCTTGATGAAATTTTGTCAAATTGTTTATCTTAATTATATCTTGATCAAGTTCGGAAATGGGTCACATGAAGTTAAAAACTAGGTCACTAGGTCAAATATTGGAAAAAACCTTGTGTACACTCTAGAGGCCATATTTTTGACCCGAGCTTGATGCAACTTTGTCAGAATGTTTGTCTTAATTATATCTTGGTCAAGTTTGAAAATGGGTCACATGGGGTTAAAAACTAGGTCACTAGGTCAAATATTGGAAAAACCTTGTGTACACTCTAGAAGCCGTATTTCTGACCCAATCTTGATGAAACTTTGTCAAAATGTTTGTCTTAATTATATCTTGGTCAAGTTCAAAAATGGGTCACATGGTGTTAAAAACTAGGTCACTAGGTCAAACTTTGGAAAAAACGTGTGTACACTCTAGAGGCCATATTTTTGACTCGATCTTGATGCAATTTTGTCAGAATATTTGTCTCAATTATAGCTTGCTAAAGTTCGAAAATCGGTCATACAGAGTCAAAAACTAGGTCAGTAAGTCAAACTTTGGAAAAACCATGTGTACACTCTAGAGGCCATATTTTTGACCCGATCTTGATGCAATTTTGTCAGAATATTTGTCTCAATTATAGCTAGCTAAAGTTCGAAAATGGGTCACACAGGGTCAAAAACTAGGTCACTAGGTCAAATACTTGAAAAACCTTGTGTACACTCTAGACGCCATATTTTTTTTCATTCGATCTTTACCAAACTACCAGATTGTTAATGTCAATAACAGCTTTGTAAAGTGTTGTTTTTTTTTAATTTTTTTTTTATTATCTCTACTGGCCAAGTTCGAAAACCAGCCAGATCGAACCAGTAACGGCGGAGTTATGCCTCTTGATTTAGTTCAAAATGCTATATTCTGCCTCTTTAAGACGATAGTCACTCACTTCATTGATGTTATAAGAGCCATATTAGCCAGTAGAGCGTCCACAGGCCCTCTTGGGCCTCTTGTTTTAAATTAAGTTTTCTATCTGTTCTGTATTTGTTGATATCAAATATCTATCTAAGTTAGTTTATTAGGTTATAAAAGTATTGCGTGAAAAACAAGACAAAATATTAAGCAAAATATTTTACCTACCTACTTTTTGAGCATGTAATAGGATCCACACATACTATTTTATGTGGCCTTATTAGAACTTGCTGCTGATGCCAACCATGTTTAGTTTAACTTATTTATTTTACATCGATTGTAACGAAAGCTCTATGAACTTATTTGAATCACTCTTGATGTCTTCCTGGGTAGAACCAATACTAAGCAAATGCAGATAAAGTGTCTTGCTCAGGGACACAACGCATATGGCAATGGCGGGGATCGAACCCACGACTCTTGGGTCCAACGCTCTACCACTAGACCACAGCGCTCCACTAACCATGCCAACCATGTTTGATGAGCCAGTTCACCATTAAATTAAAAAACATTAAAAAAACAAAATGAAATGTTCAATTAAAATCTTGTAGGATGTAAATAATTAAAATGATCAAATTCCCAACTGAAAAATAAATTTTCTAATTTTGTTTTGTTGTAGGAGGATGCATACGATGAATAATAAATGCCCTACTAGGTATTATCAGAGTCTACCAGGTGTATGCTCACAGTGATCATGTATATATGTGAAGTATTTAATAATAATATTGCCGTTGTAGGGAGCTCCCGGCAATGCGTCCAGACTTGGTTGGCTCAAAAACAGGAATATTGGCAGGTAACTGTTGGCATTCTTGTAAAATTCAAACTTAAATATCCTCTGACAATCTGGGATATACACAAACTCTCTTATCATTGTGTGCTTTAGTATGCCGTATTTTCATGCAATAATTGTGTGTATTGGCTTTAAAGGGACACACGGCAGTCAAAGAAGTTTTTATCTTTAATTTATTTCTCCAGTCTCAGGGTTCTCCTCAAAATATTCTGAAGGCATGTCGTTTGTGATCATTGAATACTGGCTGTATTATTTTGACTAAACCTGCTTGCCTATAATTAATAACATATTCAAGTTCTCATTTTTTTCATCTTATTCAACCATAGGTTTGAATATATTATTTGTGCATTATAATCAATAGTTAATAATATGCAAAACAATTTGCTTTGTAATATCCTTATAATTAACATAATTAATATTAATGATTGAACAAACACACATTATGAAGGAAAACTTACGGGATGCCATCAGTTTTAAAAAAAATCAAGATTTCCTTGTTTTCCATGTGTCCCTTTCGCATCGCTTTTAACAATCTTTCAGTCATATCACAGTGGTGTCCACTTGTAGCAATGAGCTCTATATTCCAATATGTTGTGGAGCTATACTGGAATACAATATAGAAGTATCAAAAATAATTAAGCAAAAAAAAATAAGCATATAAAAACTTGGTTGATGGTAATTTGGTTTGTTCTTGTAATTTTAAGCACTCAGGTGAATTGATTGTCATTTTATATCTTGTTCATCACGAGTCATATTGAAACTAGTACCTTGTTTTATAGTTTCATCCTAGAGATTGAAGGTTTTAGCTGAATCGAAGCACACAGGGCAGAGATACACAAGTTCTCACGTAAAGTAGGAACAAAAATTCAAACAACAGTACGCAAATAAAAACTTTATGCAAATTTACTACTTGTCACCAAGTTGGAAAATTGAAGAAGAAAAAAAGAAAGAAAAAAAGATTTTTTAGAGTTATTTTATCTGATATCAAATATGTATCGTATATTTGATATATTTTTCGTTTTAGGTTAAAAAAAAATTGAAAGCCTCCCCCCACACCCCGTTCATATTCATCTTGTCAGTTTTTATCATGCTCATTCAATTTTAGCTCTTCTGATCAGAGATCAGCAGAGCTTAAGCCTTGGTGCGGCATCCGTCGTCCGTCTGTCCGTCCGTAAACTTTTTTTTTGTAGCGACTACTCCTCTGAAACTACTGAATGGATTTTCATGAAACTTTACAGAAATGTTGCCCATGAAGTCTAGTTGATCCTAGCAAAAATTTATGTTGATGTGAAATCCAAGATGGCTGCCAAATCTAAAAATAGGTTTTTAAAAAACAAGTTTTTAGAGACTACTTCTTGAAATCTCTAAGTGATATTGATATGGGACTTTTTCTAAAATGATCAGCATGACATGATGTTGGTCCTTGTCGAAAAACTTTTTGATTGATGTTAAACATGGCTGCCAGCGGCCATCTTTATTTACATGGAGTTATTTTGTAAAAACTTGTAGCGACTACTCTTATGAAACTACTCGACGGATTTACATGAAACTTTACAGGAATGTTGCTCCTGATGTCTCAATTATCCTAGCGAAATTTCAGGTCGGCCGGAAATTCAAGATGGCCGCCACGGCTAAAAATAGATTTTCAAAATACAAGTTTGTAGCGACTACTTCTTAAAAACTAAAAGTGATATTGATATGCGTCTTTTCCTAAAATGATCAGTATGGCATGATGTTGATCCTTGTCGAAAATTATTTTGATTCGACGTTAAACATGGCTGCCAGCGGCCATCTTTTTTTACATAGAGTTATATAATGAAAACTTGTAGCGACTACTCCTCTGAAACTACTTGACGGATTTTCATGAAACTTCACACGAATGTTGCTCTTGATGTCTAATTGATCCTAGCAAAACTTCAGGTCGGCCAGAAATTCAAGATGGCCGCCACGGCTAAAAATAGATTTTCAAAAAACAAGTTTATGGCGACTACTTCTTGAAAACTATAAGTGATATTGATATGGGACTTTTTCTAAAATGATCAGTATGGAATGATGTTGATCCTTGTCGAAAATTATTTTGATGCGACGTTAAACATGGCCGCCAGTGGCCATCTTTGTTTACATAGAGTTATATAATGAAAACTTGTAGCGACTACTCCTCTGTAACTACTCGACGGATTTTCATGAAACGTAACAGGACTGTTGCTTTTTATGTCTAATTGATCCCAGCAAAATATCAGGTCGGCCGGAAATTCAAGATGGCCACCATGGCTAAAAATAGATTTTCAAAATACAAGTTTGTAGCGACAACTTCTTGAAAAACTGTAAGTGATATTGATATGGGACTTTTTCTAAAATGATCAGTATGACATGTTGTTGATCCTTGTCAAAAAATATTTTGATTTGACTTTATACATGGCCGCCAGCTGCCATCTTTGTTTACATAGAGTGATATAATGAAAACTTGTAGCAACTACTCCTCTGCAACTACTTGACGGATTTTCATGAGACTTCACAGGAATGCTGATCTAGCTATCAAAAACCTATCAGTAGAGCTTCAAGGTCATTGACCTCTTGTTTACTTTTTCTTTTTTTTTAAACCTGTATCTGTAGTCACTGCGTGTGGAAACGTGGCTCCATCGTACTATAGAATTTGCAGCAGTTCTGCATGTAAGAAGGTTCTAGGCCCATTCTCCATATTTTTTCTTGATGTAAATGGAGATAAGGCCATCCTTAAAAATATATTTGTTTGCTGTTTCCCGACCCGGGATTTTATAAGTGGGTAGGTAGGTAGGTAGGTAGGTAGGTAGGTAGGTGAATTTTTTTTTTGCCAATGACTTTTGTTAAAGAATTGCTATAACAGGTTTTGGGTAGGGCCCTTTTTGGTGGGTAGGTAGGGAAACAACAAACCAAAAATATTTTATGATCGGCCTGAGCCTGGCGCGTTCATTCCTGTTAGGCGCCATATAATCTTTCATGTGTTGGTTCGCCTTAAAACCCAATTCAATTTAATTGTCTTGTTTTACAGGAGAACAGGAAAAGATGTGAAGGCCAACAAAGTGATCAGAGTAGACGCCTTTGGATTTGAGAACTTCGATGACTATCTTTCTGAGTCTGGTATGCATTTCTCTCCGTAAAATAATTATGTTACATAGTAATCGCACCGTCCGAATACAAATGACAACCTTCATAATGTGCTTCAGTTTCATGTTTAATATGCATATGCATTAAATAAATCTTACCTTCTGTTTAATTATTGTTAATGAAAATGTTTGGTCTGGGAAGCTCGAAGAATCGGCTGCGTTATGTTGCTAAATCATAAATATTAATGTATATGGGCAGTAAATTTCTAACAGTTGTACATATAATTTAAGTAAAGTGCACTTCCATCATAAAACAAGAATTGTAAGAGCCTTAAAGCATGGTATGAATTATTATTAATGTTTTAACAACAAAAGTAGCAGTCATCTAATTAAATTACACGGATACTGGGTCGTAGTTCAGTATATGCACGTTGGATATGAATGTGAAACACATTACGATGGTTGTATTCGTATTTGGATTGACACCCATAATGCTTCCAGATCGCCTCCAGTCCATTAAAGCTACAGACCCTATATTTAAATTGCTTTCTTCATTGTAGGCGTGTCTTTCTTTGTAACTGCATGTTTACCAGCTCATGACGAAATTTGGTATTTAAGCGATCAAATTTAGTGCAGGACACCATTTACTGCAGAAACATCGAGTTCACATTGTACAGGTAGCATTATAATTTATAGTAGAAAAAAGCTTGCCTCTCAAGGGACTTGAACACACAATGTTTTTATTGACAATCAGTTACAGACTGCCGTTCTAGCCACTGAACTACAGGGGCTTCTTGAATGTATGGTATATTTAGTAATATTTATTATAATGCAAAATAACAATACATTTGAATGCACCTCAGACGTATCAGTATATAGTACATCATGTCGCACATGTAAATTAACCATGTGTGATGTAATAAAATATTTTATCAAACTAAAATTAGGATTCCGTTTCAAAACAACTATATATCAATCTTTTAATGTGCAGTTGATAAGTTGTGCACGTGCCTGTAGACGCTAGTTATTGCGTAATTCCTATTTAGTGTTA
This sequence comes from Cyrtodaria siliqua, assembly GCA_037043455.1. NCBI lineage: Eukaryota > Metazoa > Mollusca > Bivalvia > Adapedonta > Hiatellidae > Cyrtodaria > Cyrtodaria siliqua. Next base: position 317,571 of record JAWPHD010000230.1, on the reverse strand, counting down.
AAAGTGCTACAACGTACCAACAAATATCCGTGGCCTAGTGGTTAGATCTCATAAACAGGAACAAATAAAAGCAAAGCGTTAACTGGTTCAAATCCCGTTCTGGGCAGCTTTTTTTTTTTTATAAAATCTAATCGGAAGCCGTTTATTGATCAATGTTACCTGTACGAAGGCTAGATAAAAAGTAATATTTTACGCATCGATTCTGGCTTATATACCGCCTTTTAGGCCGCTCGTCAAATTGAAACTACACCCGTGACTCATTCATATTCATGAGTTAGTACTAGTTTATGTATAGCGTCTGTAGCTTTAAGCACATTGAGAAGATATGTAGAGTGTCAGGGCTGTACAAATATTTTTTTTAGCCACTTGTCCAGAACATTTGCACTATACGTAACTCATTATTATTTCAAAGGGTAAATAAACCACTGTGTCTGTTTAGTGGGATTTAAAACAATGGGATAACGTTTGTGTATTTTACATGACAGATGCTTCCAGTTTTATGAGTGCCTCGAGTGTGAAGGTCTTGAAGAGACGCAGCCAGGTCAAGGTAAGCCAAATTATTTAATTACATGTCCAAACTTCACATACATGGTAAAATAGTCTTCACACTGAAACTGACTTAAACAGTACATACTTTTAATGTAATCCCTAATGCCGAAAGGGTGGGCCGCTTTGCACTTTTAAATACCAACTCTCTTCAGATAGTGTCCAGCCACTGTCTCCTCGCATTGCCCTTTATCGTTCACTAGTTCACCTGAGATTGGTACACAACAGACTTGGACACGGAATGTACCAAATACTTTTATCTCTTATACAGTTTTCAAATATTGATGTCATGTGATTGAGGTATTTTTTCACTGGCTGCATAAAACCGTTGGTTCCCAATTTGGATAGAGCTAGTTTAATTGATATATTTTGACGAGAAAACTAGTCAATTAAAACATGTGACAATAGTTGTTTGGATAGCATGTTCATGATGTTAAATATGTTAAACAGGTAATCGGAACAATTTAGATGACATACTTAGTAAAACGCAACAACAAAGCATTTGTGATAACACTAAAGAGGGGGGGCTAAATTAATACCATCCGTCTGAAAACTTTTAAGCGTTTGTGACAATTGCGTGAAAGTGGTTTCTGTATTCTCAGTCAGTTGGATGTGAATTAACCAAGTTTCATTGTAATCTGCAAAGCCGTATCAAAATAATAGTTCTGTTTCTTTCCTTGATGTTCAACTGTCATTTCATTTTATAACAAGTGAAGTCCTGAATATGGTCCCTGCCATGTCTGGGCCAGATAAGAATAGTTCTTGACCTCAAATACGATGGGTCTCAAGTTACACAGTTCCCATGAGTCAGGGACACATGGACGTGAGGGAGTATAAATGTTATAAACATATCTGAAAGTTTACATGTGTGGGTATTGTGAAAGTTTACATCACGGTCTTCCCCAGCTTTTTTGAAGAGGTACCGTGATCCCTTCATCTGACTGCATCCTTTTAAACTCTTTAAATGTGTCAAAATATTTATTTTCCCGGGTTAAATTAATGACATTACCAAACAACCCACTGAGGCATCAACTCCATAAAAACATACATCCTTAGCTCCTGATTCACAAGGGTTAGTGCAAGCAGAGGTGTTAATTACATCCCATTTGTGATACATGGGGTTAAATTCAACAATGCATACATATCATTGTGTTTATTCATGTTTCATTATAAAGCTTAAGTGAGCGTGCCATGTGTGAAAGGTAACTTTCTAATGTGAAACCGTGAAATAACTGTTTGACTATGTACATTTACAGTCGAAAAGTGAAGCCAAATTGAGGCCTGTTGAACGCACAGCTCAGACGGAGGATAATACACAAGATGAGGGGGAGGAGAACACCCACTCTATGCAAGATTCACAGACATCGGGTAAAGTTCAGAATACTGTAAAAATAAAATATTATTGGCATAGTGTAAATTTAGTGCAGTGGGCGATTTCCAATGTTTTTTGGTTATATTAGCGCAATGAAGAATTAGCGCTTGGCCCAATTTTAATTTTAATCGCTTGGTCTGCAAAATTCAGGCAATTGCAGATTATTCCTGATTAGTCATTATCAACGCGACGCGACTGATCTTACCTTACCCACCTCCCTTAGATATACACTTTCGATCTTCCAATTTCAATTTGCTAAAAGTGCTTTAAACTTTTGGCCAAGACAAAAGATTGACAAGTGAAGGTTATTGTACCGTGCATCAAGATCATAACATCAGTACAATATTCAGCAACTCCAGTTTATTTTACAGACAGTGATGGTAAAGAAGGAGACACAACTGTACACAATCAGTCTACTGACATTGTCATCAGTACAGACAGTACAGAGAATACAGTCGATGAACATACTGAACATCAAACTGAGAGTAGTGAAGTCAGTGATATAGAAGCTAATGAAAGTGGCAACACTGGTGATGTTAATCAAGAGGGTGAAGAAAATGATGATAATGAAAATGATGGAATTAATGAGAGTGATGATGGTGATGAACATCAAACAGACGATGTTGGTGTCAGTGATACACAGGATGATGATCATGAGGACAGTGCTGAAAGTAATGAAAGTGATGTAATGGATGAACAGCTTACAGACAAAGTTGGTGTCAGTCAAAGACAATATGACGGTGATGATTATGTCAGTGTTGACAGTAATGAAAATGAAAGTGATCTTGTTGATAAACATGACACTGAACAGGTTTATATTTGTGATAAACAAAGTGTTGATAATGATGATGATAATGACAGTGATAAAAGTAATCAGAATAATGTTATTGATGAACATGACGTTAACAGGATTTATTTGAGTGATAAAGAAGATGATGATGATGATGTTGAAAGTAATGATAGTGAGAGTGATGTTATTGATGAACATAAGACTGACACAGTTGATGTCGGTGATAAACAAGATAATGATGATAACGATGATGACGATGATGACAATGATGACAATGATGAAAGTAATGAAAGTGAGAGTGACGTTATTGATGATCATAAGACTGACACAGTTGATGTCGGTGATAAACATGATAATGATGATAACGATGATGACGATGATGACAATGATGAAAGTAATGAAAGTGAGAGTGACGTTATTGATGATCATAAGACTGACACAGTTGATGTCGGTGATAAACAAGATAATGATGATAACGATGATGACGATGATGACAATGATGAAAGTAATGAAAGTGAGAGTGATGTTATTGATGAACATAAGACTGACACAGTTGATGTTGGTGATAAACATGATAATGATGATGATGATCATGGTGATGATGAAGAAGTTGAAGATGATAACATAACAGATGATGGAAGTCACAATTCTGCAAATAATGAAAAAGCAACAGAAATAACCGAAGAAATCAAATCTTTAGAGGAGAAAACTACCAGTAGTGAAGCCAGTGAGCATGAGAATGATGAAAATACCAATATGGAAACAAACAATAGTGGCGTAGGAACTATGTTGGACGGAGATGACAGCATACACCCATCACAGGGACAAAGTGGTATAGACGTGGCGGGTAACAGAAGTGGTTCTATTACCAAGCTAGACAGTCAGCCAAACTCTGTAGTCAGCTTTAACAGAACCAAGAAAAGGTATATCTTGATGATATTGAACTATTATATTAAATTATGATATTTTTATGGTGAGCTGACTATTTTACCAAGAAAATGTATATGTTGAAATATTATATGTTTATCTGAACTTTGTTATTGCCAGTCAGACTATGTAGTCAGCTTTAGTAGAACCAAGAAAATGTATATGTTGAACTATTATATTTTAGAGAGGTGATATATATGAGCCGAAACACGCGAAAACGACCCTTCAGACAAAAATTTCACACTTAATGTTTTTTGATGTTTATGAAACACGGTGATTTTCTCTTTCAAAATCTCTTTATTTTATGTTGATATCTTAATTAAAAATGATTTTATCTCAATTTGAAAATTAAAGATCGTATTCACCATTAATTTTGACGCTGACGTCGTCGTCTTGGACAACGTCGTTCATTAAATAACAACATAATTAAAAAACATAAACAATTACCATTTTCTATATCATCAACTATTTATATTAAGAAACATTTTCCCTATGATATAATAATTACGTAAAACACAGAAGTGTCGAGAAATTTGATTAGTAATTAACTGATTACCGGCCGACGTCATAAATTGTTACGTTATGACGTTGTCGTCCAAAGGGACGTTTTCGCGTGTTGCGGCTCATATGTAATTTGTCTGTCTTGTTTCCAGGGAATAGTCTTCTCTTTTTTTTAAATCCAGTCACTCAAGAGATTTCTGTTGAAAAAATGGAGCAATTGAACAGTGTCAGAAAAAAACATGTTCTACAGAATTGACTGAATGTTGAAAAAGAGTTTGCTAAATAGCAAACATATCTCAGTCATGGACAACCAATCCAAACATTTACATTACTACATCCCTCCCTTATTGTTGTGTAGACTTCAGCATACGTACCAGATTGCATCTGACAAACAAATTTATGTCAGTGTTTGTTTGTTTGTTTTGTTTTTTGGCCGTTTTCATAGTCATTATTGGGTCATATTCCCAATGTCAAAACATATCTTTTTTTCTTCCATTTTCCATTTGAAGAAAAGGCAGTTTAAAAGATGAGGCAAAGAGAAATAGCTCTGTGAAATGTCATTCTTTTAAGTTTATAACAGTGAACTGTAAACAGTATTAACATACAATTATGAAATGAATTCTTTAATGTATTTTTTTCCCAATTTTAAGAAAAATCAGGCAATATATATCACAATTGTGAAGGTATGGGTTATATTCCCAAAAAAAAAGGTAAAAAACACTGTACGTAAATGAAAATTGTCCAGTTTCAGTAAAAATACGGAATACCGTTATTAAAGAATGCAGACAGTTTAAATGAATTGAATTATTTTTCAGACTGTCATACTCTGTCCTAGAATTAAGCCAGGGTGCCCAGAAAATGAGGAAAAACGTGTAGGTAAATTTTTACTTCAGTGTTACATTTATCTGTTTTGTTAACGCATTTCCAAAGTTTAATTTTAAGGTGTGTTCAGGGTTCAACACTAACTCTTTTAAACGGGTAGTCGGGAGGACTAGTGACTTTAAAAATCTAGTAGTCCTCCTGAGAACTAGATGGTCCTTCACAAAAAATGGTGTATTTAGCAACAAAAAAAAACAGGTGTATAACAGGAGACGAACTTGAAAGTGAATAGTGCCAAAAACCCTTTTCGTCTTGAAGATACCAACTGAAATCTTAAAACTTAATTTTTTTCGGTTTCTCGACTTTCATCAGATTTAGATGCATTTTCAACCCTAACCAACTTGACACATGTTGATCAAATGCAATATTATTCTGGTCTTCGTTTCATTTTATTGAAAAATACTAATTTTTCGCCAATTACCCCAAACTTATTTTTCAGTCATACCCGCATTGAGTAACAAAACACAAAATCATTACTTAATCCGTAGACATAGATAAGTTATTGATGGCTATGACTAATTGTAGGATTCAATACATTTCTGTTGGTTTCTCTCGTCTATAAAGCAATCACAAACAAACTCGCTTTATACCAAACACATTTCTTTATTTCATAAGTAGCCGTCAATTAAACACACAATAGAAGTTTGCGCTTTTGCTTATTGATGACCGACGCAAAGATTCTTTACAACTGTGCCAATGTCAATCATACAATTATAACCGCCTTTTAAATTTATTTATCGCAGGAGAAATCAGTTTCAAAGTATCTCGTCTAATCATAACCCAGCCCTTGCGCAGTAGTTTGAAGTATGATTTTTAATTATTCACCAAACGGAAAAATACGACGGCTTTGATTGGTTTACTTAAATAGAATGCGCACATGATCCCCACATGATCTAATCACGTGATCGCCTAACGAGCAAACATTGCGGTTATATTCACATCCCGCCTCAGGCAAACCGATAATGATCGATAATAAGGCTATTGCCCTGATTAGATAAGAGTCGGTTTGTTATTTAATGGTAATGGGATTAAATAAGGTACGTGTGAAACACGCTGATTGTGTATTTTAGAGGGTTTTGTTAATTATGAGGTTATTCACATCTGAAATTGCCGAAAACGATGGCGACTCAAATTTCGCATTTATACTGGAGTTATGGCCCTTGATTTTCTGAAATATGCTATAATTTGGTCTCCAGATTGTTGATATTAATGAAAGCTTGGACGAGTTAGAAAACTAGCCAGATCGGACCGGTAACACCACAGTTGTTGCCCTTGTGTTAGTTGATATCGATGAAAGCTTGGACAAGTTTGAAAAACAACCAAATCGGATTAGTAACACCGGAATTATGGCCCTTGATTTATTTCAAAGATGACTTCACCACATATATAATGAAGTGTTTACAAGTTAATAAAAAAAATCTGCAACAGTAAAGGAAACAATGTATCAAGTTGAGTGTATCATCTTTTTCCAAAAAAAAAAAATCAAAAAAATGTTCATACATGTACTATCTATGGCAGACTGGTAGATATATTTAAAACATGTTTTAAAAGTGCCAGGTGTATTCCAAAACCCGTATTTTACTTCGAAACATGAAGGAAAAATCGACATCCAGGAGGGGAACCCGTCCCGCACCCACCCCAACCCTCTCGCGCGCTAAATGCCACAATCCCTTAAAAAAATCCTGGGGAAGGCCCTGCCGAGGATCGTGAAACCCCTACCACATGTTCAATCTGTCGCACAGTATATCTCGCATCTTTCGAGATAAGTTCTCTTACCCTGGACTCTACAGACTTAATCGTCGCAGACTTTGGACGCCCTGATTTTACAGAATCTTTACCAGCTTCTACACCTGCTGAAAACCGCTTCACCCACCTAAAAACTGTAGAGTACGATACCCCAGTATCCCCAAATGCGTGTCCAAGTTCATCATATATCTGCTTCGCAGACATTCCAAGTTTTGAGAAAACCTTTATATAGGCTCTAATTTCTTCACAATTAGCTACTCGTTTTCCAACCATATTTACAACAGCGGTCAACGACTGCTTGTGTTGAAATGACTATTTTCCATAAATATCGATTGAGTTGGACAATGATACATACAGGTATTGAATACGGCTACCCGTGCATATAAATGTCCGTGTACAACTCCACATGATTATCGAGAAAACAATGAAATTGCATTACATTTGAGACACCCCTCGATACCATTCCAAGAGCTAGCTGTTCAGATCTTCAGGAGAGAGTTCCAAGATCATGGACCTTTTGTTGAATAGAAATTTGAAAAATGATAAAAAAAAATATGTGTTCTAAATTTCAATGAAACGGTTTTGTTTCCTTCGAATAACTTGCTAAGATCAACCAAATGTTGGTGACTCAGCATGAGTTACACCCATTTAGACATCTGTCATGTGAGTCATAGCACAGTGTAGATGAGACCTTTCTGCAGAATCGTTATCTCAGTTTAGTTATATTGCTTTAATTTGTATATATATATATTGTTTGAATTCAGGGTAGAGCAGGCCAACATCAAGTTACAAGGGGATGACAGCAATACAAAGGAAGGTACACACATTAAAACAACTGGCAAATTCCAGCCAATCAAAACAAAACCTGTCACTCTGGAAGATAAATCAAACATGAATGCAGAGAGTGTAGATAGAGAAACAGTTAAACAGACAACAGCAACAGAGGACAGTAATTTTATCTGTCTGACATTACGTTCTTCACATCCAGCCGGTATATTTAATCATGCGGACACAGACGATGATGACGACATCAGTGTAATTGATGACGTACGGCATAATTTTGCAACATTTAATAAAATAGCTGTTAAAACAAATCACAAAACCCTGGACAAAGTTGGAGGTAAAAATAAAAAACAAAAAGGCATTAGTGTAAGTGATGAGAATGCGAAAGAAACCAAAAAGTTAAAAAATACCCAGTCGGAGATCAAAAAGAAAAGGACAAACGATGAGTTGAAAAATAGGAGGAAAACAGTTCATGAAATAAAACCAGAAGGAAATCAAGAAAAGGTTACTGTGAAGATTCCTCAAAATGGAAGGAAAGGAAGAAAGAAAGGGAAAACTCATGCAATGGAAGAATTGGCAAATGCTGAAGTATCTCAGCAAACTGTAGATCAAGTGTACAACATAGATAATCTGGATGCTTTTGAAGATAACTTACAATCCAAACAGAAAAACACAAGAAGCAGAAAACATAAAGCAGTTAAGTCGAAGAGTTCTTCAGAGAGTGAACCAGATGGTCTAAAAACTAATGCTAAATTGACAAAAGATGTTCATACTAATATGGAAAAAAAACAAAATGAAATCATTGCTAAGACAAAGACAGCAAATAGGAAACTTAGCTACCAAGAAGAAATGGATGGAAATACGTCCACGATCAAATCTGTCCTTAGCGACCATAATCCAGATTATTTTGAAGATGATGTTGATAATTTAAAATCCACACAGAAAAATACCAAAAACAGAAAACATAAAGCAGTTAAGTCTAAGAGTTCTTCAGAAGGTGAACCGGATGGTCTAAAAAGTAATGCTAAATTAACAAAAGATATTCATAATGATACAGAAGAAAATCAAGATGAAATCATTCCTAAGAAAAAGGCAGGAAATAGGAAACTTAGCAACCAGGAAGAGGTTGATGAAAACAAGTCCACGGTCAAATCTGTTGTCACCAACCAGAATAGAAAACCATTGAAAAGAAAATCAATGTCCGATGACAACCTAGACAATAAAGATGACAGTGAGAAAGACAAATCTAAAGTTAAAAAATCTAGAAAAGTAAGGTCAAAGAAAGTTGAAAAATCTAATTATAATGAGAATATTTCTTCTGAAAGTAGGACTCTGGCTGATTCGGGGGACTCTGGTGGTAACGAATCAAAGAAAGAAATATTAGAAACGGAAAGTAAAACAACTGCATCAGTTAAGAGAAACTCAACAACAGACGATACGGAGACAGATATCCCAGAAAAATTATCCAATGTAAAAAGAATGCGTAAACGTAAACCAAAAACTGTTAAAGTGGGGAAATCTGCGAGAAGACCAAGTACAACATCTTCATCAGAAGAGGATCGTGTTGTTGGCCTGGATGATTTAGATGTAGATGGCAGTCCTGGATTGGTGGGTACACCGGTCATGGAGTCACACATATCTGGTACGTAGTGTTTGGTTTGTAACATTAGATTATAGGTCTATCAGATCATCATCAGACTTCTGACGTATTTGAAATAATATATTGTTTGCAATACTTTTAAGGGCCAGGGACATTTGAATTGGGGTGAAAAGCATGTGAAACTTTCAAATTGGGAAAATAAGGAAAAAACTTCTTTGGAACAGATAGAAGTCAAGATATTGTCATTTTAATGTAACGGCAGTCATCTCGGCAGCCATCTTGGGTATTTGTGTTTAAATTATAAGTAAGGTGTTGTCAGAAATGGATTCCCCCACAAAACCTAGACACAGACACCAGAATGATTGTCTTAGCTAAATGCAAAAGCCAAGATATTGTCATTTTAATGTCATGGTAGCCATCTTGGCGACAATCTTGGATTTTTCAATTTCCTCAAGGATGCTAATGTGGCATCATTCAGATTCAGAAAAGGCACACCTTAAATATATTAAAACCATTAAAAAAGAACAAATCCTCTATTTTAGCACCGTCCCAATTTGGCAGCGGTGTGTCATTCCGAGTGGCCAGGAGGTCAGAGATGCTGGACAGTATTAGCTCAGGATATGTGGGTAAGTTTTAGCATTTAACTCGGAATGGAATTTCACAGCTACTCCTCAGCAAATATCATTTTAGACCATATTACATTATTACCAACCCCAGAGCTCCAAAAAAGCAATTTTTAGGGCTATTTCAGTAGTAAAATTTAAACAAATCTGCAATATTGAATTAGGCCAATAAAATCATGTTCCGGTTTCCTGACCGACCCTCTTTTTAAAGCCCGACCCTAAACATCTTACGCTAAATGTTAAATTTCAGCCATATAATATTTCAAGGTCACAAATGTTTATGTCAGCAAATCAGAATGAACACAATTTACCATGTGATTTAAAACATCTAAATCAACCCAGAGAAAACCTACAAATTGGTTACACCTTAATGAAAAAGACACTTCGAGGTTCATGAATTATAGAAAGGTAAGTTTTCAGCTCGACTATTTGAAGAATAAGAGAACTTATGTAATCACTCCGGCATCAAATTTTGCGTGTACAAGTCTATATCTCTTACATTTCTTATCCTAGCACAACCAAATGTGGCCATAAGCTTCCTTATAGCATTTATGATTATCTTAAGGACTGCTGAAGTAATTTTGGTTAACCCCTGGGCTCCTATTGAACCCAAATTCTGATAGCCCTTAAAATGTGTCTATTTCACATCAAATTTTGCCTGTAAGCTGTGTTTACAGGTCTATATCTCTTACATTTTTTTGTCCTAGCTCAACTAAATTTGGGATTTGGTTTCCTTATAGTTTGTTGTAAAGGGTTGCTTAAGTAATTTTGTCTTCTGCAAATTCTGAGCTCCCATGGAACCCAAATTGTGATGGCCCATAATATGTGCAATAAAGGCAGATCTAGGTTTGCGTGTAAGCAGTTGTATATATCTTTTTGTTTTTGGTTTGGAATTTCTTATAGCATTATGCATCTTATTCATACTTCAACCATATTGGGGCATGCCCCCGTCCAAAACTGCCCCTTTATTTATTTTTTTACATATTTCTGTTGTTCCTGCCTCCCACCTTCCCCTCACCAACCCACCCACCCACCAACCCACTCAAAACTCGTTTTTTTGGTTGTTGTTTTTTGCATATTTCTGTGATGTTTTGGTCAATTCTTACACGTAGCTATGTTGCCCCCACGCAGTCATTTACAAAAACAATTTAGATTAAATTCAGATACACGGTTAAAATATCAATAAAAAAAATGAAATGACGCCACAATAAAAATTGCCAGATATCCCCTCCGTCCCCGAGTTGCCTTTAGACGACAAATTTCTTTAAAATGACAGCAATTTTGGATTTAAACTGATAAAAATAAAAAGTTTCACACTCTGCCCCAAGTTTTACTATAATTTGTACGAGATTCGAACAATAATTTTATATTGGCCCGAGTTTTATACCCGCCCCGCCCCCCAATCCGACTCCAACATGAGGCTGTTTTTAGCCTTGTTTTCTAATGGTATATACTGGCTATATAATTTATTATTCTCAAAAAAATTGAATAGTCGAGCTGCGCTGTTCTTCGACATCTCTTGTTTAATATCTGATATGTTTTCTTATATTTAAATGATTGTAGAAATGTCATCATGTTTCAAACCTGTACTGTACAGGTAACATATCGGTGCAGATGGCCCCATCTACAGGCCTTACCCCCTGTATCGCCAGACCAGGGGCGGCAAGGAAGAATAGAGGCCGACGGGTTACAATTTGTCCTGATGAGAATACAGAACACACGCTCAGTGACGGTCAGTTGTCCGACAGACATGGGTCAGCTGACATGGTTCATCATAGTGGAGCAATCTCAGGTATGCGTTTTTGAAATTTGTTCACTGGATCAAGAGTAGCTACTGGTTGATATTTTCCAAATTGAAATGGTATAATTGGGAGCATTTACAGTTATGTACAATTCCACGACAGTGTTTTAGTTTGCTGTTTGTTGTCCTTGTTGTCACCTTATAAAATACTTTGTGGCATTTTTCTTCATTTTTACCCATATAGTGTTCCCTGTCTTGGCTAATTATTATCCAATCTTCTCCAAACTCAAATTGGGCACAGTGTCTTGACCAAGTTTGATATTCGGCCCCATCACCTCAGTAATCCTCTTGGAATAGTAAACATTCGCAAAATTAATGTTGTCCAGACTCAAACTTAGATAATTCTTATCCAGTCTTTTCCAAACTTGATCCGATTGTATATAGGCACAATGTCTTACCACATCACCATAGTGATTCCAGAGTTATCCCCGCCATTCAAATAATGGAGGAAGGGCATAAAGTGTTACCCAGTCCATGCATGCTTACGTGTTGAAAATGTTGTCTGGACTCTAACTTGGGTAAATGTTATCCAGCCTTCTCCAAACTTGGTGAAATTGTATAAGGGCACGATGTCAGGGTCAAGTTCGATAATCGGCCTGATCGAATCAGTAATTCCAGAGTTATGCCCTTTGGAATAGTAATAAAACACAAAATTAATATTGTCTGGACTCTAACTTGGTACTCTGAAGGAAGTTACGCAAAGGAGAAACACTCTTGTTGGCTTTTTAGTCAGATTTCTCTATGGGAGATGTAAAGAAAACTATTTTCTCCTTTCAATTCTCCATACAATTTGATTTTGCTCACATATGTATCAACTGTACAAGCTGTACTGTTAATATTCTACTGACAGACTCTCCATTGCCATCGCCTAACTCCACACCCATACATGCCTTTGAGACAACCCACTCTGCCACGCCCCACCCAGGACAGGGTACAGAAATAACAGCGGAGAACAGACTGAGTAAGTACATGCTTTTGGTATTATAAACTGTTTGTACAGCACTGTTACTGTACGAGTGATACAATGGAAATTCAGATTCACCATAACCTCCATACACCCCTTCCCCTGCTGTCTCAACACTCGTGAATGAACAGAAACTCGGTGGGAGAACAGCCTGTGGCGGTGGCCTTCTTTAGAAGACCTATTGACTTTATAGATATTTTATACACCCCTCAACTCAGCCCTCCCCCTGCCACCGTGTGAATGAACAGGAAAACGGTGGGCAATAAAACCTGTGACGGTGGGCAATAAAACCTGTGGCAGTGGTCGTGTTTAGAAGACCTTTTAACTTTTTAAGTGAGCAGTTTTAACTAATGTCTGTAATTAGCCTTTGAACACGGTGGGCGATACAGCCTGTGTGTGATTTTACAGGCTTTGTTTAGAAGACTTGTCGTAACAACTCCTGCTGCCACCCCAGCAATCCTAGTGAATGAACAGGAACACAGTGGGTGATATAGCCCACATGTGGCAGTAGACTTGTTTAGAAGACCAATTGACCCTGTAGATATTTCAGTCATCACTATTTTGGGGATAACTGTGTTAACTCTGTCAAAGCTAGGGTGACATATAATACTGATAATAAAAAATCTTCTGATATTTACCATGTTTTATTGTTAACAGTTCACCCTGAGCCAGCTCCAGATGGACTCCGGCGGTCACAGAGGACAAGACTGAAGCCTGTAGCCTGGTATAAGAATGAGCTGGTCATCTTTGATAATCGGAGACGTTCAGGTGAGACTCGTGTAAATGGTCCCCTCATGTATCTGCTTCCAACTGCAATGCATAGTTAAGGTCTCCTATTTCATGATGTGTTCATATAGTTTGGAGTCTCACTTAAACCTTTTGTAAATCAGTCATTTAGTATCAGGTAAATCTATCGAAGACTGAATTTCAACTTTTTGTCTAGATTTTAATCTGTAATTGTGAAATTCCTCAATGTTGGTTTGCCAACTTATACAAACCATAATAATGCCCAAGAGTTAGGGCTTGGGCACACAAAGCGTGGGTATACTCAAAACTATTATTACTATATATAAATAAAGAAGTTAGTAAAGAAGATAGAATAGTTTCACGTCGAGCCCTTGAGTCCTACTTAATAGGTGTTGGAGCATGTATATCAGAGAAACAGTGAATGAAATATATCTTGTAGTGCAAGAAAACTTACTTTGATCTGCTGTTCAACACAGTTTCTTTTTTTTATAAAAATAGTCTTTAACTTGGGTTCAAGTGTCCATGTTTTACTCAATGCTCCTGCATTACAGGACCTGCCATCGTGGGTGTGCAGCCATCGCTAGAAGTACAGTGGATGAAACGAGAACAGGACAAACGCAAAAGACGTTTATTAAAAAACCAGAGTAAGTACAAGTTTGAATTTAAAATTTCTTATTATGATCTTTGCTCAGAGTCTGTCTGTTGTTGCAATCTTTTCTGCTTAATAACTTAAAAACATGTGAATGCATCATTCACTGCACAATGTGGTTTTTCTCCCTGGCTGAGGCATGTATGGTGGAATATAAGAATCTTACATGGGTATCCGGTGAAGATAGGGAGTTCCAACCCTCGGTATACGTGTTTTTATCGGAACTGAGGCTCTGCCAAGGTTCCGAATAAAACACATACCGAGAGTTGAAATTCCCTATCTGAACCGAATAACCATGATAGATTCTTTTTCTCAACCCTAGGGTGAGATGGAAATATCTAGCCCCGGTGCCGAGGTTCCGAATAAAACACATACCGAGAGTTGAAATTCCCTATCTGAACCGAATAACCATGATAGATTCTTTTTCTCAACCCTAGGGTGAGATGGAAATATCTAGCCCCGGTAAAATGGCGGATATCCTTGTCCGGTATGCAAGAAAACGTCATCCTTCATCTCATCTCCCTCTGAGGATGCTATCCCAGTCAGGCCCTCCTCTGGGCATCGCCAATGGCTAAAGAAAAAGGAAAATGGTTCTAAATTTCAAACTTTGGCAAAAGTGTTTGGCGAAATCGAAATTGCGAAAAAGCCAAACTTGTTTAATTTCTCTGCTGTCAATTAGACCTCAACACTAATCACCGTGACGAGTGTACATTGAATGTAGTCTAAAACAACATAACCAACTGACACATACCACATGCGAACAATTAACATTAAATAAACAAACAAAACTGATAACCTTTAGTGTTCCGGTAATTAACTTAATCCCTAAATAACAACTGATGACTGTCGTTTTCGCCTCGGGGTGTAATCAAGTCTCTCATGCAGCACCTTGCAACCATAAAGTATTACGCCACTGAATAATATCTAGCCAATCAGGTTCTAACCAATCAAACACGAATCAACACCTCATTAATTAACATATTTTACATGATTGACTAGATCCACGTGACATTTGTTTTGTTTTTGTTCTTTCATAATTTCGAGGTGTCCGAATCTGGATTTCACAAAAAAATGCAAACATTTCACACAAAACACTGGTTTATTAATCAGTTTCCAGGAGGTTTTATGTGTATTTCATTGCCAAAATATGTTTTTAATGTATATGGCAGGTCATCTTTTGAAAACATGATAAGCGAATGTCATGGGTTTTCGCGGTTCCGGAAATACGAAAAGTTGGCAGGTTCTGAACTTGTTACTGATATAAAGGCCTACCTATACATCTTAAACAATCAAATTAATACCTCTATGTATGATTCCTGCTGTCATTAGGTTCAGCTAGTTGATTTAAGCAAACGTGTGATGTAGAAACTTTCCAGATATTGGGGGTTCGAAAACATATATATATATAAATAATTTTTATTAATATTGTTCGGTTTTATTCTTTTCATTCCTTAGTGTACCAGATATGAACCAAATCTCTTATTTTCACATTTAAAATACATTTATATATAAAACTCTAGAAGAAATATGGCTTGGGCCATTAGAGCCAAATGGCTCCAATTTCTCCAATTTGGCTCCAACTTTTTTCATTTGGCGCAAGTGGTTGCGCAAGAAAAAAAATGGCCAGAGGAGGCCCTGCCAGTTTAACCTAATATGATGTGTTAACAGAATGAAAAACCCCATTTCATCCATTTGTAGTTTATCAATCTAAAATATTACAGTGGGGAATATTAGCCTTCAGTTTACAGTTCTAGTATTGCATAATTATAGTGTTAAATATACATGTTGGCACCCCAAACTTCATTTGCTCTTGCTTTTGTCAAGCTTACATGCTAGGATTTGGATCTTTGACATTTAAACCAATGAAACCTCACATTCAGATTCTCCAGTTTTCCAGTCCCTTACAGTGGCGTTTTGTTCATATGTGTAGGATTAGGTATGCAATGTTAGAATCAAATTAATAAGGAATGACAGTTTATTTTTGACATCTATAAAGCCATTTTTATTCCTTAAAGAGTTTACTTTGACTTGGCTTAAACCATTTCTTGTATCAGACATTCTTGTCATTTTTTGATCCCGAGTTAAGGGGCTGACATGGCCCAGGGAATAGCACGGTGGACTTGATATCCAGTTGACCAGGGTACAAATCTCACAAGCGTGACTGAGTTTTTTGTCTTAGTGTTCTTGGTCAAGACACTTTTCCTCTGATTCGTCCGTCAGATGGGGACGTAAACTAGGCAGTACCATATATTAGCGTTATCCTCCAAGCAAGTTAAAGAACAATAGGATTTAAATTTCGTAAGTAAGAGTATGACAGGTTCCCAGTTCCTAAAATATCCTACCCCTGTTTTCTAGGACGGCCCTAAATAACTTATGCTGTTTAGTTGAGCCATAAAACAACATTCAATTCAATTTCAGTTAAGAAGGCCACACAGACAGAGGCTAATGACAAGAAGCCGTACCGCAAGTTGTCCATCCACGCAACTCTACCCGACGACTTCACCACCACAGATAGCCAGGAAGTGACGATCATCAACCCGTTCACGCAGGAGGAAGATGGAATAGGTGCGTCTTGTACTTGGCACACTTATGTACAAAAATCTCAACAAACTGTCACATATCAAAACAAGTTCCTACCTCAAAGGTCAAAAGTTTGCTCTGTAATATTGCAACCAATGAATATGATTTAATAACATCTGGTATAGTTAGGTAAAATTTGCAGGGTTCCCACGCAACCTGGAAAACTGGAAAAGTCCTTGACTTTTGCAAAGGCACATAAAGGCCTTGAAAAGTCCTGGAATTCCTCAAAATTTTGCAAAAACATGGAAAAGTCCTTGAATTTTGTTTCACAATGTCAATGATCTAGTGTATGTGTCAAGACTTGAGTGGCTGGTTCTGAATAACTAAAGAAAAGGTTATAACTCAACAGGAAGAGTAGCATTCACTGTCACTCCAGCAAGTATTACAACACAAAGGTGATTCAAGAAGTACACCACAAACACATTCAGTAAAAAAGCACATCACAAACATATAAGGGTAGACAACTGGGGTACCACCTTGGAACGGTCAGTGGCAAAAGGGACCACCGGGGAGTCTAAACCGGTTCAAGGGTTCACCAAACCTCACTTATCCTGTCATCATCCCTAAACAACAGGACAGTGTAAATAAAAATATTCCCTGCCGAGTTAACCCCTTACATTTGAGAAAGCGTAGATAGGTGTTATAAGAAAAAACACAGACGTTCATGTATATAATGTACGGTCGAACCTCGATAGCTCGAAGTCAGCGGGACCATAGGGATATGTTCGAGCTATCGGTGGCTTCGAGGCATCGAGGTAACGGTAAAAACTAAAATATCTATCCGAATTTGTGTACCACCCGAAATAGTGTTACTTTTGTACGTGATGTATCTTTCTCGGTATGTGTTTTATGTTCATGCATGTTTGTTTAAACCTCATAACGGATATATAACATGTAATTGTTACACTAAAAATACAAGAAAAACTGCAATAATTTGTTTGTTTTATCATTTATTTAAAGAAATATCACACTAATAAATTTTAACATACATTCCGGAAGTCCGAATAATGAGAACAACGTAAGACTTGTTTCGGTGCATAAAATTGAATAGAATAGACAATAGCGAAAATCAACCATGTTTAGTTCATTAAACATAAATTGTATCTATCTATTATCGCTTTTCAATCATAAATGTTCGCACCTTTAACAACCAACTTTATCTGTTTTCGCACTATGATCGAACTTGCTACAAACAAATACAAACGCGTCGATTACAGTTAATATGGCCGACGTCGCATGGCAACGGATCATCACCTTCGATTAGGCGAGGTTTAAATTCACACAGAAACGGATCTTCGGACCGTAAAAAGTATTCGAGCGAGCCGGGGTATTTGAGAAATAATATTCGAATAATCGAGGTTATATTACATTCAATTATATAGGAGTTGTGTCGGGACCGGAAAATGTGTTCGAGTTACCGATGGTATTCGAATCACCGGCATTCGAGCTATCGAGGTTCGACTGTATATAATATATAAAAAAATAAGTTAAACCTAAGAAGCTAATCTCATATGTACTCGATGACTTGTCTGAAGTCAGAACATCAAGGGGAAAACCGTTAAGGACACGACAAAACAGAGTGAAGGACATTCATCAAACGGTTCCCGCCTTAAAGGATTTAGGAACATAAACCTTGTCGTGGGAGTGTTTTAAGATTGCTTTTATATTTGTCGAGCAGATCAGACGAAAAGAATTTCTGTGTTTTTGAGCTTTTTGTAATAGGGTCCTTGAAAAACAAGATTGGCCCTGGAAAAGTCCTTGAATTTTTCTCCAAGAAAAGTGTTGGAACCTTGAATTTGGTGTATATATGTTATTTAAAAGATTGTCACAAATTCTAATAGTTTGACCAAACTTAGTGGATGTGACCCACAAGACATAATATCAGTATAAACAAAATACTTCACTATGCATATAAGAGGGACGAGGTAGATGTTGTTTCTGCCGATACATCCCTCAATTCTGTATAGCATCCTTCTGTGTGACTGAAAACGGTTTTGGAGTCAACAAGGTTCAGTTAAAAACAAAACACCCCAACCATAAATGTTTTATTTCACCAAAATACAACAACCATTTACATGTATATATGTTTGTGTTTTACTTACACCGCCCATAGATTCAGATTTTTTTTTTTACCACCACGCTTAGTTTTTTTCGGGAACAAATCTGTTATTTTTTATCTCAATACACAATTCCCTAAATATTCCATTTTGTTCACACACAAAAATTGTAAATGACTAAATAAAGCCCTATAACTATTGGTTGTCTGAAAAAATACATGTGAGAGAATCACTGTTATAACATCATATTGTGTTGTTGCAGAATGTATCGCCAAGAGAGATTCCTTTAAACCTGTGGGTCCTCACCATGGATCACCGAGGAAGGATGACCCCTATCTCATCACACAGGTGATCGACCAGCCATGCCTCTCCGCAGGCAACCTGACCATTAAACCCCAAGCCATCAAACCAGAACAGCTGGTCAACTCCAATACCGTGGTATGTATTGATAAGATTGTGTATCTATATGTAGGTTTTGTTCACCGGACACAAACTGAGTTTCGGATTTAAAGACAAGGGAGTGGTTTTCTTAAGGCTATTACCGTTCCCGCTTCCCAGAGTATCACAATGGTACTCGGTTCCCTAGCACTGCCTGTTCCTAAGCTACAAGTGATTGACCAATCAGATGCATTTTAAGTTCTTACAGATTATTAATCGTGTAACACACTGCCGGAATAAAAAGTAATGGTCATACCTACCCATCCAGAGATTTTTTCTGGAACAGTACTAAGAATTTGTTGATTCCAGATTCCTCCCTCTCTAGGAGCAGCCCTATATAACATGGTGGCGAAACCATGTGACTTTTTAATCGGTATCACAGCAAAAAGGGTCAACAAAGCCCATTTCAGGTAGGATTTTGCTTTGTAACTTTCTTAATATTTAGTGAATGTTGTTTAATTAAAGCGCACTTACCCCTACAAAGTGAGCTCTTTTATCCACCACAATTTTTTTTTGATTCCTCCAGTACTTTCTGAGATTAGCTCTCCCAAAATGTACACGGTTATGTGATTTCTGAACATTTCCAAGCATTGTGGAGGGCTAATCTTAGTAAGTACTGGAGGAATCAAATCGCCTTTTGCAGCGGAGGAAAGAGTTCACTTTGTAGGGTATGTGCGCTTTAGTTGAATAAATGTTTGGAAAGTTATGGAGCAAAAACCCACCTAAATCGTGCACTTTCTTGTTGTGAACCCGAAGTGAGTTCGCTACCGTGTATAATGTGTTGATCCACCGTTAAGACGCAATTTGATTTACATTTTATGTAGATGGAAATCAATATTTGTGTTGTTTGTTCCAGGTCTTCAGAATAGAACATGGAAAACTTCTGGTGAAGATACACGAAACCACAACAATGTTGGAGACCGGAGATACTTTCTTTGTTCCTCTAGGTAATTGTTGATTCTTCATTCATGTACGTGTCACCAGCATTACGGCATGTATGATACAAAGTTAGATCTTGCTTAGTCACCTCTCATCACTGTTTGCAACTCATTGACTTTGGTGTAAATAAAATGTATACATCATTGTTATAGAACCACATTTGTGCCTATTTAAAATTTAATTTTTATTGAACTTGTTGGATAAATTGATATGATGCATGTCAAAGCCTCGTATCATATAATTGTCTTCAACTCATTTAATATAATTCAGTACTTAACAGGCGTAAGATCCTCTGTATTTTGAGAGGCTTGACAAGATGCAAGTGCTATTGTTATAATGGTCTCTGCTCTCTAAGGCACATACTGGGTTCACCACTGAGTTTCGTCACTGTGTTCCGAGGCAAGACACTACCTTTTGCCTTGTCTGGGAACGTAAACCGGCAATCCATGTAATGGAGTCTTTGCTTCGAGAATGTTAAAGAACCATGGGAATCAATTTGATTGAAAGAGTAGTGCATGGTTCCTGGATTCCTAAATAACCAATAATGGGTTGATAAAGACAACATTCAGTTCAATTCCAGGCACATACATAGGGGAAATAAACTTAATAGTCGTGTTTGTGATAGCAGCCAAGTCATTGTCATTCTATATACGGTCACATATCTCTCATTCTCGTATTTCGTTTGCTCATTGCAGATAAATTCGCAATAATATTGACAATATACAGTTAAGGATATTTGAGGATTTACCCCCGTAAAAGTAATAGAAAAAGCACGAGTTTGAATCCTGTTCTATCAGTGTTCATGTGATGTGAATTGAACCAATCAGATAAGATGATTATTTTTATTTATAAAATCACTGTTTGAAGTGGTTAGTGTTTTATATACAAATTTCTCCTTCCAGGTAATACATACAGCATTAGAAACCTGAGAGCCGATACAGCCCGACTGTTCTATGTGATTTATAAAGAATTGTCCAACACCCCAAAATCCTTCACAATGAGATCTACCAGCCCGTGATCCTCACTTTATTGTGCGAGGATAAAACTCAGACATTTTTAAGTCTTGACTCACTGGGTCTGTGATTCATGACATGTTGTTAGAATGTTGGCTCACATGATCATGATTTATTGTGTGAATGGTTATCTCGCTAAACATGTGAGAATCTGGGCTCATAGATTCCATGTGTTATTGTGTAAAGCATCAGCTTAGAAACGATAATTTCAGAATTTATTACATTCACCTGTAGACGGGTTGCTGTGAGAAATAGTTGCTCACAGGTTAACTGGCTGCATTGAAAAATAGTACCTCACATGTTGTCAACTGGTTGCAGTGAGAAATAGTAGCTAACATAATTAGCTCACATGTAGACTGGTTGCTGTGAGAAATATTAACTCTCTTGTCAACTGGTTGCTTTGAGAAACAGTAGCTCATAGGTGGAATGGTTGCCATGGATATAGTAGCTCACATGATGTGGACTGGTTGCTGTGAGAAACGATAGCTCACATGTTGTGGACTGATTACTGCGAGAAATAGTAGCTCTCATGTTGAATGGTTGCCATGAGAAATAGTAGCTCACATGTTGTGGACTGGTTCCTGTGAGAAATAGTAGATCTCATGTTGAGGAATACAGACGTAATAGGCCTCACAAGATACAGTTGCAGAATATAAATGCCCAGATGTGTGAACAGTACCTGTATTAGGTTGGGAGATCTTCAATGAATGTTCATCTTGATGTGGTGGCGGAAAGGTTCTTCAAGGCTTGTATGAACTTTGACCCAAATCATGTGGGCATAATTTACTGGGCAATTTTGTGTTTGCAGAAACAAACATGTATAAAATGTGCTCGGGATTGAATATAAAAATTATAAAATGGATATATATATGTAAAAAATACTATGAATTAACTTTATGTATTAAAATAGATTATATATGATTATTTTAATGCAAACAGCAAGTATGGTTGTTAAAATACATGCATGTACTTTAGATATTTTCTTTTTAAAAATAAATAGTACAGTATTTTGTCATGAATGTTTCCATCAGTGATCTTAGACGTATAATGTGTAGGCGATAGGTGAGTTGACTATTGTATAAATTTAAATTTTATACACTTGGGAATGTGTTGCAAAAACATACGTGTTTGGTATTCGTATTCTCTCAAATTTCAGACATAATTCTATAAAAGGAATGATCAAAAAATTTGTCGCATATAACATTACCGACCTTAACAAACTTGTGTTAATCCACCTGATTTCTCAATGCTTCAATTGAATCTACTGATTCTGAAATCATTTTTCCTTTAAATATTTTGGTATCTGAAGTTTTTAATGTGTGTTGATATATGTTTGTTATGTTTGCAATACCTGTTCATAAAATTACTTGTCAGCCCGCTACGTATCGATGGCATGCATAAGCTTACATGTAAGTTATTCATAGGGCATAAGACAATAGTGCATTAGTTCTCAGTGTTTGTGATATAAAACAAAATAATTACTTTGGAATAGTATTATTATAGCCTTTTATTGTCTCGCCCACATAGTGGGTAGCGAGAATAGCAGTCACTTTTCCGGCGGCGGCCACATTTTCAATCAACTATAATCTCCATAAACGCTGCTCGAATTTTTCTGAAACTTTGTCAGATACTTTGTTGGGTCAAGGGACATCACGTAATGCCAAAATTACCAAGGTCAAGGTCATATTTTGGGTTATTTTCCCAAAACTTAACCTTGGTTAGGTGACCTCAGTTAACAGTAGAGTGGGAGAGGGGGCTGGTAGTGGGGGTATATTTGTCGCCCTTAAAAGGCGACAGTACTAGTTGGCATTGGTGAACATCGCTGGATGATAAAAAAATACCAAAGTCAAGGTCATATTTTGCGTTATTTCCCCCAAACTTAACCTTAGTTAGGTAACAACCAAGGTTAGGTAACTTAACCTCAATTAACTTTATGATTACCTGACTCTATATCTTTGATACTTGGTCATATGTTTTGTTGGCATTGGTGGACATCGCTGAACAACAAAAAATACCAAGGTCAAGGTTACATTTTGCATTATTTTCCCACAACTACACCCTGGTTAAACCACTTTACCTCAGTAACTTAACTTCTTATGATTACTTCGCTTTTATTTGTTTGATACTTGAAGTGTTGTCTTTGGTGGACATCATTTAAGCACAAATTTAACAAAATATTTCATATGCGGTTTGCCGCGGTGGGCGAGACACCCTCAGACCGAGGTCTTGTTACATATCTTACTATAAATAGTAACATACTTTAGTACAAAAACTGATTATCAGTCCTTTTTCAAAATCCATAATCGGCACACTGTGCCATTATGGATTATGGAAAATCGGCACATTGCCAGTAACAATAGACTGTCCGCACGCGAAGACGTCAATGTCATGAAGCAATACAAAGATGTCATATTGCAGTGCTACGGCTGAGGAGCGGACGTTGAAATAATCTCAAGTGCAATGTTCATGCCCATTAAATGTTGAAACTTTGAAATTCATTAAAGTGAAAGACAAGGGAGAAAGGAAGAAAATGTTCTGTAATGTATTTATTTGCCAAATAATTGTTTGCATCTTATGCTACTTACATGTTTAAATTGTTCCATTTTGTAAACATGTTGATGTACTTTGTCATAAAAATGCACCTTTTGTTCTTATTCTTCATCTCCATTTATAGTAAGGTATGTAATAAAAAGGCAAATATACAATCGTGGTGTGCCTTTTGTCGATAATGGCACACCTAGTGCATGGCCCTTGGGCTAATGTCCTTGGGCCAATACGGCAGTGATATGAGCGAGATGGCACCTGAAACAATGCAGGGGTCATGATGAAGACCTTTAATGAGCATGAACAAAATATGATAAAATGAACATGAATTTGGGGGTGAGGGGGTGGGGGGGAGGTTCTACCCCTCTGCCTTCCCCTCCAACGGGATCTGCAGTGGCCCTAATTAATTTGTTTCTGTAATCCGCAATTAGGGGATTTAAAATAGATTGTAGCATGATCTATTACTTATCCATGAACTCTGTTAACTGTTTCGTTTATGTTTGTATAACAATCAAAGAAAAGAATCTGTCAACAAGATGAAATGACTGTGAAATGTCCTAATTCTATAAATCAAGGGTGGTGTCTATGAAAACTTTTTAATTCCAATAAATGCTTAAAAATTGCATAATTGCAAAGATATGGTAACACTATTATCATTTTCTTAGTTGGGTCCCTATTGGTTTGGGCTGAAGAAATGGCCCAATGTCATTCCAAACAGGAGGTAGAACTCCCCAACTGAATACCATGGTTTTGAACTGAATGGGGATCCAGAACATGATGCTCATTTCCAGTAATCATCTTTATCTTGTCATTCTTTGCTAATCGCATTTACCGACTCGAAAGCTGTAAAAGGTTGTAAAACACCATTTACTCCATTTTAAGTTATGATACTTTTTCATCACATTTAATGTATATTCCCAATTTCTTTTTCCTATTAAATATTTGCTGGCAGCTTTCAAGCAAAATTGACATTGCAGTAATAAAGCGAGGTGCTAATTGTATGTCAAGATTGCCGTTCGTCTCCTTAATACCTTTGTTACGTATAATATGTACTTCTATGTAACTATAATTCTGTTGGCTTTGACCAAGCATCTTTTTTTGCTGGGCAATTTGGTGTATAATTTAAAAATACAAAACAAGCTATTACATACGAGTATTTGTGTATATTCTTTATTGCTATTCCTTTCATTAATATAAATGTTCTATCTCTTGTGGTTATTATATGTTATATATTTAAAGGGACTGGAGGGGATCTGGAAGCATTATTATACGACCACCATAATGTGTTTCACATTCATATTCAGTATGCATATGCACTGAAGTAGGACCCATTATCTGTAAAATTTATTTATTGTAAATAAAATAAGTTTGATCTAGTTTTAAAATGAAATAGTTTGATCTAGAAAACTTAACAACATTAATAGCTGTGTTCTAAGGCACTTATACATTCCTGTGTTGTGACAGAAGTACACTTTATTTGAATGTTCAGGTATGAGTAATGTAATCCCTATTTAAATGAATATTTTTGATTTAAAATGCAGCCATGTTGTCGAGCTTTCCCCACCAAAACATTTTCATTAACAATAAGCACATTTCATGTAAATGAAGCACATTATTACAGTTGTCATTTGTATTTAGACACACGAAGCACTCCAAGATCAACTCCAGCCTTTTAAGATACCGTCTACTTATTATAAACAATTTATGAAGCAGAAAGTACTGTTGTGGCTGTAAATCATTTTAAAACAACACAGCTACAACGCTCCTCTGTCAAATATAGGGTTAACGGTATTGAAATTTTTAATGGTTGCAAATTTTGTTTCATGGCGATGCATTAGCGGAGACGTAAAACATGATTTGCGACCGTTTAAACGACTGAAATACCGTTGCAAAATGTCAATATTGGTTAACCCTTTTCTAACACATTTTATTGTTTTTGACAGTTTTACTCCCAAACACATTGAAATCAAATATAATGACTTTGAACGTCACACGACTGATTTATGATCGTTTTAACAAATAACATAAGCTTTTGAGTAACAAGACAATAAATATGTATCTATATACGAATGACATGTAATTAAATAACGCAATGTAACAAGTAGTCCGCAGAAATCGTTTAGCTTTAGCAGGGTGGCACAACCACGTGACTTTCTGATTGGTTTCACAGCAAAAAATTGTAAACAAAGGGCTCGCCTCAGGTACTTTTTTCTTCGCAATTTTCTTGATATTGTTCAACTAACACGCTTTCCTCCACTGCAAAAGGTAATTTGATTCAGTTGGTGGTATTGGGTGCTAATGTCAGAAACTACTAGATGAATCAAACTGCATTTTGTGGTGAGATACAGAACTCACTTTGGGAGGGGTATATGCGCTTTAGTTGAATACAATTTAAATATTAATGAAGTTATGAAGCTAACACCTACCTGAATCGAGCGCGTCAAAAGTCATGTGGTTTCGCCACCCTGTTAGACTATTTTGTGCACAGATAAATTTCTGTGGAATCACAATGAAAAATAGCGAAGTTTTAAGAATTTCATCCTTTTCCTTATTTTTAAGTTTCATACATTTTACAGTTCAAGTTTAGCGTTTTTCCATGAAATTCCTTGAAGATTTTCTCACAAAAACTCTTAATCTTAAAAATCTTATCTTAAAAAACTTAAAAAAATCTAGTCCTCAAGCAATACAGCTGAAATACTTCTGCTTATAATGTTTGAAAATGCTAGGTATCATGGAAGACCGTGCATATGAGATAATTATTTAACGGTTAACTGACGTTGATTATTTCTTTTGGTATCGCTCTAACGAATCTACTTTAAATTGTAGGCGGTCCTCATCCTCATGTTGAGTCTAGTTAATTACTAACTCAAGTAAGTTTCCAAGCGGTCCTCATCATAAGATCAAAGTAGCAGTCTTGGTCGATAGATGCACTCACACCTGAATAGTAGTTGAGGAACTCGCATTTAGTGATCTGTAAAATAAAGAAGAGATGGTTCATTTGACAGCTTTTGTATGTTGAGGTTGAAGTTGTTGTAGGTCTAGCAAACAGGATGGAAAGCAAATATTGTAATTTATGTGTCTTTAACCCTTAACCCGCTAAGCACGACTATAGTAGCCTTCGCATCCAGTGTAACTCACAGGTCATGAGAAATAGAAAAATTAAAAATTCCAAAAATGCAATAAAAATCGGGGGGAGGGGGTGAAGGCGGGGCTGTATAGGAGGCGTAGTAACCAGAAAATATCATTTTCATATCTATTTGTTTAGTTATCTTTGCGGGGCGTCCGTGGCCGAGTGGTTAACGTCTCTGACTTGCAATCACTTGCCCCTCACCGCTGTAGGTTCGATCCTTCAGGGGCCTAGGAATCTTTATGTGAGGAAGCTATCCAGCTGGCTTGCGGAACGTCGGTGGTTCTACCCAGGTGCCCGCCCGTGCATGAAAATTGCCCGGAGGGGCACCTAGGGTCTTCCTCCACCAATGGAAGCTGGAAAGTTGCCATATGACCTTAGCTGTTGGTGCGACTATAAAATCCAATTCAATAACAATAGTTATCTTTGCCCTTCTTAAAAGTATAAAATATATGTCAGCATTCTAACATTAAAAAAAAATCGGGGAGTGAGTGGGGGCATGTCCCCGGACCCCACTAGCATAATAACTTTAACTGAAGGCCTATGCCGTCAAAAATGCCAAGCTACGTCCCTGCAGGCTGATCAGGGGGTTACAGTCTCACACCACAATTAATTTTCCATAGGGTCCCATTGTAATGTTTTTGTTCGTGGCATAGAGATAAAACAGATTTTGCCACGTGTATTTATGCTTAAATTCTTCATTGATCCAATATCTGCAATTTAAAACACATTTAACACATATTTACCAGATTGAACTTTTTTTAATTTCATGTTTGCGTGACACCTATCAAAATTTAGACAAAAATACAACCCCGTGGTGATTAGACCCATAATGTGTTAAATGAGGCAGAATTAGCTAGAAATCTTATATCAACATGCATTTTTCTGTGATCTCTTCCTAAAATGCTGCAGATTTAGAACCTGGTAAAGATAAATCAATGTATCCTGTAAAATGTAGAAAAGCGAACTTGTTTTTTTTTATTTACCTCCTTCATCTGTAGGGCACGAGTATTCAAGGGAGATAATAGTGGTGTGAGTCCTACAATTTCCGGCTGCTTATCAGACATTTCCCCCAAAACACCCCTTTGTCACATAAATGTAATGGTCTTAATTCAAAGAAACAACAGTCCATTATATATATGTAGCAGGTTAAGGGTTAAAGACAGGAGTTATAAAGTAAAAGCAGATGCAAGTGAGCACGTCTACTTTGTTGTCATACACTGCAAGGTCTATATGCATGGCAGGTAAAGAGAAAATAAGAACATTTTGATGTCCCTTCTTCACTGATTTAATTGAAATTTGGCACAACTGTTCTTGAATGTAAAGAGAAAAACAAACGAGATGAATTTAAAAACAAGAAATCCGCGGATTAAAATGTCTCGCCTAACGGGGGCTGGACTTAAAAAATAAAAAGGTCAATGATGCTTAAATGAAAGTTTGTTAACATTTTAGTAACTATAAACAATGGAGTTTGCAGCTTGATGTGATGACATTTAAGTGCATTTGTTTAAAAACAAAATTCCATTCTATTAAAAACAAGAGGCCCAAGAGGGCCTGTGGACTTAAATCAAGGGTTGTTGACATAAAATTCCCATCAGTACCGGAACTTCTTTTAAAACATTGCAAAAACAACAGGGATAGGATGGTAAAGATCACATAAAAAATGAAGTAACTACAGATTTTACAAAGGAAAATACAATATAGCATTTTTCAAATCAAGGGCCATAACTCTGTCATTACTAACAAGATCTAGCTGGTTTTTGAACTTGTCCAAGATTTCATAGATATACCGCACTTTGCACAACTAGACATCATAGTGAGGCTTCCTGCCAAATTTTGTAGAAATCCAACAAGCCGTTTAGGAGTAGCGCCGACAAGAAATTTTAAGTAAAAATGTCAAAGGGCCATAACTCCATCATAAATCAGCGAACTGCAACAAAAGTGTGATATGCACAACTAGACATCTTCCTGCCAAGTTTCGTAAAAATCCAACAAGGTGTTTAGGAGGAGTAGCGCCGACAAGAAATTTAAAAGTAAAAAATGTCAAGGGGCCATAACTCCATCAAAAATCAACAAACTGAAAAAAAATGCAATAGGCACAAATAGAAATCATAGTAATGCTTTCTGCTAACATGGCATTAACACACAAAAAAAAGCAATTGAAACAAAAGACGAAAAAAAAAAAATTATATTAAAGAATTTAAACAAAAATAATCAATAAACAAATAAAAAAAACATCTAAAAAAACAATATATATATTTAAAAAAAGGTTAACAAAAAAAAAGTTTGGTAAAGATCAGATGAAAATTGAAAGCCCTATCGTATTAACGAGGCAAAATATAGCATTTTTAACTAAATCAAGGGCCATAACTCCGCTGTTAATGGTCCGATCTGGCTGGTTTTCAAACTTGTCCGAGCTTTCATTGATATTAACAATCTGTTAAAGTTTGGTAAAGATCGGATGAAAAATGAAGGCCCTTGGCTAGTAGAGCTAAAAATCATCAGCTCCAAAAAGTAGGTCAAGGTCATAGATGAAATCCATGCGTCCAAAAAGATGCACTACCCAAGACACAACTATATCAAAATAGAATATGTTTTCGTACAAAGATTAAGCTATAAATTAGGTTTAAAACATCTAGTGCATAATTATAGTTCATGAGAAAGTGATGTAAATGTAACAAAGTTATCTGCCCTTTGCTTGGTTGGTGAAGGTCACATCCACATTTGCTTTGTCACGTTGCAATGTACCACTCAAGATACAACTGTAAGCAAAGTTTGAAAGGTCTTACTTAGTGCATACAGTTTGTGAAAAAGTGACCTAAACGCCAATGTTGAAGGTAAAAATTATAAGGTTATCTGACCTTTGCTTGGAGAGTCAAGGTCACATCCACATGCTTTGTCACGTTGCCATGTACCACCCTAGATACAACTATAAGCAAAGTTTAAAAGGTCTAGTGCATACAGTGTGAAAAAGTGACCTAAACGCAAAAGTTGAACCTAAAAATTATTAAGTTATCTGCCCTTTGCTTGGAGGGTCAAGGTCACCTCCACATTTGCTTTGTCACGTTGCGATGTACCACTCAAGATACAACTATAAGCAAAGTTTGAATAGTCTAGTGTATACAGTTTGTGAGAAAATGACCTAAACGCAAAACTTGAATGTTGACGCCGCCGCCACCGGAAAAGCAACACCTATGTCTCTGTTTTTTCTTCGAAAAGGCGAGACAAAAACACCACAAGATTGCCATGTATCCCTTTGAGAAGACGGATACAGTAGAACTTGATAAACAAGCAAGGGATGGTGTCACACTTTATCAATATATGTCTCTCATTATATATAATGACATACACATATCAATTACATTTGTTAAACAAGCAAGGAATTGTGTCATTATACAGATCAAGGTCGCATATTTGCCATATTACGCATCCCTGCCTCCACAAACGGAACATGTCCGACAAAACTAGTACAATACTCATTTCTATAAGCATCCCCTGCCCTGCTAGAGAATATAGTTTCCATCTTCATCGCCATCAGTCATCTGAAGTCAGGATTCGTAAAAACTTACCTATTGTTTTCCGTGTTTCGTAGTGTGCGAGTCGATCAATTGATATGTTTGTATGGTGTTTTACGTCATTTTCAACTCTTAAGGTCACATATGGCACTCAATTTTTTGTGGTGGAGGCACACTATCCACTTTTCCTGGGTAGAACCAGTACTGTACATATCCCGCCATCCATAAGAATTGACAATTTCTCACAAGTGGAGCTCCCAGTGGGATTCGAACCCGCAGCGGTGATAGGAGAGACAGTTAACAATGCAACGTTGTTAACCCTCGGCCAGGGAAGCATTTTGAATTAATTGGGTTTTAAGGTGTACCAACACATGAAAGGTTATATGGCACCTAACGGGAATGAACATGCCAGGCTCATCCTCCATATATATCAAGATAAATATGGAGAATGGGCCTTCTCGAAAGTCACTAAACACAGGTTCCTATTTCACACTTTTTGTGTTAAAATCACAAGTTATTGTTTATTTGTTGACCATAGAACTAATTTCTGGAGCTTTTGTGTTGTTGTTATGATTCTGAACATATAAGAGAGTTTATGGTGACCAGAATTATAGAATGGTACTCGGTACAGGGTTTATGGAGACCAGAATTACAGAGTGGTACTCAGTTCAGAGTTTATGGTGACCAGAATTATAGAGTGGTACACGGTACAGGATTTATGGTGACCAGAATTACAGAGTGGTACTCCGTTCAGAGTTTATGGTGACCAGAATTATAGAGTGGTACGCGGTACAGGATTTATGGTGACCAGAATTATAGAGTGGTACTCAGTACAGGATTTATGGTGACCAGAATTATAGAGTGGTACTCAGTACAGGGTTTACGGTGGTCAGAATTATAGAGTGGTACTCAGTACAGGGTTTACGGTGGTCAGAATTATAGAGTGGTACTCAGTTCAGGGTTTACGGTGGTCAGAATTATAGAGTGGTACTCAGTTCAGGGTTTACGGTGGTCAGAATTGTAAAGTGGTACTCAGTTCAGAGTGGTACTCAGTTCAGGGTTTACGGTGGTCAGAAGTATAGAGTGGTACTCAGTACAGGGTTTACGGTGGTTAGAATAATAGAGTGGTACTCAGTACAGGGTTTACGGTGGCCAGAATTATAGAGTGGTACTCAGTACAGGATTTACGGTGACCAGAATTATAGAGTGGTACTCAGTACAGGATTTATGGTGACCAGAATTATAGAGTGGTACTCAGTACAGGGTTTATGGTGACCAGAATTATAGAGTGGTACTCAGTACAGGGTTTATTACAGGATTTATGGTGACCAGAATTATAGAGTGGTACTCAGTACAGGGTTTATGGTGACCAGAATTATAGAGTGGTACTCAGTACAGGGTTTATGGTGACCAGAAGTATAGAGTGGTACTCAGTACAGGGTTTATGGTGATCAAAATTATAGAGTGGCACTGGCGACCAAAATTATAGAGTGGTACTCAGTAAAGGGTGTATGGTGACCAGAATTATAGAGTGGTACTCAGTTCAGAGTTTATGGTGACCAGAATTATAGTGGTACTCAGTTCAGGGTTTATGGTGACCAGAAGTATAGAGTGGTACTCAGTACAGGGTTTATGGTGATCAAAATTATAGAGTGGCACTGGCGACCAAAATTATAGAGTGGTACTCAGTAAAGGGTGTATGGTGACCAGAATTATAGAGTGGTACTCAGTACAGGGTTTACGGTGGCCAGAATTATAGAGTGGTACTCAGTACAGGATTTATGGTGACCAGAAGTATAGAGTGGTACTCAGTACAGGGTTTATGGTGATCAAAATTATAGAGTGTCACTGGGGACCAAAATTATAGAGTGGTACTCAGTACAGGGTTTACGGTGTCCAGAATTATAGAGTGGTACTCAGTACAGGGTTTATGGTGACCAGAATTATATAGTGGTACTCAATAAAGGGTTTATGGTGACCAGAATTATAGAGTGGTACTCAGTTCAGAGTTTATGGTGACCAGAATTATAGTGGTACTCAGTACAGGGTTTATGGTGACCAGAATTATAGAGTGGTACTCAGTACAGGGTTTATGGTGACCAGAATTATAGAGTGGTACTCAGTACAGGGTTTATGGTGACCAGAATTATAGTGGTACTCAGTACAGGGTTTATGGTGACCAGAATTATAGAGTGGTACTCAGTACAGGGTTTATGGTGACCAGAATTATAGTGGTACTCAGTACAGGGTTTATGGTGACCAGAATTATAGAGTGGTACTCAGTACAGGATTTATGGTGACCAGAGTTATGGTGTTACTCAGTACAGGTTTTATGGTGACCAGAATTATAGAGTGGTACTCAGCACAGGTTTTATGGTGACCAGAATTATAGTGGTACTCAGCACAGGGTTTATGGTGACCAGAATTATAGAGTGGTACTCAGCACAGGGTTTATGGTGACCAGAATTATAGAGTGGTACTCAGTACAAGGTTTATGGTGACCGGAAGTATAGAGTGGTACTCGGTACAGGGTTTATGGTGATCAAAATTATAGAGTGGCACTGGCGACCAAAATTATAGAGTGGTACTCAGTACAGGGTTTACGGTGTCCAGAATTATAGAGTGGTACTCAGTACAGGATTTATGGTGACCAGAATTATAGAGTGGTACTCAGCAAAGGGTTTATGGTGACCAGAATTATAGAGTGGTACTCAGTACAGGGTTTATGGTGACCAGAATATAGAGTGTTACTCGGTACAAGGTATATGGTGACCAGAAGTATAGAGTGGTACTCGGTACAGGGTTTATGGTGACCAGAATTATAGAATGGTACTCAGTACAAGGTTATGGTGACCATAATTATAGAGTGGTACTCAGTACAGGATTTATGGTGACCAGAAGTATAGAGTGGTACTCAGTACAGGGTTTATGGTGATCAAAATTATAGAGTGGCACTGGCGGCCAAAATTATAGAGTGGTACTCAGTAAAGGGTTTATGGTGACCAGAATTATAGAGTAGGAATCAGTTCAGAGTTTATGGTGACCAGAATTATAGTGGTACTCAGTTCAGGGTTTATGGTGGTCAGAATTATAGAGTGGTACTCAGTACAGGGTTTACGGTGGTCAGAATTATAGAGTGGTTCTCAGTTCAGGGGTTTTGTGGTCAGAATTATAAAGTGGTACTCAGTTCAGGGTTTACAGTGGTCAGAATTATAGAGTGGTACTCAGTTCAGGGTGGTCAGAATTGTAAAATGGTACTCAGTTCAGAGTGGTACTCAGTTCAGGGTTTACGGTGGTCAGAAGTATAGAGTGGTACTCAGTACAGTGTTTACGGTGGTCAGAAGTATAGAGTGGTACTCAGTACAGGGTTTACGGTGGTCAGAAGTATAGAGTGGTACTCAGTACAGGGTTTACGGTGGCCAGAATTATAGAGTGGTACTCAGTACAGGATTTATGGTGACCAGAATTATAGAGTGGTACTCAGTACAAGGTTTATGGTGACCAGAAGTATAGAGTGCTACTCAGTACAGGGTTTATGGTGATCAAAATGATAGTGTCACTGGGGACCAAAATTATAGAGTGGTACTCAGTACAGGGTTTATGGTGTCCAGAATTATAGAGTGGTACTCAGTACAGGGTTTATGGTGACCAGAATTATATAGTGGTACTCAGTACAGGGTTTATGGTGACCAGAAGTATAGAGTGGTACTCAGTACAGGGTTTATGGTGATCAAAATTATAGAGTGGCACTGGCGACTAAAATTATAGAGTCGTACTCAATAAAGGGTTTATGGTGACCAGAATTATAGAGTGGTACTCAGTTCAGAGTTTATGGTGACCAGAATTATAGTGGTACTCAGTACAGGGTTTATGTTGACCAGAATTATAGAGTGGTACTCAGTACAGGGTTTATGGTGACCAGAATTATAGAGTGGTACTCAGTACAGGGTTTATGGTGACCAGAATTATAGAGTGGTACTCAGTACAGGGTTTATGGTGACCAGAATTATAGTGGTACTCA
Source organism: Cyrtodaria siliqua (assembly GCA_037043455.1). Classification (NCBI taxonomy): domain Eukaryota; kingdom Metazoa; phylum Mollusca; class Bivalvia; order Adapedonta; family Hiatellidae; genus Cyrtodaria; species Cyrtodaria siliqua. The sequence continues at coordinate 283,409 of JAWPHD010000230.1, read as the reverse complement.
GTACAGGTTTTATGGTGACCAGAATTATAGAGTGGTACTCAGCACAGGTTTTATGGTGACCAGAATTATAGAGTGGTACTCAGCACAGGGTTTATGGTGACCAGAATTATAGAGTGGTACTCAGTACAGGGTTTATGGTGACCAGAATTATAGAGTGGTACTCAGTACAAGGTTTATGGTGACCAGAAGTATAGAGTGGTACTCGGTACAGGGTTTATGGTGATCAAAATTATAGAGTGGCACTGGCGACCAAAAGTATAGAGTGGTACTCAGTACAGGGTTTACGATGTCCAGAATTATAGAGTGGTACTCAGTACAGGGTTTATGGTGACCAGAATTATAGAGTGGTACTCAGTATAAGGTTATGGTGACCAGAATTATAGAGTGGTACTCAGTACAGGATTTATGGTGACCAGAAATGTAGTGGTACTCAGTACAGGGTTTATGGTGACCAGAATTATAGAGTGGTACTCAGCACAGGGTTTATGGTGACCAGAATTATAGTGGTACTCAGTACAGGGTTTATGGTGACCAGAAGTATAGAGTGGTACTCAATACAGGGTTTATGGTAACCAGAAGTATAGAGTGGTACTCAGTACAGGGTTTATGGTGACCAAAATTATAGAGTGGTACTCAGTACAAGGTTATGGTGACCAGAATTATAGAGTGGTACTCAGTACAGGGTTTATGGTGACCAGAATTATAGAGTGGTACTCAGTACAAGGTTATGGTGACCAGAATTATAGAGTGGTACTCAGTACAGGGTTTATGGTGACCAGAATTATAGAGTGGTACTCAGTACAAGGTTATGGTGACCAGAATTATAGAGTGGTACTCAGTACAGGGTTTATGGTGACCAGAATTATAGAGTGGTACTCAGTACAGGGTTTATGGTGACCAGAATTATAGTGGTACTCAGTACAGGGTTTATGGTGACCAGAATTATAGAGTGGTACTCAGTACAGGGTTTATGATGACCAGAATTGTAGTGGTACTCAGTACAGGGTTTATGGTGATCAGAATTATAGAGTGGTACTCAGTACAGGGTTTATGGTGATCAAAATTATAGAGTGGTACTCAGTTCAGAGTTTATGGTGACCAGAATTATAGTGGTACTTAGTACAAGGTTATGGTGACCAGAATTATAGAGTGGTACTCAGTACAGGGTTTTATTGTGACCAGAAGTATAGAGTGGTACTCAATACAGGGTTTATGGTAACCATAAGTATAGAGTGGTACTTAGTACAGGGTTTATGGTGACCAGAATTATAAAGTGGTACTCAGTACAGGGTTTATGGTGACCAGAATTAAAGAGTGGTACTCAGCACACGGTTTATGGTGACCAGAATTATAGAGTGGTACTCAGTACAGGGTTTATGGTGACCGGAATTATGGTGGTACTCAGTACAGGGTTTATGGTGACCAGAATTAAAGAGTGGTACTCAGCACACGGTTTATGGTGACCAGAATTATAGAGTGGTACTCAGTACAGGGTTTATGGTGACCAGAAGTATAGAGTGGTACTCAATACAGGGTTTATGGTAACCAGAAGTATAGAGTGGTACTTAGTACAGGGTGTATGGTGATCAAAATTATAGAGTGGTACTCAGTACAGAGTTTACAGTGGTCAGAATTATAGAGTGGTACTCAGTTCAGGGTGGTCAGAATTGTAAAATGGTACTCAGTTCAGAGTGGTACTCAGTTCAGGGTTTACGGTGGTCAGAAGTATAGAGTGGTACTCAGTACAGTGTTTACGGTGGTCAGAAGTATAGAGTGGTACTCAGTACAGGGTTTACGGTGGTCAGAAGTATAGAGTGGTACTCAGTACAGGGTTTACGGTGGCCAGAATTATAAAGTGGTACTCAGTACAGGATTTATGGTGACCAGAATTATAGAGTGGTACTCAGTACAAGGTTTATGGTGACCAGAAGTATAGAGTGCTACTCAGTGCAGGGTTTATTGTGATCAAAATGATAGTGTCACTGGGGACCAAAATTATAGAGTGGTACTCAGTACAGGGTTTATGGTGTCCAGAATTATAGAGTGGTACTCAGTACAGGGTTTATGGTGACCAGAATTATATAGTGGTACTCAGTACAGGGTTTATGGTGACCAGAAGTATAGAGTGGTACTCAGTACAGGGTTTATGGTGATCAAAATTATAGAGTGGCACTGGCGACTAAAATTATAGAGTCGTACTCAATAAAGGGTTTATGGTGACCAGAATTATAGAGTGGTACTCAGTTCAGAGTTTATGGTGACCAGAATTATAGTGGTACTCAGTACAGGGTTTATGTTGACCAGAATTATAGAGTGGTACTCAGTACAGGGTTTATGGTGACCAGAATTATAGAGTGGTACTCAGTACAGGGTTTATGGTGACCAGAATTATAGAGTGGTACTCAGTACAGGGTTTATGGTGACCAGAATTATAGTGGTACTCAGTACAGGTTTTATGGTGACCAGAATTATAGAGTGGTACTCAGCACAGGTTTTATGGTGACCAGAATTATAGAGTGGTACTCAGCACAGGGTTTATGGTGACCAGAATTATAGAGTGGTACTCAGTACAGGGTTTATGGTGACCAGAATTATAGAGTGGTACTCAGTACAAGGTTTATGGTGACCAGAAGTATAGAGTGGTACTCGGTACAGGGTTTATGGTGATCAAAATTATAGAGTGGCACTGGCGACCAAAAGTATAGAGTGGTACTCAGTACAGGGTTTACGATGTCCAGAATTATAGAGTGGTACTCAGTACAGGGTTTATGGTGACCAGAATTATAGAGTGGTACTCAGTACAAGTTTATGGTGACCAGAATTATAGAGTGGTACTCAGTACAGGATTTATGGTGACCAGAAATGTAGTGGTACTCAGTACAGGGTTTATGGTGACCAGAATTATAGAGTGGTACTCAGCACAGGGTTTATGGTGACCAGAATTATAGTGGTACTCAGTACAGGGTTTATGGTGACCAGAAGTATAGAGTGGTACTCAATACAGGGTTTATGGTAACCAGAAGTATAGAGTGGTACTCAGTACAGGGTTTATGGTGACCAAAATTATAGAGTGGTACTCAGTACAAGGTTATGGTGACCAGAATTATAGAGTGGTACTCAGTACAGGGTTTATGGTGACCAGAATTATAGAGTGGTACTCAGTACAGGGTTTATGATGACCAGAATTGTAGTGGTACTCAGTACAGGGTTTATGGTGATCAGAATTATAGAGTGGTACTCAGTACAGGGTTTATGGTGATCAAAATTATAGAGTGGTACTCAGTTCAGAGTTTATGGTGACCAGAATTATAGTGGTACTTAGTACAAGGTTATGGTGACCAGAATTATAGAGTGGTACTCAGTACAGGGTTTTATTGTGACCAGAAGTATAGAGTGGTACTCAATACAGGGTTTATGGTAACCATAAGTATAGAGTGGTACTTAGTACAGGGTTTATGGTGACCAGAATTATAAAGTGGTACTCAGTACAGGGTTTATGGTGACCAGAATTAAAGAGTGGTACTCAGCACACGGTTTATGGTGACCAGAATTATAGAGTGGTACTCAGTACAGGGTTTATGGTGACCAGAATTATGGTGGTACTCAGTACAGGGTTTATGGTGACCAGAATTAAAGAGTGGTACTCAGCACACGGTTTATGGTGACCAGAATTATAGAGTGGTACTCAGTACAGGGTTTATGGTGACCAGAAGTATAGAGTGGTACTCAATACAGGGTTTATGGTAACCAGAAGTATAGAGTGGTACTTAGTACAGGGTGTATGGTGATCAAAATTATAGAGTGGTACTCAGTACAGAGTTTACAGTGGTCAGAATTATAGAGTGGTACTCAGTTCAGGGTGGTCAGAATTGTAAAATGGTACTCAGTTCAGAGTGGTACTCAGTTCAGGGTTTACGGTGGTCAGAAGTATAGAGTGGTACTCAGTACAGTGTTTACGGTGGTCAGAAGTATAGAGTGGTACTCAGTACAGGGTTTACGGTGGCCAGAATTATAGAGTGGTACTCAGTACAGGGTTTATGGTGACCAGAATTATATAGTGGTACTCAGTACAGGGTTTATGGTGACCAGAAGTATAGAGTGGTACTCAGTACAGGGTTTATGGTGATCAAAATTATAGAGTGGCACTGGCGACTAAAATTATAGAGTCGTACTCAATAAAGGGTTTATGGTGACCAGAATTATAGAGTGGTACTCAGTTCAGAGTTTATGGTGACCAGAATTATAGTGGTACTCAGTACAGGGTTTATGTTGACCAGAATTATAGAGTGGTACTCAGTACAGGGTTTATGGTGACCAGAATTATAGAGTGGTACTCAGTACAGGGTTTATGGTGACCAGAATTATAGAGTGGTACTCAGTACAGGGTTTATGGTGACCAGAATTATAGTGGTACTCAGTACAGGTTTTATGGTGACCAGAATTATAGAGTGGTACTCAGCACAGGTTTTATGGTGACCAGAATTATAGAGTGGTACTCAGCACAGGGTTTATGGTGACCAGAATTATAGAGTGGTACTCAGTACAAGGTTTATGGTGACCAGAAGTATAGAGTGGTACTCGGTACAGGGTTTATGGTGATCAAAATTATAGAGTGGCACTGGCGACCAAAAGTATAGAGTGGTACTCAGTACAGGGTTTACGATGTCCAGAATTATAGAGTGGTACTCAGTACAGGGTTTATGGTGACCAGAATTATAGAGTGGTACTCAGTACAAGGTTATGGTGACCAGAATTATAGAGTGGTACTCAGTACAGGATTTATGGTGACCAGAAATGTAGTGGTACTCAGTACAGGGTTTATGGTGACCAGAATTATAGAGTGGTACTCAGCACAGGGTTTATGGTGACCAGAATTATAGTGGTACTCAGTACAGGGTTTATGGTGACCAGAAGTATAGAGTGGTACTCAATACAGGGTTTATGGTAACCAGAAGTATAGAGTGGTACTCAGTACAGGGTTTATGGTGACCAAAATTATAGAGTGGTACTCAGTACAAGGTTATGGTGACCAGAATTATAGAGTGGTACTCAGTACAGGGTTTATGGTGACCAGAATTATAGAGTGGTACTCAGTACAAGGTTATGGTGACCAGAATTATAGAGTGGTACTCAGTACAGGGTTTATGGTGACCAGAATTATAGAGTGGTACTCAGTACAAGGTTATGGTGACCAGAATTATAGAGTGGTACTCAGTACAGGGTTTATGGTGACCAGAATTATAGAGTGGTACTCAGTACAGGGTTTATGGTGACCAGAATTATAGTGGTACTCAGTACAGGGTTTATGGTGACCAGAATTATAGAGTGGTACTCAGTACAGGGTTTATGATGACCAGAATTGTAGTGGTACTCAGTACAGGGTTTATGGTGATCAGAATTATAGAGTGGTACTCAGTACAGGGTTTATGGTGATCAAAATTATAGAGTGGTACTCAGTTCAGAGTTTATGGTGACCAGAATTATAGTGGTAATTAGTACAAGGTTATGGTGACAGGAATTATAGAGTGGTACTCAGTACAGGGTTTATGGTGACCAGAAGTATAGAGTGGTACTCAATACAGGGTTTATGGTAACCATAAGTATAGAGTGGTACTTAGTACAGGGTTTATGGTGACCAGAATTATAAAGTGGTACTCAGTACAGGGTTTATGGTGACCAGAATTAAAGAGTGGTACTCAGCACACGGTTTATGGTGACCAGAATTATAGAGTGGTACTCAGTACAGGGTTTATGGTGACCAGAATTATGGTGGTACTCAGTACAGGGTTTATGGTGACCAGAATTAAAGAGTGGTACTCAGCACACGGTTTATGGTGACCAGAATTATAGAGTGGTACTCAGTACAGGGTTTATGGTGACCAGAAGTATAGAGTGGTACTCAATACAGGGTTTATGGTAACCAGAAGTATAGAGTGGTACTTAGTACAGGGTGTATGGTGATCAAAATTATAGAGTGGTACTCAGTACAGAGTTTATGGTGACTAGAATTATAGTGGTACTCAGTACAGGGTTTATGGTGACCAGAATTATAGAGTGGTACTCAGCACACGGTTTATGGTGACCAGAAGTATAGAGTGGTACTCAATACAGGGTTTATGGTAACCAGAAGTATAGAGTGGTACTTAGTACAGGGTTTATGGTGACTAGAATTATAGTGGTACTCAGTACAGGGTTTATGGCAAGCAGGAACAAGTAGATAAGGTTTCTTATAAAGTACACCCTTGACTTATTTAAGCACCTGGGGAACTTAATCGAGCATATAATTATGGTAATATAGGTGAACAATTCATCAAATCTAGCAGTTCGCATTGATTGAAAACTAGGACCCTTTGAATACATTAGGATGGACTTCACTTACTATTATAAATGCTTGCAAATATATTTTTACTGTATTCATGTAACAACTATTTCAGTGAAGCATGTTCTACCATGCAAACTGATTCAATAAACTGTATACAAGAACAACTTAGTAATAAACACATCATGTCTTGACATGGTTAAACATTTACATAAATTAACAAATGAACTTCGGAATGTGAAGGATTAAGTTTGAAGAATTTATCACTAGACCTGGACAACTTTTATAACGAACAGTTTATAAAAGATCACAGGTATCCACAGTATATGAATAATTGTTACACCAGTAGCGTGACATACACGACGTTGCATACAACTGAATCTTAAGATTTTCTTAATTTACAACTGGATCTTCAAATATTTTTTTTTATAAACAATGCTTCAAAACTCGTGTAACTGAAATTCATATTTGGGTTTTCATAAGAAAAATGAGAACACATGATTAATATTCATTTACTTAATAAATTAATATATAATAAACATATCACAATCAAAGAAACAATTTACAAATGAAGAAAATGAAGAAATAGGGAATGTCATACATGTATGTATTCAGAGTCTGTTATACTCCCTGGTCGCCACGGTAACTTCTACAGAACAAATGCTATCTGAGCTCAGGCCTGTAGCTACGCTGAGGCACACCGAGGCAGTTGCCCTGGTAGAATGTTTGGAAGGTACTACATACGTTACATAAAACAACTCCAGTAGCGATATACATGTATAATCTCATGTATACTCACATGCCTAAAACTGAAATGTAATAAAATGCAGGAAATAGCTTGTAGTAATAAAAACTTTCTGGGAGGCAGCAAACCACCAGGACTCCATAAAAATAGATTTGACTCGGTTAAATTGCAGGGCTCGCTACGGGCCTGGAGCGTCACTATTTTCCATTTTGATATTATTTTGTCGCACATTTAATGAATATATACATTAATGTATGCCAAATGAATTTAGACCAAAGACCCGAAAATAACAGTGCACTGCATGTTTAACATAATATGAATCATTATTAAAAGAAATGTTTAAAAAAAATATATCGGAAAAAATGAAACAATAACAGAAATTCCGTTATTGGAATATGTAACATACTGTAACTTCTCGCCGTTAAGTTCACTTGTAAGTTTTAACCCTAAATTCATTTGTTTGTATTAAAGTTAAAAAAATAAATATTGAAAGGATGCAATTTTTACAATGTTTATGAGCAAAGCAACGTGTAAATAACAAGTGACAAGTTACACAATGTCCGTAATAATAAGGGCGCCATAAAATATTTTATTAAAAACAAAACATACTTTCACAAGAACAAACTGACATGCTGTCGGCAATTAAAGCCAACACAGTCTTTTTTAACACTAGTTCTCGCAAAATTAGTAACCAGTCGGCTAATAAGTGTCTTCAAAATAGTTTTTAAAAAGTTAAATTGTTTTAAAATCATATATTCAACAGTTAAAACTTTTTATGAACATACAATGAAATGGAAATAATTAAAGCATGAGTAATGAAAGGGTGGGATCTATATTAAACAAACCTCTAAACTGCAATATTCTTAACTAAAACATGAGCATTGGTACCTACTGTGCATGTATTTTATACTACATGCATTTTTAAAACCTACATCTATGACTTCCCCACAAGCAAATTTGTTGATAATTATATCAGTAATATTATCACTCTTAAACTAGATGTAGCAGCTTATATTTTAAATTGTTTTTCAAAATAGAAAGAAAACTGAGCAGGTGTCGAAAAAATATTGTATTTTCACGCAACCCGGTATATCTTTGGCATAATAATTCTTTGGCATGGTTTCTATGCTGTTCCTCTCACCAATTATTAGTGTATTTGGTTCAGGATTTCTGTAATTTGATTGGTTGTCTCAGGTTGGTTGGATTCCAATTCTTGATTGGCTGATCTTGACAGCTGACTGCTTTGTGATTTGCTGGTTCTTGACAGTCAAATTGTTCATCATCTTTTTTTGTGGGGTGACTACCATTTTAAATATATCATTATAGTTTATATGCGTTTCTCATCATGAGGTCAAAGTAAGCATCATTGTCTATTGATGCACTGACTCCACTGTAGTAGTTCATAAACTCTGATTTCATAATCTGAAATGGAATGTAAAGACAATTTTTCAAAATTTGAAATTTTAATGCCCATATTTTCCCTAATAGTAGCGCTAGGGTGTATGGTTATACAAAAGATTGATTATGAATGTTTTGATGATTTTTTTTTAAGGTTGGGCGTGCTTCTAGGGGAGTCGCTACTATTAAGGGAAATATGGTAAATAAGAAGTAGAGTAATCAGGGGATGGCTAAGCTCGCCTATAACATATTTTTTGTCAAACTGAATAAATATCAATAGTTGATGATAATGGGTGTACGGTAATATTTCTATTTTTCATGCTAATAAATTCCTGAAATATTTCTAGGTGCTTGTTATTTCCAAGATTACACTTTAATCCTTGTACATTATTTCCTGTCTGTTGATAATGATGGCCACTAATCGGAGTTTGATTCTTGTCAAGGATTGAGTCTTGCTATGTAAAAATATTCCTATTAAAGAGACGCACTGCAATCTTGATTTTCTTAAAACTCTTAGCATCTCGCTTTTATAAGTAAATTGCATATTTGAATAGCATCATAGCATCTACCTACAAAATCAACATAGGTTGTTTCAAAATGGATACTACAAGATCAGGGTCTTCCACAGGGGTCTTCCTCAGAAGTAATTTAACGGACAGGGGATTATCAAGGGGTGTGCGGGAGGGAGTTACCCTTTGGGTGACCGATTATTTAAGGGATCATCATTTATTTTAGATGCAATTTGTGATGCAAACAATTGTGAATGAAAGGATTTTTAAGAAGTATAGCCTACAAGGAACTATTTATAGACAGGAATAATGCATTTTGAAGATTTATTGGTGTTTTTAAGGGAAAGGACAGAGAGATCAAAGGATAGGGGGTCAATTAAGGAGTAGGGGGAAATTAGATTTTAGAATTAAGGGATAGGGGGAATATGCTCTTAAATGCCTGAAGATTGCAGGTCTTATAGTTACAGTACCTCAGGTTCCTCAGGATTGGGTTGCTGTCAGGTCAATGTGACCTTTATGACCTACTGACCCCAAAAGCAGTAGGATTCCTCCTGTCACCAAGAGCAATGTATGTAGTTGAGGGAGTTCAGATGTTGTACTTCCAGAGTTATCAAGTGGAATATTCATGTCCGTGTGAGGTCATGATGATTCATGTCCGTGTGGGGTCATGATGATTCATGTCCGTGTGGGGTCATGATGATTCATGTCCATGTGGGGTCATGATGATTCATGTCCGTGTGGGGTCATGATGATTCATGTCCGTGTGGGGTCATGATGACTGACTCCAAAGCAATAGAGTTCCTTCTCTCACAAAGGGCAATTTGCCCATACATTTCATGAGTGTAAGAGTTATCATTTGGAATATGTATGTCCATATAAGCTTATATTTAATCTGACCTTGAGCCTAAAAGCAATAGAGCTCCTCTCACCAAGGGCAATGTACCTTATAATTTTCATAAGCAGGTGTTACATTTACTGAGTTAACGCACGAAATCGTAGTTCCATACAAGTTCATGGTGACCTTGGTCTTTGACCTCATGACGCCAAATGCAAGTGTTCCTCGTCTCACCAAGGGCAATGTACCTCCTATGAAGTTTCACAAGGTGTTATGCTTTCAGTTATCATGCAGAATGCATGCTGCTATGTGAGGTCATAATGACCTTGACCTTTGACAGTTTGACCTAATAACAGTACCATTTATTTCTGCTTTAATTTTAACATCTGGATGCTTATTTATATTTTTCATAAATGTTTTGCTTATAATTTCTGCTGTATTTAGAAGTAAATGTTAAACCGAATGTTGTTTAACAACTCATCAACACATCACATGTTCTTACGAGTCGCCTCAGAGAGAGGAAGGATCTCCAGGAATCCGGAAACCTTATTTTTACTTACATATAGATACATATCCACTGGGCTATGCCAGCCCCTTAACAGTATAGAGAAAGGAATATACATGTATAATTAGGTTATAAGCAAGCAGCAGAAATTTATATAACTGGTTATAACTGGTTAGATATAGAGCATCTTACATGAGTGCTTGTTATAACGAATTGAATACAACTATATGATGCAATGCTGTGCCAAGCATCACATCAGTTTTATCTAATGAGTTTCAATAATTCAATATTAAATATGCATGTATGAGATTCTATTTATCCCACAACTCTAAAAGTGCCAATAATACATATCGTTGTATGATAATGTCGTTCATTGCTTCCGTCTGCAACAAATATAAATCTGGCTTCAGGGCAGATTACGTAATTACTTTGGATGTTGCTGATGAAGATTTTATGAAAAAGGCCTTGACTGTAACCCCTACAAGAACTATCTATATTACTTTATCACATAACATGGCTTCTGGGAATGTAATAAAGCCATGACTTATCTACACAAGTGTATTAAATATGCAAATAAGGACCGAATCACTGTGATTGTTTATATTTATCAAATTTGAAACATTAAGGTGAACACATTATAGCTGCATAATACAGCTGATGTCTTGATTTCTCTCATATTAAACACACATCAATAACAGTAGAACAGCTTATTGATGTAATGAATAAATGAACGTAGGGGTCAAGCACGTAAAGTCCCAAAATGTCAGTATATCTTGTATACAGTATTATTTCCTCTAAAAAACTTGCTAAACTTTTTCCCCTCAGTATAGAATCTTACATTTGTGACTGTGTATTCTGACTCGAATGAACTCGTTGGATAAACTATACAATACTCAGCAGAGCCTCATATCCTACCATATTAAAGTCAATAATACACGTCACAAATGCAAGATCCTCTATTTACTGCAGCAGGACCTGTAACACCCACTATACCAAACTCAGTTTTTATATGTTTATTTTTCTGTTTATAAAATGAATTGTAACCTGCAATATTAAGATTATGAGGTTACTAGACAAAATGCTTGTGTGAGGGTGAAACAAATATGATGCACACCTACATATTCCGTGATATGTGATTTAATGACAAATGATGGTGCTCTAAATTGTGAAATAAAATGAAAGGGAGACATTATCTTGAGCCAGCGCTACAGTGCTGACAAATGTTCATTTGGCAGCGATACAGACTGTGGAAATGTCACATAGATTAAACCGTATGAGCAACCTTTACTTACTTTTTGATTTGTTTTCTCTATCAAGCACCGTTATACAAACTACAAGGCATGTGGGAAAAGTGTAGCTTGAAATTATTTTTGCATTTGGTGAAGTTGAGAGCTATTATAAGATGTATACTAGTCTATATAAAACTTAAATCCTTCATTTAAAGTTGATTAACCATACACTATAATGAAGGTGTAATGAAATTTGTATTTCCTTTTAAAGAAAGTAACCTACCAGATAATGCCAAAATTACACTACAAAACCATGTAACAAAGCTCTATCCAGGTGTTCAGGTCATATAATAATGTATATGTGTCAGTTAAAAGTGTAGATTTTATTCGGGTTCTTAAAATACCAGTGACTGAATGTACATTAAACGAAATATGAGTTGGGACCTCAATTTTACGCTCCCATTTTGGGGTATGGCCTGGCTGGTTAAAGCCGTTTATATTGTGTCTATAGAGATTTGATTTTCAAAATTCACAAGTTATATAAATTATATATATATAGCTTGTCATCAGTAGGTTTAAAAACAGTGTACATGTGTTGTAAAATCTGCCTGTTGATGGTGGGATAGGGAGTTTACATTCTAACAAGTATAACTGTTTTAAAGCTCAGCTTGTGAATATCTATAGGCTTTGGATGTAACTACAAAGTAATTAAAACACTCGTCTGATTAACTGTATCAAAAGAACCATTTTGAGACTCGGACTAGTCAGAGATTAGATGAAAAGAGAAGAACTAGTCTTGAACAAATTTTGTTTGTGAGTATTCAACAAAAACAATGGTATTCCTTTTTAGTAGATGTCAATAAAAAGACATTTAACTGCTATATTACTGTTAGTAAGCAAAATAAAACTGTTCAGGTTATAAGTCCCCCACCGGTCCTTCCGAAATGCTTGTCCGGACCGTATTTTCAATACTATAAGACTTTGAGATACCAAACTTGATATCTGAATACATCTTGGGATAGCAGTGTGTCGCATACCAAAATAAGGTCACAGTGACCTTGACCTGTGACCTCTGTCATAGAAAACGTTCCGAAAATGCTTGTCTGGACCGTATTTTCAATACTCGGGGCTCGCACTGGGATGCGCAAATGGTGCCAAATGCGCATAAAAATAAAAAATGGCGCAAGAAAAAACAAATTTGCGAAAGTGATTTGCGCAAAAGAATATATTATATACATCAAATCTTTTCTTTCCAACTGACAATTAAAAAAAAAAAGATGCGGGAAGGGATGACCACCCCCACTTCCACAGCCCACCCCGCTTCCACCGCAAAAATGCCACCACTCCTTTAAAAAAATCCTGGGGAAAGCTCTGTTAGTTACCTGAGCTTCCAATTCCTAAATTTCGAAATGTTCTAACATGATTTTTACTATAGAACAATACATGTGACTCTAAAAGTTCTATCTGTAACCTCAGTTTGTTTTAGTTAGTAACAGGGTTATAGTTAAGTATCTCTAAATGATTTGATTCGAGGACCACGTTAACTTGAAATTTCATGTAATGAGTTTGTGCCATAAAGAAAATATTTGGCTCCATTGTTTTCAATTTGGCTCTAATTTTTTTCATTTGGCGAAAGTAGTTGCGCAAAGAAAAAAATAGCCAGTGCAAGCCGTGATACTATAACACTTAGAGATACCAAACTTGGATAGCGGTGTGTCGCATACCAAAATAAGGTCATTGTGACCTTGACCTGTGACCTCTGTCATAGAAAATGCTTGTCCGGACCGTATTTGGGATGTGGATACATCTTGAGATAGCAGTGTGTGGCATACCAAAATAAGGTCACAGTGACCTTGACCTGTGACCTCTGTCAAAGAATATGTTCCGAAAATGCTTGTCCGGACCCTTATTTTCAATACTATAACACTAAGAGATACCAAACTTGGTATGTGAATACATCATGGGATAGCAATGTGTCGCGTACCAAAATAAGTTCATTGTGATCTTGACCTTGACCTGTGACCTCTGTCACAGAAAATGTTCCCAAAATGCTTGTCCGGACCGTATTTTCAATACTATAACACTTAGAGATACCAAACTTGGTATGTGAATACATCTTGGGACAGCGGTGTGTCGCTTTCCAAAATAAGGTCAATGGTGACTTTGATCTTGACCTGTGACCTCTGTCATAGTAAATGCTTGTCCCGACCGTATTTTCAATACTATAACACTTAGAGAAACCAAACTTGGTATGTGGATACATCTTGGGATAGTGGTGTGTCGCGTACCAAAATAAGGTCACTGTGACATTGACCTTGACCTGTGACCTCAGTCATAGAAAATGCTTGTCCGAACCATATTTTCAATACTATAACACTTAAGAGATACCAAACTTGGTATGTGAATACATCTTGGGATAGCGGGGTGTCGCGTAGAAAAATATGATCATTGTGACCTTGACCTGTGACCTCTGTCATAGAAAATGCTTGTCCGGACCGTATTTTCAATACTATAACACTTAGAGATACCAAGCTTGAGATGTGGATACATCTTGAGATAGCGGTGTGTTGCATACCAAAATAAGGTCACAGTGACCTTGACCTGTGACCTCTGTCATAGAAAATGTTCCGAAAATGCTTGTCAGGACCGTATTTTCAATACTACTTAGAGATATCAAACTTCATATGTGAATACATCTTGGGATAGAGGTGTGTCGCGTACCAAAATAAAGTCATTGTGACCTTGACCTGTGACCTCTGTCATAGAAAATGCTTGTCCTTACCGTATTTTCAATACTATAACACTTAGAGACACCAAACTTGGTATGTGAATACATCTTGGGATAGCAGTGTGTCGCGTACCAAATATAGGTCATTGTGACCTTGACCTTGATCTTTGACCTCCATCATAGAAAAATATTTGTCTGGGCCGCTGGGGGACTATTGATTTCTCTGCAATTCTTGATGCTCTTGTTAAAGTCACTCTCCCGCCAACAACAGGAACATTTTATAACAAACTATAAGGTATATATGTAACCTACACATAATGTTGAAGTATGTGTTACTAAATATAGACTGTTAAATGGCACATATGCATAATTTTATGACCTCTACACATGGAAATAGTTTGGAAGAATGGCTTTGTGTTGTAAAATTTACCTGTTGTTTGCGGGAGAATGACTTTTAAGAAAATTCAATGTATCAGCCAAAAGGTGTTATAAGCAAACCAAAGTTAGTGTAAATTCTATTTAGATAGAACATTCAAGCTATTTATTAACTGCTGTTAATTTCTAATTAATTAGTAAATTTAGTTGAAATCTAGACTAAGCTATTAACCAAACTCAATTCAGTTTGAATTCTAATTATTTACAAACTCAATTCAGTTTGAATTCTAATTATTTACAAACTCAATTCAGTTTGAATTCTAATTATTCACAAACTCAAATCAGTTTGAAGTGTAATTATTTACAAACTTCTAAGTCTAGTTAATTACTAACTCAATTAAGTTTCCAAGCGTTCCTCATCATGAGATCGAAGTAAGCGTCAGTGTCTATGGAGGCACTCACTCCAGAATAATAGTTGAGAAATTCATCTTTTGTCACCTGCAATTATATGGCAATATAAGCATGGGTGTAATAACGTGAACCCAGGCTCCAACCTCTACATCAGCTAATGTCCGGGAATATAAGGGTTAGGTTTTGATATTGAATGAATTGATTGTTGTTTAATGGCTCATCAACACATTGTAGTTTATTTAGAGCTGCCCCAAGGAGAGGGGACGTATACTTAGGAATCCGAAAACCCGTCCTACTCTTACTAATGAATCAATTCGTATTGTTTTTTAACAGGCTCGGAACACTCCAATACAGTAACGCGGGACCATTTACGAAAATTGAAACAATTGTATAGCGTTGATTGGTATTGAGCAACTTAATAGAAGGAACCTTTTTTTAGCAAAAAATTAATTTTCCATAGATCCAAATTTCAATCCGCTGTTATTTCACTAAGGCCTAAACACTTTCAGATTTAATTTGAAACTATTACTTAGACGTGAACGTATGGTAGGAAACATTTCTTTAAAGTTAAATTAGCTATTACTAAAGGAATTGAAATGTTCAGCCTCTTCATATTACTTCCATCTGGACCTATATCAGCTTAACTCTGTCAATATAAACCGACTCAGCCAGTATGAGCTTAACTCTGCCAACATGAACCGACTCGGTCAATATGAGCTTAACTCTGTCAATATGAACCAACTCAGTCAATATGAGCTTATCTCTGTCAATATGAGCCGACTCAATCAATATGAGTTTAACTCTCAATATGAACCGACTCAGTCAATATGAGCTTAACTCTCAATATGAACAGACTCGGTCAATATGAGCCTAACTCTGTCAATATGAACCAACTTAGCCAATATGAGCTTAACTCTGCTAATATGAACCTACTCTGTCAATATGAGCTTAACTCTCAATATGAACCAACTCAGTCAATATGAGCTTAACTCTGTCAATATGAACCAACTCAGGCAATATGAGTTTAACTCTATCAATATGAACCGACTCAGTCAATATGAGATTAACTCCCAATATGAACCGACTCATTTAATATGAGCTTAACTGTCAATATGAACCGACTCAGTCAAAACTGGAAATATGAACCTACTCAGTCAATATGAGCTTAACTCTCAATATGAACCGACTCAGTCAATATGAGCTTAACTCTGTCAATATGAACTAACTCAGTCAATATGAGCTTAACTCCCAATATGTACTGACTCAGTTAATATGAGCTTAACTGTCAATATGAACAGACTCAGTCAATATGAACTTAACTCTCTGTATGAACCAACTCAGTCAATATGAGCTTAACTCTGTCAACATGAACCAATTCAGTTAATATGAGCTTAACTCTGTCAATATGCACCAATTCAGTCAATATGAGCTTAACTCTGTCAATATGAACTAACTCAGTCAATATGAGCTTAACTCCCAATATGTACCGACTCAGTTAATATGAGCTTAACTGTCAATATGAACCGACTCAGTCAATATGAGCTTAACTCTATATGAACCAACTCAGTCAATATGAGCTTAACTCTGTCAATATGAACCGAATCAGTCAATATGAGCTTAACTCTGTCAATTTGAACTAACTCAGTCAATATGAGCTTAACTCTGCCAACATGAACCAACTCGGTCAATATGAGCTTAACTGTCAATATGAACCAACTCAGTCAATAATATGAGCTTAAATCTGTCAATATGAACCAACTCAGCCAATATGACTTTAACTGGCAATATGAACCAACTCAGTTAATATGAGCTTAACTGTCAATAAAAACCGAGTCAGTCAATATGAGCTTAACTCTCAATATGAAACAACTTTGCCAATATGACCTTAACTGGCAATATGAACAAAACTCAGTCAATATGCGCTTAACTATGTCAATATGAACCGACTCAGTCAATATGAACTTAACTCTGTCAATATGAAATATGAGCCTAGCTCTGTCAATATGAAATGACTCGGTCAATATGAGCGTAACTCTGTCAATATGAACCAACTCGGCCAATAGGAGCTTAACTCTCAATATGAACCGACTCAGTCAAGATGAGCTTAACTGTCAATATGAACCAACTCAGTCAATATGTGCGTAACTCTCAATATGAACCGACTCAGTCAATATGAGCTTAACTCTGTCAATATGAACCGTCTCGTCCAATATGAGCTTAACTCTGCCAACACGAACTGACTCAGTCAATATGATCTTAACTCTGTCAATATGAACCAATTCAGTCAATATGAGCTTAATTCTGTCAACATGAACCAACTCGGTCAATATGAGCTTAACTGTCAATATGTGCTTAACTCTCAATATGAACCGACTCAGCCAATATCAGCTTAACTGTCAATATGAACCAACTCGGCCAATATCAGCTTAACTCGGCTAATATGAGCTTAACTTGACCAAAATGAACTTAATTCTGCCAATATGAACCGACTCGGCCATTGTGACCTTAACTTGGTCAATATAATCCAACCTGTTCAATACGAGATTTATTCAGATAATATGACCCAACTCTGCCAATATGAGATATAAAACTCTGCCATATCAGCTAAGCTTTTAACTGAAATAGCTATCATTTGGAAACTATGGCAAACAGAGAAGATGTGACCTTAATTGCAAATATCCCTATGAAAGACAAGTTTCAAATTTTGTCCCGCCTGCGATAAAAAAGGCTCAATCCATGGATTACTAACCCGATGTGCTAACCACTACCCCATGGCGCCCCCTATATTCCCTATGAGAGACATGAGCTGGACAACAGTTGGAGCGTGGGCGTGTAACAATGTCAAGGTGGTTAGGAAACATGCAATAGTGTCCTACAATAGGAAATAATATAGTGCATAAATCATGTGAGAATGCTGTATAAAAAACATGAAATAATTTCCTTGCTACACAGCCATGCACATATTATATGTAAATTAAACTATTCGATTCAGATTGTCAATGAGACAAATTTTCAAAATATATAATAAATCTTAATAATAATGCAATGTTCGTCAAACAATTAACAACTAAAACATGCCATTTTCAGATTCTCAAAATGTTTTCACTAATGTTTACAAATTGTTTTGCACTAGCATATAGAATACATTTCCGTATATAGCTAGAATACATTTCTATGTTTTTTTTTATAAGCCATCATAACAATAAATGTTGTAAAGCAATAATCCCTGGACACGGGTCAGTTTCTACAAGCATGCAATGAAACAGTTAAAATAATTGAAGCGTTTCAGCATCGCCGGGTCATCTACATATGTCACAGGTTCAAATAATAAATGTCAGCACGGTATCCAGCCGTAATATCTGTGAAAAGGAATGGAAAGCAGGAACTACTGGTCAATTATGTATAAAAATCAAACGGTTAAAGCATGGAATAATGCATACAATATCGTGAAAATAAACTGTACTATACAATGCTCTAATTATTGTGTACATGAGTTCCTGATGGAAACTTTGCTCTACCTGTGATGAAACGTTTTTGAAGACATGAGCGATTGAGCAGAATGTATTTTGTTCGGGCACAATTGCAATGCTGATAATGTTAGGGAAAGGTATAGTGATGATTTATGGTTTCAGAGCAATAGCTATTTTGATTTTGACCAAATTTGAAATTTGATGCACAATTCCTGTGGTTTTCACAAACTACTATTTTTAGCCTTAGCAGCCATCTTGGATTTTGCAGGAACTTTCATTCCATCAGTCCAAACAGACATCGGTGAATGTTGAAAAGTTTTATGAAAATCCCACATCAAAAGTCAGGACAAGTAGCTATCACAAGTAGCTACTTTTCCTAAATCATTAAAGTCTATGAAAAACAATAATGGTGGCCAATGGCAGCCGTCAAGGATGGTCTGGTGACTTAATATTATGCTGGTCACTATCAGTAAAGGTGTTATTGTAATACTCTTGCAGTCCTAATGGCCACAATTCCTTTTTTAAATCTATTTTTAGATGTGCTGGCTATCTTGGATTTTGCAGAAGATTTAACATCATTTTACATAAAGAATACATTGAGAAAAACATTGTCCATGTGAAGTTTCATGAAAATCTGTCAAGTGATTTTGGAGGCAAAGGGGTGACAAGATCAAGTTTTAAGGGACAGACAGACGGACGGTCAATGCACCATCACATAAACTCACGTGGTCTTTAACCAGTAGGGCTTATAAAGCAACAAACTTCATACGGCTGGTCCATTAAGCTGTCAAACCTCTAAATTCAACGAAAATGGCTTCTAGGATCAGTACCAAACAAAGCGCCACTTATACAATTATGAGCCATCTACTTGCAGCATTCTTCCACCATGATCCGCACCAACTTCCATTCCACAATCACATTCATTCAACACAGGGGATAACATTTACTACAAGTGACATACAAATAGTTTGTTCTGATCATCCATAGCCATGTATTGATTCTTTTTTTAGTGAACAACTATCACAAACAGGAGCAGGGGAAAAGGGCTTGATCTTCCCCATTCTCTAAATCATTGGCCCATCTCCCCACTTACTGAGAGTCTTTTGCCCTACTTCCGCATGTTTTTTACCCATTTTCTAACTTCCCACAAAAAAAAAAAAAACATTAAATAAATAAACGGATTCAGTCATAATGCTTTGTTTCAAATCTTGATGACCAAAACAGTGAGAGAAAATTCCATGTATAAAACATGTGTAATAACAAAAACTATAGAGAAAGGGATCAACACAAAACTATTGTACCTGGTTCTTTATTTATATACAGGTACAATAGTTTTGCCTTCACCCCAATAGAAACATACAATAGACAAATTGAAACTATTACTACACATGCAAAACATAAAGCGTAATATGTTAACGGTGAACATATACTGACAAGTTTTTGGCGGGATGGGTTTTTTGCAGCGATTAGTTTAAGCAGTACATTGTTGGTGAGTAGTGTAAAGTTATGCTACATAAATGGCGTCCAGCAGTTGGATGTCTACATGATCTAGTTCTACACGATTATACAAAATCATGATTTTTTACTCACCTTGTCTTTGTAATGAAATTTGCATCAGGCTTTCATTGGTAATATACAGACGTTCCTCGACTTTTAAAAACGCGCGTTTAAAACCTCTTGCTTTGAA
Organism: Cyrtodaria siliqua; assembly: GCA_037043455.1. Taxonomy (NCBI): domain Eukaryota; kingdom Metazoa; phylum Mollusca; class Bivalvia; order Adapedonta; family Hiatellidae; genus Cyrtodaria; species Cyrtodaria siliqua. The sequence continues at coordinate 263,198 of JAWPHD010000230.1, read as the reverse complement.
TCTATCATACATGTTGTAATTTAATACCTTAAACTGCTGAAAAGCAGACGTTTTTACGATGTGTATATCTATGAAATCTACGAAATGTTAGGTGGAAAAAAAACTGTTCTGGTATTAAGTAAAGATAAAATTCTTTCTTAACGTAAAGACTAAACCCAGTTTGACGTCCTCTAAAACTGATCTTCGCATGTTCTCAACCTTCATACTGACATAACTGAAAACAATTACCGAATGTCACAAAAAATTCGCCATTATGCTTTTACCTGTTTTAAGTGGAAGATGCTCGTTAAAAATGTATGGAAGTATTAAACGTTATCGTATATTGGTTTACCGTAAAATTCATATACCCAGGAGCGAAACATTTCGCATTGTTACACACTAAAATGTCACAGCAGTTAACATATTTTAATGTTGACTGTTTATATTTGCACATGTGCAAAGAGTGTTCATATTTTTAAATCGGTAAACCCTTGTTTAGGTATCGTTGAGGTTAATCTAGATCATATATCTGTCTACCGAAGGACAAGTAGTTATGCCAGATTGACTAGGACTTCTAAAGACATGAAAATAAAGACGGTGTTGGTATAATAAAAAATGTTGCATCTCAGTAAGGGTGACAGTGGAGATTGTCAACCTACGGAAAAGTAATGTTTGCCTTGTGCAACACTATTTTCCTCAGGTTGACAATATCCACTGTCACCCTTACAGGGATGCAACATTTATATATGGTCTTATAATATGCTGCTATTGTCTTTGAAGTTAACTGTTATTTTTCTGTAACAGTGCACACACTTGTTCCGATATTTAAGATAACAGCACACTTTTTTTCAAACTGGGCTATTATCTCTTTAAATCAATTACATGTATCATGCAAGGAAGGGCGCAGAGCATGCAGATAATTTTCTTTGATGTGAATAGTGTAAAACTCTTACAGAATATTCAACTTGGCCATCAGGGTACACATCATAAAATCTTTCGGCTTCGAAATTCATGATATTATACGATTGTAACAACTCATTGGACATTCTTTAACAACATGTATTACATAAGACAGGTCAAAACAAAAATAAAAAAAATAAAAAAAGATCAGACTGGTTATCAAAATTTTACCACGGAAAATAGTACATGTATGACTGGTTATCAAAATTCAACTAAGGGTAAAAAGAGTATTGAAAAGAATAAATGTTATATATAATTTATAAGTTATCAAAACGCAACCAAGAATCTAATAGAGGACTATTTAGGAGAACAGGTTATATATTAGTAGTCATAGTGACATCGTTGGACAAATAACAGTGATTTAGTAGCCGTAGTGACATAATTGCACAGGGATGTCAGTAACACAGACATGTCTATTAGTAAATACATGAAGTACATTGACGCACATGCACAGGACATTAGACACACCCATCCCAGCTTAAGTATTTTAGCACATTATGACATTACATGTACATCCAAAAACATGTTCAAACATATATACACACAAATTAACGCCCGTTACCACACAAATAGTAGCTAAAGCCAATGCATGACAATGGACAAAAAAAATCAACAATCACATTAGTAATTATTGAACATCTATTTAAATACAAGTTCATGCTTTTCAATTTTCAGTCAAGAAATGAAAATACTGGATGCATGATGACAAACGATTACAAATTTAACATTAAAGGGACTGATGGAGATCTAAAGAATGTAAACATAATTTGTAGCCTTCAATCCCCATATGAACTAATGATTAACACAACAAAGTCTTACCAACAAGTTTTTTTTTCTACACCGACTAAATTATTTCACAAAAAAACGAAACTGGACAGATGCAAAGTTCCAATTTAAAGCATGTAACGTATAACCCCTCATAAGAAGCGTCCCCCACCCCACCACCTATTTAAAAACTAAATTTAAAAAATTAAAAAATGAAGATATTTAAAATTCAATACATTGTCGATCTTTAGTATCCAAAAATAAATCAAAACTCAATAATAAAAAAACATCTAACAGGAGCGCCCCCTTGGAATTCTGCCCTGCTGCTAATATTAGGGGAAATACGGTACAGATTTCATATGTAACTGAACCAGATTAAGATGAGTGTGTATATTATAAACACACAACGTCATTGGATTGATGGCCTTATGTGACGTTCTTCTCCTGCATGGTTTTATTTGTTATTGGTATTTGAATTGACACCCATAATTCTTCCCGATCGCCTCCAGCCCCTTTAATAAACCACAGGTAAAAGCACTCTTCACCTCAGGTAAAACGTAACTACTCGTGAAACATGTACTCGGATACCACACTGCCATATGTGGCATTTGCACAAACACACCCAAGTAAAAACTCATTCCAAGTGATTAAACCAAAGGTTAAAGCACTCCTCTCCACTGACACGCACGCTACACGTGAACCATGTACTCCAATACCACATTGTCATATTATGTGGCACACATTTGAATAAACACACCTTAGTAAAAACTCGTTCAAATTTAATGACACAATCTCACTGCTAAGCTCCTAAGTTGAACACAAAAAAAAATCAGAACAAGAGGCCCAAGAGGGCCTGTGGACGCTCTACTGGCTAAAACAGCTCTTATAGATTTAGATAGATATAGCTAGATATAGCTCTCTTCTCCTATAGATTTAACAAAGAAAAATACAATATAGCATTTTTCAACAAATCAAGGGCCATAACTCTGTTATTACTAACAAAATATAGCTAGTTTTCGAAATTGTCTAAGATTTCATTGATATACCGCGCTTTGCACAACTAGACATCATACTGAAGCTTCCTGCCAAATTTCGTAGAAATCCAACAAGCCGTTTAAGGAGTAGCGCCGACAAGAAATTTAAAATAAAAATGTCAAAGGGCCATAACTCCGTCAAAAATCAGCGAACTGGAACAAAAGCGTGATATGCACAACTAGACATCTTACCGATGCTTCCTGCCAAGTTTCCTCGAAATTCAACAAGGCATTTAGGATGAGTAGCGCCGACAAGAAATTTTAAAGTAAGTGTCAAGTAATTAAAAAATTTAAATAAATAAAAAAAAATCAAATCAATTCAAAAAAAAAAAAAAAAAAATTAAAAAAAAAAAAAAATCAATTGAATTTTTTTTTAAAAAATAAATCAAATTAAAAACTAAAAAAAAAATAAAAACAGCTTTTGCCTATACAAGCCTAAGTAAAACTGACCCCCAGGGTGGGGCCAAATATGACCAATAGGTCACCATTTGAACAAACTTGGTAGAAGACCATAAGCTTATAGCAAATGCAAAACATTAAAACTCTGGCTCTTGCAGTTTCAGAGAAGAAGATTTTTTTAATTTTTCCCTATATATGTCTGTAAAACATGTGACCCTTGGGGCGTGTCAAATGTGACCCGAGGGTCACAATTTGAACAAACTTGGTAAAGGACCATAAACTTACAGCAAATGCAAAATATTAAACCTCTGGCTCTTGCAGTTCCAGAGAAGAAGTTTTTTTTCAGTTTTTCCCTATACAAGAATTTATGTAAAAAATGTGACCCTTGGGGCGGGGTCATATGTGACCCGAGGGTCACAATTTGAACAAATTTGGTAAAGGACCATAAGCTTATAGCAAATGCAAAATATTAAACCTCTGGCTCTTGTAGTTTCTGAGAAGCAGATTTTAAAAAAAAAATCCTATATAAGTCTATGTCAAACTGTGACCCTCAGGGCGGGGACAAATTTGACCCCAGGGTCACCATTTGAACAAACTTAGTAGAGGACCATAAGCTGATGCTACATGCAATACATGAGAGCTCTGTGACATGTGGTTCCAGAGAAGAAGATTTTTTTCCAGTTTTTCCCTATACAAGCCTATGTAAAACTGTGACGCCCGGGGTGGGGCCAAATGTGACCCCTGGGTCACCATTTGAACAAACATGGTAGATGACCACAAGCTTATAGCAAATGCAAAATATTAAACCTCTGGCTCTTACAGTTTCAGAGAAGAAGATTTTTTAAGTTTTTCCCTATACAATACATGTCTATGTAAAAACATGTGACCCTTGGGGCGGGGCCAAATGTGACCCAAGGGTCACCATTTGAACAAACTTGGTAAAGGACCATAAGCTTATAGCAAATGCAAAATATTAAACCTCTGGCTCTTGTAGTTTCTGAGAAGAAGATTTTTAAAAAAAAAATCCTATATAAGTCTATGTAAAACTGTGACCCTCAGGGCGGGGCCAAATTTGAACAAACTTAGTAGAGGACCATAAGCTGATGCTACATGTAATACATGAGAGCTCTGTGCCTTGTGGTTTCAGAGAAGAAGATTTTTTAAAGGTTTTTCCTATATGTCTATATGAAAAACATGCAAAACCTCAATATACAAAATTTGGACCCCCGGGGCTTGGCCATTTTTGACCCCGGGGACTTTATTTGAACAAACTTGATAGTCTAGGCGTTGGCGATCATTTTAAAAGAAGAACTGTTGAAATCTGTCGAGCGGTTCTGGAGAAGAAGATTTTTTAATGTTTCGACTATATATGGTAATGGCAGCCATCCTGGATGTAGCGCCGACCTAATTTTAACAAATCTAAAAAGCATTCATCTAAGGATCATCCACGTGAAGTTTGGTCAAAATTAGCCAAGCGGTTTCTGAGGAGAAGTCGTTTGAAGAAAAGTTAACGGACGACGGACAACACACCATCCCATAAGCTCTGCTGGCCCTTGGCCAGTAGAGCTAAAAATTATATCTAAGAATATCAAAACATTAAATACAAAACTTTTTGGCTTTATGTTTTGCAACAAATACTTTTTTTTTGAGTTTACGTACAAAAACATATCTACAACCCTAGTCTCAAATCAAAGGCTACACATGCATTCATTGATTTTAATGATGACTCCTGATTACAGACGAGGTAAATTCACACTTCCTGTACACAACTGTTGACTCGTAATTGCATAGCAACTAGTCAGCAGTGGTAATATTAATTAATAATCATGGTATAACATCAGATGTTAGAAACCAGAAACAGCTGGTGTATAGAACTATAAATAACAACATATTCCCCTATGTGTACAAGAATGCGCTTTCATTTTTGGTATTCAGAAAAATCACATTAATATATAAACATATTATTATTTCTTGTAACCTGAAAATAAAAGTTTGTCAACAAATACCGACAGTAATTGGCATAATCGTACATGCCAAATATAGGTCAAAATGCATGCCAAATATAGGTCAAAGTGCAACTGCTCAAAATAAAATGTGATTGGTTATAACAGCATACCAACAGAAACAGTGGCAACCATCACCTTAACAACTCACAACCTATTTTACCCACAATTCCCACAATTTCCGATTGACAATGACATTTGTACTTTCAGTGACATAGCTGCCTTAATGCCACAACGTCCAGGCTTGTTTCTAATTCTGATTTAAGAAAATTCAAATAAACGCATAACACCGCCTTGTGAGACGAAATTTTATTTATATAATGAAAAAAATGTATTTTAACATAGGCAGACTTACAAAAGTGTTCCATACAAAATAATATTGAGGGGTCAACCCCTAACTATTGTTTCTTGTTCTTTATGCATACATAGTTACATCAGTTTGGCATTCACATCTCGATATCAGGTCTCACAAGGCACGTTGTACTGTAATTTAATGCAGATTTACCATTAAAATATGTCATTAATGTGTGGACGTCCTAGTCCAACATTTCTTCAATGAGTACCTGTGTTTATTGAAATATACAACCATGACTTACCTGACCATCTTTGTCATTTGAGTCGAACGTGTCGAGGAACTGTTTTAAGCATTGGTCTTCTGTCCATTCTCCGTTCAGATATTTTTTGTGTTTCTTTACATTGTATACCCCCTTCAAATCTTCTACTGTGACTACACCATCTCCCGATTTGTCCAGTTTTACAAATGCTTGATTTATCAAGCCCTTTCTTGCATTTGACATTGGTGGCTAAAAAAAATAAGACACTGTCTTTACCATATATAGTGTCACATATGTATAGTGTGAATCCCCTCTCTAAGGTGAAAGATAAATGCGTGTGTATTAATAAGCATCAAAAACAGATGAGAAAAACTGACTGATACTGTATTCACAAATATTATAGATGAAATTATTTGAATAAAACTTTCACAGATTGTAGAGTCCGGTTGTGCAAGAACGCCATATGCTATCCAGACGTCATTCAGAAATTCGATTTTTTCACTGATTTCACGTTTGAAATGTTATTTTCTTGATAAATCAATCAGTGCCATCATCTTAGACAACTCTGACAGTTGTGACGTCATTAAGACAGGAAAGCCCGTTTGATCAGGTTCTGATCAAAATCTAGTTCTAACTGTTATGTCTTATTTTCAATTAAACGATTTACACCTGTGCCTGAACAAAGAGAATTTGTGACCATGCTACAATTATAAGAATAGTTAAATAAAGCAAATGGATTTGGCGTATTATTTACTGTTGATTAAATTGCACCAATAATATATTTAAACCTATGTCTGAATAAGACGATAAAAATAAAACTCAACATTTTATTTAAAGGGACACTGTCCGTAAGTAAGCAGATATTGAGCATAGCAAAATAAGTGTCTGGTTTTTATTCAGTGAAATGTATACATGATTGAAAATGGGAGACAGACCCAGATAAGCCTGCAGTAATACACTCGTGAGTTTGAAAAAAAAAGAAGTTTTATTTATTATTTGTAAACTGATCATGTGACATCCAATAGCGCATTAGGTTTTCTATACAGTATGTCTTACGTAATACATCTGGCCCATTTAGCTCAGTTGGGAGAGAGCTCGACTATTGCGAAGTTTGATTATTATTACCCGCGAGTGTAATTTTAGTGTGGGTTACGAATTCAATCCCACGAAGCGGTATTTCTTTTTTTTGTAACGCTACTGAATTCCGTCAAACAATCATGGTTTTATTTAGTAAATATTCAATAATGATTGGTGTGTTATGTTTGTCAACTTAATTATTTTGTGTTTTATAAGCTAAAAGTAATGGACATTGTCCTTTTAATTATATGCAAGCAGGTTTAAAGTCATGGTGATAATAGATAAATAAATCCAGACACAAATAAAATGCTTGACAAACACTTCAATATTGCCATGTGTCCCTTTAACATGAAAGCTCACCTGGAGCCCTGCCGAGTCTATTACAGATTCCTTTACATTTTATGTAATAACATAAACACTATTTAGTAAATTTTGCCAGGAAAACATATACACCACAAAATACCCATTTATCAACAAAACAACAATAATTAAAATGCTCAATATTTGGAAATAGAATAAACATTCCCCTAAAAGTTTCTATAGATATTAGAACCAAAGTGCATTTAGATTACCAGATCACCTCTATTAAGACCCCAGCTTGAACAAAACTAACCCGCCAACTAACGGCAAAATTATACTACATTCTATTACACTAAACTCCATTCAGGTCATTTAATCATGTATACATGCCGATTAAAAGTATAGGACTTTTCACGGGTTCTTAAAATATCCTAAATATGAGTAAAATGAATTATATGAGTTGGTAACTCTGTCGTAAAGTTTCCTGTTGATTCCGTGATAGGGACTTTAAGAGATCCCAATTTTGTTCTTTGTTGTATTGGTCTCTTTATAATACAGGTTTGAGTGTATTTCTTACTTAAGCAACACCACAGACCACGTACGATAAACTGTACACATACCCTCAAAGCTTTAAGGAATTCATCAAAGTCTAAACTTCCACTTCCATCTTTGTCGAGCTGCTCAAACAACGTTTTGATTATTGTATCGTCTATCAACAAACCGTAGTCATGGATACCTTTCTTAAATTCTTTAAAATCCAAGCTCTTACTCATGTCATCATCCATAATTTTAAATGTTCTGAAAAATAAAATGCCTGAGATCACAAAGTGTTAGATTGGATACAAAAGATCAAATTTTGAAGATCTTCCATTTAAATATGTTTAAGAAAAAGGGGGTTTGTGTGTGTGTGGGGGGGGGGGGGGGGGGGGGGGGGGGGGGGGGGGGGGGGGGGGGGGGGGCTCTTATTTGAAGGATAAATTCACTAGTGGTACTTTGTGTATTTTGGCCAATGAATTTCATGTTGTTAAATCAATTAATAGAAGAGTACTCGTGCAAAATGTGCAAGTATGTTCAAGCAGGGCTCTATATGTCATTTTCGTCCCAGGTTCAAGAGAAACCCTGAGCATAGCTATTAACAGAAGATCCCCGATCAATTATACATGCATAATATTCACATCCATTTATTTGTATGAGCAGTGTCCATCATATACATCGATGCAGGAGCAAGCGTACCATTACATAAGCGTATCAGCGTATAAGCGTACCATTTTAGGAGCAAGCGTCCCATGTATAGAATATATAGTGGTAACAAAGGTGCTAATTTGTTTGTTGTTTGCAGTGCGACTTGATGATTATAATGGTGATAATTGCATGATAATTGCATGGTGAGATCATTTTTATAAGGGAATATGAATAATTTTTCACACGCTTGTTTTTATCTTTTAGTAGTTTTATTTAATTAATATATACACAACAATTAAAGATATAGAAGACAAATATAAAGTTTTACATACAAGACGCTTTACATTCAAGACAGAAAAGAAAGATATTTTAATAATTTTTCACACGATTGTTTCATTTTTTAGTAGTTTTATTTAATTAATAAACACACAAGTTAACAAATATAGATATAGAGGACAAATATAAAGTTTAATATACAAGACGCTTTACATTCAAGACAGAAATGAAAGATATTTACATTCTTAAACAGAACATTTGAAGGTATAATTTATTTTATTTTAACAATTAGCAATTTCATCATTAACAAGATAAGTTACAAATACTAAAGCAACAGATAGCCTTGATACACATTAATAATGACACAAACAGGAGAAACCAATATAGCTGACGTCATGTTCTACATGAAATCGCCGAACTGATGCTGTTGTAGCTGCTATATAGTTGTCTTCCTCGCCGTGATCGTCTGCTGTTGTCGGGATTGGTCCTAGTACAAGTAGTTGGCTGTAATCTCATAGAAGTCTCGATGTCGTTATGTCCCAATCTTCATATTGGTCCCATAGGTCAAACAGTCGTCCGTGGATGCGTTTGTACTTGTCTGTTGTTGCGTGTCGCAGATTTTCGGAGACCAGCCTGATCTGCATGTTGACTTCTTCAGTTTCTGCCCGTAGAAGGGGGACGAGCACGTAGAATGGAATGGTGCTCCCGCTGGCTCGTGCGTTAAGTCGTTTGTGCCACCCTGTAAAATAAATATAGAAGTGGCGGCTGTGGTACATACAACTGTATGTCTGCAATCGGCGCACACCCAATCTATTTCTGTCAGGCCATTCCTCAGTTGTATATACTGCTTATGTGTGATCTCTGAAGGAAATGAAATGAAACCATAAGATAACAATATATTACTTTAATAAATGAATAACTGTATTAAGTTATTTATTAAAGAATACTTTATTATTATTATAATTATTATTATTAAAATAAACTAGGTCGAAACATAACACGTATTGAATTAATAATACCAATATGTACGTACCAGTATTGCCGCATTTACGATGTTGCCACCTACTGCAGCCATCGCACTGGATGGCATGACTGCGTGCAGAAAGTACTGCTGAACAGTAAATACACAGGTATGTAGGCTTAGACATCATTCGTTGTGGCTAAGTCTGGAGTGAATGCCGATACAGCGATCTTATATTTTATTTATATCATTTATGAGCGTCCACTTTGTTCACTCATTGAAATGTTTGTCTGTGTTTGTGTTTCATTGTGTGTGTATCAAAATGAAACATGTGTTTGCGCGTCCGTCTGAGCGTGTATAATTCAAACAATAACATGCCTTTGCGCGTCCGTCTGAGCGCGTGGAATTCAAACAATAACATCCCTTTGCGCGTCCGTCTGAGCGTGTGGAATTCAAACAATAACATGCCTTTGCACGTCCGTCAGAGCGTGTGGAATTCAAACAATAACATGACTTTGCGCGTCCGTCTGAGCGTGTGGAATTCAAACAATAAAATGCCTTTGCGCGTCCGTCTGAGCGTGTGGAATTCAAACAATAAAATGCCTTTGCACGTCCGTCTGAGCGTGTGTAATTAATTAGGTGTTTTTTTCTTCACTCATTGAAATGTTTGTCCGTGTTTCATTGCGCGTGTATCAAAATGAAACATGCCTTTGCGCGTCCGTCTGATTGATTGAATTGGATTTTATAGTCGCACCAACAGCTAAGGTCATATGGCGACTTTCCAGCTTCCACTGGTGGAGGAAGACCCCAGGTGCCCCTCCGGGCAATTTTCGTGCACGGGCGGGCACCTGGATAGAACCACCGACGTTCCGCAAGCCAGCTGGATAGCTTCCTCACATAAAGATTACTAGGCCCCTGAGGGATCGAACCTACAGCGGTGAGGGGCAAGTGATTTCAAGTCAGAGACGTTAACCACTCGGCCACGGACGCCCCCGCGTCCGTCTGAGCGTGTGTAATTGTTAAGTCTTTTCTTTTTGAAAGCGTACTGCGCTTGTATCAGCCGACCGAAATCAAAATGCCAAAATTTAGTTAAATTAAATTCTGCAAATGAGGAATACTAGTATTAAGAACTGTTTATGTTATCATATTTTCATAGACATAGTATTAGAAAGAGAGATAATAATAAGTTGATATTATGGTATTGGATACTTTCATGGGATAAATTAGTGTGCTTGGAAACTATACATTACTCTAAATGAACGCTATAAATACGGACGTAATACTATAAAGGTAAACAAGCAAGCTTTTACGCAAGCGTAAAATAGCTGCCGAGAGAAAATAGCATTATATCTTGGTAGAAACTGGCAAGAAAGTTTAACATAATAACAGATCAAACTACGTGTGTTAAAACAATATTTAAAAAAAAATTGTTGCCACGAGGGCGTAAACATGCCACGACCGTTTTTACTTTCTTCCCAATTTCTACCATCAGTTCTTCCTACCAAACATTTTAAATCAAGGTGGACGACGTTCTGGTCATATCCTTGACATGCGTTACATATTGATTATATATTCACCTTTGTAGCACGACATGCTAGAATTACACATCAGCATATAAATACAATTGTTCACCTGTAAGGGATGCGTGTGCGTTAGCGTGTGCATCACAACACAATAAACTCTTCATTGCTACCATGTGTAATTATAAGATTGCCTTATCAAAGCGAAAAACTCAAGAACTGTTCAACAATTATTGTATTTTTAAATCAAATTATTCATGGAATTTTGTATTTAGAAATTTTGAAATGTTGAATTTTGATATTTTGGAATTTTGAATTTTGAAATTTTGGATTTTGAATTTTGAATTTTGATGAAATTTGAAATTTTGATGAAATTTTGAAATTTTGAATTTTTGAAATTTGGAAATTTTGAGAAATTTTGAATTTCGAATTTTGAATTTTTAAATTTTTGAATTTTGAATTTTTGAAATTTGGAATTTTGAATATTTGAATATTTGAAATTTTGAATTTTTGAAATTTTGAAATTTTGAGAAATTTTGAATTTCGAATTTTTTGAATTTTGAATTTTTGATTTTTGAATTTTGAAATTTAATTTTGAATTTTGAAATTTTGAATTTTAATTTTGAATTTTACAATTTTGAATTTTGAAATATTGAATTTTGAATTCTCAAATTTTGAAATTTGAAATTTTGGAATTTTGAATTTTGCAATTTTGCAATTTTAATTTTTTGAAATTTTGAATTTTGAAATTTGAAATTTTGAATTTTGAAATTTTTGAATTTTGAATTTTTGAATTTTGAATTTTGAAATTTACACAAACTGTTGATTGCTACCATGTGCAGTTATCAAAGTGAAAAAACTCAAAGAAACTATTCATTACTACCTTACCATGTGCACTCAAAGAAACTATTCATTACTACCTTACCATGTGTAAATACTAAAGTAATATAAGAATCTGCTGCCTTCGGCAGCAGAATAAACAGTGTTACATGATTTAAATAAATTATTTTAAAGATCATTGACCAAGTGAAGTGGATGCTTAAATGTACCATGAAGTGCATGCTTAAATGTACCATAAATAATGAGAATATAGTCATGCATACACATACAATATTACTCTTTTTTTTTCATCATTTACCTCGGCATTCACTTAAATATCAATATATTATCAATAAATTAATAATTTCACTGCTTATTATCAATGATCCATTATGTTTTATGTTCGATATACTAGATAATTGATATACCAATGAATCATTATATATCTATATATGTGGTACACTTGCTCTGGGAAAGTGGTATGCTTGCTCCCGGTACGCTTGTGCAATGGTACGCTTGCTCCGTCATTCATATACATGTAAATGTGGTTGCATGTATATTCATCATATTGTACATAACAGTGTCTCTATTCAAGTGAGTTGAAGCAAACAGAACATTAACTGATATGCATCAATTTGTCAACAATGTGCAGCGTTGTAAAGCTCATGAAAACTGAAACTTGCGCCATATTTATACGTGACTTGACATGAAGCAGAATGCACCTCGCCGAATGTCGGCACACATCAAAGGAACTTACCTTCCAAGGCCTTTGATTCCACTGGCACCGCGTTCTAAACATTTCAGCCGTAACATTTCCAGTGGATCTGTGCATGTTTTCAACTTTTGAGCCGACTTCGCCTTCAATTCTGTGTTTGTCCGGAATGTGCTGGCCATTATTAGTTTTGTTTATTCTGGAAATTTGCAAAAGAAAATTCGATGTCTCCTAGCTCCTTCTAGTCTAGAATAATTGTAGTTTTAAATCAATTAAGTACACACAATTAGCTGCTTTAGTGAAGTATGGTATACAAAAATGAACTACACTTCCAAGTCAAAATGAAACATCAATTTGATAATAAAACAACATTTACCTTTATTTTCAATCGATCGATGAACATGTAAGCGCACGTCACTCAATATAGCCTCGTTTTGAGCAGTGTTTACCTGGTTGCTAATGACGGGTATGACTAGATATAGAAAATGGCCATTTTTCTGAAAAGGACAGAAAAGGGTTGGGCGGTACAGAAAAGGGCCGATTAAATGCACAATTATAACTTTTCTTGATTAAAAAGTTATTTAAAACGTTTATTAGTGATAATAAACACGATTGACAGTGAAAAAAATTTAAAAAAAATATTTTTGAAGTTAATATCATTAATATATGTTCGCATGCTAATGCTACTGGACTGAAAAGGGTTTGTGCGGCACAGAAAAGGGCCGATTAAATGCACAATTTTAACTTTTCTTGATTAAAAAGTTAATTAAAACGTTTATTAGTGATAATAAACACGATTGACAGTGAAAAAAATTTAAAAATATATATTTTTGATGTTAATATCATTAATATATGTTCACATGCTAATGCTACTGGACAGAAAAGGGTTTGTGCGGCACAGAAAAGGGCCGATTAAATGCACAATTTTAACTTGTGTTGATTAAAAAGTTATCTAAAACGTTTAATAGTGATAATAAACACGATTGACAGTGATTTTGTTTTAAAAATATATACTTTTGATGTTAATATCATTAATATATGTTCACATGCTAATGCTACTGGACAGAAAAGGGTTTGTGCGGCACAGAAAAGGGTCGATTAAATGCACAATTTTAACTTGTGTTGATTAAAAAGTTATCTAAAACGTTTAATAGTGATAATAAACACGATTGACAGTGAAATTTTTTAAAAAAAAATAAAATTTGATGTTAATATCATTAATATATCTTCACATGTTCGCTACTGCAAAAAGGACAGAAAAGGGTTTGTGCGGCACAGAAAAGGGCCGATTAAAGGCACTAGTAAAGCTTATATTGAATAAAAGGTTATTTAAAATGATAATAAACACTTTAGATATTTTTTTTATTGCTAATAATATCATTAATATATGTATTAATATACAAAAATGCAAATTAAGAGAGCGTTTTGTTACAGATGGATAAATAAATAAATGTTATAAATTTTAAATTATTCATCAAAATGAATTTACTTTTTTATTAATTTATTTATTTATCCATCTGCATCCAGGCCACACCACGAGGAGGCGCTCTTATCATGGCCCGCCCGTCCCATCGTCTATATACAATATTTACATCTTATTTACAGTCGGCGTGTAACACACTAGGTGTGGTTAAAACCACCCATTACCGACGTTCACAGTCTATATACAATATTTACATCGTATTTACAGTCGGCGTGTAACACACTAGGTGTGGTTAAAACCACCCATTACCGACGTTCACAGTCTATATAAAATATTTACATCTTATTTACAGTCGGCGTGTAACACACTAGGTGTGGTTAAAACCACCCATTACCGACGTTCACAGTCTATATAAAATATTTACATCTTATTTACAGTCGGCGTGTAACACACTTGGTGTGGTTAAAACCACCCATTACCGACGCTCATAGTCTTCTTTTCGCACTTGGAGTTTTGGAAGGTGTCCTTGATTTTTCTGCCCTCTTCCGTTTTGTCTGATGTGGCTTTCTGCCCGCCGACGGTGTTCTCTGAGTTGTTCTTGTTCCATCAGTAGAGACAACATTATTTGCGTTTGATTTTCCAACATCGGTCAAGAATCGCTTTGTCCGTTTATCGCGTTGGTCTTGGGAAATTTGCGACCAGTGGTCGATATCTATTTGGTGGTGACGGAATCTGTCCACGAGTTTAAAATTGGCCATATCTCGCAAAGCCCTACATCTTTCTTCAAGCTCTCCCTTAACTATATCGTAAAATATGTTTATGAAAGTGGGCAAGTCTTTGGCTTTCCAGTTTGTTGCGGATTTCAACACATGATTCGCGCTTTCACAATTGTTATTTGTCCATGATGGTTTAATTTTATCTTCTCTTACTGGACCTATAATATGTTTTTGAAGTAGCGGCAGAAGTTTATTTTCAAAGTATGGCCTAAAATAAAATTCACCAACACGCTCGTCTTTAGATTCAATTAATTTCCTTATATTTTCTATACGCACAGAGAAGGTATCTGTGACCGTTTTTTCTAAAAGTCCCGTATCGCCATATATCGCCGATAAAATTTCACTTCTGTCTGTTATTGGGTAGCCAACGGAGTCTTCCATGTATTTGATCGTATTTTGTCGTAAATGTCGCGTGCATAACACGTGTGTACTACCCGGAAAACATCGACGGATGGCGTTCTTAAGTGAAAGTTCTTCATCACTGCCTATGGTAAGATTGGTCATTTCCTCGTCTGTAAGATTATCGGCAATATCGTGCATGAATGAGGAATACGTTTTTGTCGTCGAACTTTGGTGGATGAATGTGGGCCCGAAACATATGGGGTGGTCATTTGTTGATCGTTTGACCACAGACTTGTCCTTATACACAGTGGGAGTTACATGGAAATCTCCCAGATTAAATGTCTTATCTATACCAAGCACGCACTCATTATCTTGACAGCAAAATCGTTTTATGTCTTTAATTTGTTGATCTGTATACAAGGTAAGAGATACGCGATTATCCAATTATCAAATTAACACATCTGATGATTGACCATTAGAGGACATTAACAAATGTGTGATAATCCTAATAATCATCTCAGATGTAATGCAATTAAAGGAGGTGTGATATACAGGTCATTCAATCAACAATAGTAGCCTAGCGTTGAATTATCAATATTAAACAGACCCTTTTCTATACCGCTGCGTCCTTCTTAATAGCATAATAAAACGGATTCAATGAATTATTACAAATAAAAACTTCGAACTCTTTTATTTCAATATAGTGTTTATTATCAATATAATCAGTTTTTATTCAATTTAACTAATCATAATGCATTAATCGGGCCCTTTTCTGTACTGCCGCGTCCTTTTCAAAATGGCAGATAGAAAACATATTCTCAATGCTATTATTGCCAATAAAAGCTCTTTTCTTATTCTTTTTAAATATCATACTGTTTATTATCAATATAAACCATTTTGTATCATTTTTTATTCAATACAAGATTTAATAGTGCATTTAATCGGCCCTTTTCTGTGCCGCGACATCCTTTTCGCAATAGCGTGGGAACATATTAATGATATTACTAGCAATAAAAACATAACATTATTTTGTTCTTTTTTTATAAAGTGTTTATTATCAATACAAATCATTTTAAATCAGTTTTTAATCAACACAAGTTAAAATTGTGCATTTAATCGGCCCTTTTCTGTGCCGCACAAACCCTTTTCTGTCCAGTAGCATTAGCATGCGAACATATATTAATGATATTAACTTCAAATTTTTATTTTTTTTAATTTTTTTCACTGTCAATCGTGTTTATTATCACTAATAAACGTTTTAAATAACTTTTTAATCAAGAAAAGTTATAATTGTGCATTTAATCCGCCCTTTTCTGTACCGCCCAACCCTTTTCTGTCCTTTTCAGAAAAATGGCCCTTTTCTATATCTAGTCATACCGGCTAATGACAACACAGCGGAAGAGTTGTTGTGGTTGTTATTGATGGTTTGACAGTTTGCTAGGCCCAGTTTCATTACGTTGTTCATTTTACTGTGATTATAATTAATGATTGAAAAATAAAGTGTTCTGTTTTATTCTATTCGTATGAACGTTAATTTTAAAATTAATTATATGACACGGGCGTTTTTTGTTTATTTAGAGAAAAGTAATATCCAGTCACGTTTACGTTTAAAGGGACTGTAGGCGATCTGGAAGGATTATGGGTGTACATGTATATCAAAATATAAATAAATTTTCCTAAACGCTTTAAATACAGCCTATTGCAGGACGGGTCAAGTATACTGTGCCAGTAAAATTTATTGTTCAATGTTCCTGCGAAATTTCACCGAAATCCTAGTAAAGTTTCTAGATAAGTGATCACAAGCTTTCCACGTTTAAAGGTACACACACTCTTTTTTTTTAATTCTCAATGTTTCGTTAGTTTTCTACATACCTTGCAAATAAAAACACATCTTTTTATGTGCATATTACTGTAATGTGTTGAATATATCAAATCTATAAGAATTTCATTAAATACATTACTGATCACATTTCCTTTCCACGTTTATTACATCTCTGATTATATTGTATCAGTAACATATTTAAACCTGCACTGTAGCCAGTGATTAGTACATTGTACTGTAGTCCATGATCTGTACAGTAGTCAGTGACATGTACTGTAGTTATTGACCTGTACTGTAGTCTGTGATATATACTGTAGACAGTGATCTGTAAAGCAGTCTGCGACTTGTAGTCAGTGATATCTACTGCAGACAGTGATATGTACTGTAGTTAGTGTCTGTAATGCAGTACGTGACTTGTACTGTTAGTCAGTGACCTATACTGTAGTCAGTTATCAGTAGTGCAGTCTGTACTGTAGTCATTGATCTGTAGTCAGTGTATGCAATGCAGTCTGCGACTTCTGCTGTTAGTCAGTGATCTATACTGTAGTCAGTGCCTGTACTGTAGTCTGTGACCCGTACCGTAGTCTGTGATCTGTGCTGCAGTTAGTGATATGTACTGTAGTCAGTGATCTGTATCATAGTCTGTGATCTTTACTGCAGTTAGTGAAATTTACTGTAGTCAGTGATATGTACTGTAGTCTGTGATCTGTACTGTAGTCTGTTACCAGTACTGTTTGTCAGTGATCTGTACTGCATTAAGTGATCTGTACTATAGTCCGTTATCTGTACTGTACCCAGTGATCTGTATTGTACTGTAGTCATTGACCTGTATTGTACTGTAGTCAGTGATATATAATCTAGACAGTGATCTGTACTGTAGTCATTGTCTGTAATGCAGTCTGCGACTTGAACTGTAGTCAGTGTCAATACTGTAGTCAGTGATATGTTGTGTAGTCTTTGATATGTACTTTCGTGAGTGATCTCTACTGCAGACAGTGATCTTTACTGTAGTCAGTGTCTGTAATGCAGTATGTGACCTGTACCGTTAGTGATCTATACTGTAGTCAGTGACCTGTACTGTAGTCAGTGATATGTAGTGTAGTCTGTACTGTAGTCAGGGATATGTACTGTAGTCGGTGTCTGTAATGCAGTCCATGACTTGTGCTGTTAGTCAGTGATCTATACTGTAGTCTGTGATATGTACTGTTAGCCAGTGATCTGTACTGCAGTAAGTAATATGTACTGTTAGTGAGATATCTGTACTGTAGTCAGTGTTATGTACTGTAGTCTGATCTGTACTGTTAGTCAGTGATCTGTACTGTTAGTCCGTGACCTGTACTGTTAGTCTGATTTTTACTGTTGGTCAGCTCTGTACTGTTAGACAGTGATATGTACTGTAGTTGGTGATCTGTACTGTTAATCAGTGATATGTACTGTAGTCAGTAGTATATACTGTAGTCCATGACATGTATTGTAGTCCGTGACCCATACTGTTAGTCAGCAATCTGTAATTTAGTCAATGTCTGTACTGTAGTCCGTGACCTGTACTGTTAGTGATCTGTATTGCAGATGTGAACTGTACTGTAGCCGGTGACCTGTACTGTAGTCTGCGACCTGTAGGGTAGCCGGTGACATGTACTGCAGTCAGTGATCTGTATTGTAGTCAGTGACCTGTATTGTTAGTCAGTGACTTGTAGTCAGTGATCTGTACTGTAGCCAGTGATCTGTATCGTATGTAATGTAGTTTTTGATATGTACTCTAGATAACATGTACTGTACTGCAATTAGTGATTTGTAATGTAGTCGGTAATCTGTACTGCAATAAGCGATTTTTAATGTAGTTGGTGATTTGTACTGCAGCCGGACCTGAACTGCAACCAGTGACATGTACTGCAGTCAGTGGTCTGTACTGCAGTCAGTGATCTGTATCGCAGACTGACCTGAACTGCAGTCAGTGATCTGCACTGCAGCCAGTGACCTGCACTGTGGTCAGGGACCTGTATTGTGGTCGGTGACCTGTTCTGGAGCCAATGATCTGTACTGTGGTCGGTGACCTGCACTTTGGTGTGTGACCTGCACTGTGGCCGGTGATCTGCACTGCGGTATGTGATCTGTACTGCGGCCAGTGATCTGCAGTATCTGCACTGCGGCCAGTGGCCTGTACTGTTGCCAGTACCCTGTACTATGGTCAGTGACCTGTACTGTGGCTGGTGATCTGTACTGTGGTTTGTGGTTGGTAATCTGTAGTGATCTGTACTGTAGCCAGTGATTTGTACTGCAGTCGGTGATCTACTGCAGCTGGTGACATGTACTGCAGCCAATTTTGTACTGGAACTGGTGACCTGTACTGCATCCGGTGGCCTGTACTGCTGTTTGTGATCTGTACTGTGCAGTCGGTGACCTGTACTGCAACCGATGATCCATATTGCAACTGGTGACCTATACTGTGCAGCCTGTGGCCTGTACTGCAGCCGGTGGTCTGTACTGTGCAGCCGGTGGCCTTTACTGCAGCTGGTGATCTGTACTGTGGCTGGTGGTCTGTACTGTGGTCGGTGACCTGTACTGCGGCCGGTGACTTGTACTGTGGTCGATGACCTGTAACTGAGGTCGGTGACCTGTACTGAGGCGTGATCTGTACTGTGGTCGGTCATCTGTACTGTAGCCGGTAACCAGTGATGTGTAGCCTGTGATCTGTACTGCGGCCATTGATCTGTACTGTGGCCAGGGATCTGTACTATGGTTGGTGATCTGTACTGTAGTCGATGATATGTACTGTACTCAGTGATCAGTACTGCAGGCTTCGATCTGTACTGCAACTGGTGACCAGTACTTCAGCAACTGACCTGTTCTGCAGCTGGTGGCCTGTATTGTGCAACATATGGCCTGTACTGCTGCCAGTGATCTATACTGTAACAGGTGTCCTGTACTGCAGCCAGTGACCTGTACTGTAGCCAGTGACCTGTACTGTACTGCAGCTGTTGACTTGAGCTGCAGCCGGTGTTCTGTACTGTAATCGGTGACCTGTAATGCAACCATTGAATGTACTGTAGCCAATGACCTGAACGGTGGTCAATGACATGTACTGTGGTCAGTGATCTGTACTGTAGCCAGTGACCTGACGTGTCGCCTGTGATTTGTACTGTTGTCTGTGATCTAGTGATCTGTACTATGATTGGCCAATGACCACAGTGATCTGTTTTGTGTACTGTACTATGGTCGGTGATCTGTACTGAAGACAGTAGCCAGTGATCTGTGTACTGTAGCCAGTGATCTGTACTGCAGCTGGTAATCTGTACTACAGTCGGTGATCTGTACTGTAGTCAGTGATCTGTACTGTAGCCAGTGACCTGACGTGTCGCCTGTGATTTGTACTGTTGTCTGTGATCTAGTGATCTGTACTATGATTGGCGATCTGCAGGGCCTCCTCTGACCGATTTATTTCTTGCGCCACCACTTGCGCCAAATGAAAAAAGTTGGGAGCCAATTTGGAGCCAAATGGCAACAATTCACTCAACATATTTTTATGTGTTTGTTAGTAGAGCATCCTACACCAATGCGGTAGGGAATTGATCAATTAGTAATATGTGAATTATTCATTGAAAATGATACAAGATTATATTTTTCATGTAATTGTATATTGCAAATATCATTTTAAATAATTATTTTAAATGATACTAACAGACATGATAGATTCTGATAGTATACTTATTTTAAATTTAAAACAAAACAAAGCAATAGAACAGATTATGATTTTTTTTTTTTTTCATTTACGTTTAGAAGCCATTTTAATAATTGGCAATATTACAAAATCAAATTGTGTTTCTGAAAGTGGCCTCCTATTAATTAAAACATGTAAATCCTAATTATATTGTCATTCACATTCATAGTTTTCTAAATATAAATTATAATTACTAACAATATCCACAGCCAAAAATGTTATCGACTTTCTCACACTCGATTTGTCAACAAAGAAACTGTGGCAAACAGACATCCATGTTGTTATTAAAGAAATTGCAGTTGTATGCAGTCATCCCTTTATGACTTCAATCAGCTGTCAATTATCTGCTCAAGTGTCATAAAGTTTGATAAACTTTCTTAATCCCATCACAGACCGTGTTTGTTAATTCAAGGTTCAGTCAATCAGTGTGTGTGTGTGCTGTTAATTTTTGTTGTGTGCTGTGAGGCTGCTTACAGCATAGAAAATATATCAAGTATGGCTTTTCAGCTTTTTTTGGATGTCGCCAAACATTTTCGCCGAAGTTTGAAATTTAGAGCCATTTCCATTTTTCTTTCTCATTTGGCTCCATTGGCGGTGCCCAGAGGAGGCCCTGGATCTGTACTGTAGTCGATGATCTGTACTTCAGCAACTGACCTGTACTGCAGCCGGTGGCCTGTACTGTGCAACCTGTGGCCTGTACTGCAGCCAATGAGCTATACTGAAGACGGTGATTTGTACTGTACTGCAGCCGGTGATCTGTACTGCAATCGTTGACCTGTAATGCAGCCAGTGACCTGTACTGTAGCCAGTGACCTGAACTGTGGTAAGTGATCTGTGGTCGGGGATCTGTACTGTAGGCGGTGACCACAGGGATCTGTACTGTTTACTGTAGCCAGAGACCTGTACTGCAGCCAGTGATCTGTACTGTAGTCAGTGACCTGTCCTGTAGTCGGTGATCTGTACTGTAGCCGGTGACCTGTAGAGTAGACGGTGATATGTACTGTAGTCGGTGATATGTACTGTAGTCGGTGATATGTACTGTAGCCGGTGATCTGTATTGTCAGTGACCTGTACTGTAGTCGGTGATCTGTACTGTAGGTGGTGATATGTACTGTAGTCAGTGATCTGTACTGTTGTCGGTGACATGTATTGTAGTCGGTGATATGTACTGTAGCCAGTGATCTGTATTGTCAGTGACCTGTACTGTAGGTGGTGATATGTACTGTAGCCAGTGATCTGTACTGTTGTCGGTGACATGTATTGTAGCCAGTGATA
The DNA here is from genome assembly GCA_037043455.1 of Cyrtodaria siliqua. Classification (NCBI taxonomy): domain Eukaryota; kingdom Metazoa; phylum Mollusca; class Bivalvia; order Adapedonta; family Hiatellidae; genus Cyrtodaria; species Cyrtodaria siliqua. The sequence continues at coordinate 241,301 of JAWPHD010000230.1, read as the reverse complement.
TGTACTGTAGTCGGTGATCTGTACTGTAGGTGGTGATATGTACTGTAGTCAGTGATATGTACTGTTGTCGGTGACATGACATTGTATTGTAGTCGGTGATATGTACTGTAGCCAGTGATCTGTCAGTGACCTGTACTCTAGGTGGTGATATGTACCATAGTCAGTGATCTGTACTGTTGTCGGTGACATGTATTGTAGTCGGTGATATGTACTGTAGCCAGTGATATGTACTGTAGTCGGTGACCTGTACTGTAGGTGGTGATATGTACTGTAGTCAGTGATCTGTACTGTTGTCGGTGTATTGTAGTCTGTGATATGTACTGTATCCAGTGATCTGTACTGTAGCCAATGACCACAGTGATCTGTTTTGTGTACTGTACTATGGTCGGTGATCTGTACTGAAGACAGTAGCCAGTGATCTGTGTACTGTAGCCAGTGATCTGTACTGCAGCTGGTAATCTGTACTACAGTCGGTGATCTGTACTGTAGTCAGTGATCTGTACTGTAGCCAGTGACCTGACGTGTCGCCTGTGATTTGTACTGTTGTCTGTGATCTAGTGATCTGTACTATGATTGGCGATCTGCAGGGCCTCCTCTGACCGATTTATTTCTTGCGCCACCACTTGCGCCAAATGAAAAAAGTTGGGAGCCAATTTGGAGCCAAATGGCAACAATTCACTCAACATATTTTTATGTGTTTGTTAGTAGAGCATCCTACACCAATGCGGTAGGGAATTGATCAATTAGTAATATGTGAATTATTCATTGAAAATGATACAAGATTATATTTTTCATGTAATTGTATATTGCAAATATCATTTTAAATAATTATTTTAAATGATACTAACAGACATGATAGATTCTGATAGTATACTTATTTTAAATTTAAAACAAAACAAAGCAATAGAACAGATTATGATTTTATTTTTTTTTCATTTACGTTTAGAAGCCATTTTAATAATTGGCAATATTACAAAATCAAATTGTGTTTCTGAAAGTGGCCTCCTATTAATTAAAACATGTAAATCCTAATTATATTGTCATTCACATTCATAGTTTTCTAAATATAAATTATAATTACTAACAATATCCACAGCCAAAAATGTTATCGACTTTCTCACACTCGATTTGTCAACAAAGAAACTGTGGCAAACAGACATCCATGTTGTTATTAAAGAAATTGCAGTTGTATGCAGTCATCCCTTTATGACTTCAATCAGCTGTCAATTATCTGCTCAAGTGTCATAAAGTTTGATAAACTTTCTTAATCCCATCACAGACCGTGTTTGTTAATTCAAGGTTCAGTCAATCAGTGTGTGTGTGTGCTGTTAATTTTTGTTGTGTGCTGTGAGGCTGCTTACAGCATAGAAAATATATCAAGTATGGCTTTTCAGCTTTTTTTGGATGTCGCCAAACATTTTCGCCGAAGTTTGAAATTTAGAGCCATTTCCATTTTTCTTTCTCATTTGGCTCCATTGGCGGTGCCCAGAGGAGGCCCTGGATCTGTACTGTAGTCGATGATCTGTACTTCAGCAACTGACCTGTACTGCAGCCGGTGGCCTGTACTGTGCAACCTGTGGCCTGTACTGCAGCCAATGAGCTATACTGAAGACGGTGATTTGTACTGTACTGCAGCCGGTGATCTGTACTGCAATCGTTGACCTGTAATGCAGCCAGTGACCTGTACTGTAGCCAGTGACCTGAACTGTGGTAAGTGATCTGTGGTCGGGGATCTGTACTGTAGGCGGTGACCACAGGGATCTGTACTGTTTACTGTAGCCAGAGACCTGTACTGCAGCCAGTGATCTGTACTGTAGTCAGTGACCTGTCCTGTAGTCGGTGATCTGTACTGTAGCCGGTGACCTGTAGAGTAGACGGTGATATGTACTGTAGTCGGTGATATGTACTGTAGTCGGTGATATGTACTGTAGCCGGTGATCTGTATTGTCAGTGACCTGTACTGTAGTCGGTGATCTGTACTGTAGGTGGTGATATGTACTGTAGTCAGTGATCTGTACTGTTGTCGGTGACATGTATTGTAGTCGGTGATATGTACTGTAGCCAGTGATCTGTATTGTCAGTGACCTGTACTGTAGGTGGTGATATGTACTGTAGCCAGTGATCTGTACTGTTGTCGGTGACATGTATTGTAGCCAGTGATATGTACTGTAGTCGGTGATCTGTACTGTAGGTGGTGATATGTACTGTAGTCAGTGATATGTACTGTTGTCGGTGACATGACATTGTATTGTAGTCGGTGATATGTACTGTAGCCAGTGATCTGTCAGTGACCTGTACTCTAGGTGGTGATATGTACCATAGTCAGTGATCTGTACTGTTGTCGGTGACATGTATTGTAGTCGGTGATATGTACTGTAGCCAGTGATATGTACTGTAGTCGGTGACCTGTACTGTAGGTGGTGATATGTACTGTAGTCAGTGATCTGTACTGTTGTCGGTGTATTGTAGTCTGTGATATGTACTGTATCCAGTGATCTGTACTGTAGCCAATGACCACAGTGATCTGTTTTGTGTACTGTACTATGGTCGGTGATCTGTACTGAAGACAGTAGCCAGTGATCTGTGTACTGTAGCCAGTGATCTGTACTGCAGCTGGTAATCTGTACTACAGTCGGTGATCTGTACTGTAGTCAGTGATCTGTACTGTAGCCAGTGACCTGACGTGTCGCCTGTGATTTGTACTGTTGTCTGTGATCTAGTGATCTGTACTATGATTGGCGATCTGCAGGGCCTCCTCTGACCGATTTATTTCTTGCGCCACCACTTGCGCCAAATGAAAAAAGTTGGGAGCCAATTTGGAGCCAAATGGCAACAATTCACTCAACATATTTTTATGTGTTTGTTAGTAGAGCATCCTACACCAATGCGGTAGGGAATTGATCAATTAGTAATATGTGAATTATTCATTGAAAATGATACAAGATTATATTTTTCATGTAATTGTATATTGCAAATATCATTTTAAATAATTATTTTAAATGATACTAAACAGACATGATAGATTCTGATAGTATACTTATTTTAAATTTAAAACAAAACAAAGCAATAGAACAGATTATGATTTTATTTTTTTTTCGTTTACGTTTAGAAGCCATTTTAATAATTGGCAATATTACAAAATCAAATTGTGTTTCTGAAAGTGGCCTCCTATTAATTAAAACATGTAAATCCTAATTATATTGTCATTCACATTCATAGTTTTCTAAATATAAATTATAATTACTAACAATATCCACAGCCAAAAATGTTATCGACTTTCTCACACTCGATTTGTCAACAAAGAAACTGTGGCAAACAGACATCCATGTTGTTATTAAAGAAATTGCAGTTGTATGAAGTCATCCCTTTATGACTTCAATCAGCTGTCAATTATCTGCTCAAGTGTCATAAAGTTTGATAAACTTTCTTAATCCCATCACAGACCGTGTTTGTTAATTCAAGGTTCAGTCAATCAGTGTGTGTGTGTGCTGTTAATTTTTGTTGTGTGCTGTGAGGCTGCTTACAGCATAGAAAATATATCAAGTATGGCTTTTCAGCTTTTTTTGGATGTCGCCAAACATTTTCGCCGAAGTTTGAAATTTAGAGCCATTTCCATTTTTCTTTTTCATTTGGCTCCATTGGCGGTGCCCAGAGGAGGCCCTGGATCTGTACTGTAGTCGATGATCTGTACTTCAGCAACTGACCTGTACTGCAGCCGGTGGCCTGTACTGCAGCCGGTGGCCTGTACTGTGCAACCTGTGGCCTGTACTGCAGCCAATGAGCTATACTGAAGACGGTGATTTGTACTGTACTGCAGCCGGTGATCTGTACTGCAATCGTTGACCTGTAATGCAGCCAGTGACCTGTACTGTAGCCAGTGACCTGAACTGTGGTAAGTGATCTGTGGTCGGGGATCTGTACTGTAGGCGGTGACCAAAGGGATCTGTACTGTGTACTGTAGCCAGAGACCTGTACTGCAGCCAGTGATCTGTACTGTAGTCAGTGACCTGTCCTGTAGTCGGTGATCTGTACTGTAGCCGGTGACCTGTAGAGTAGACGGTGATATGTACTGTAGTCGGTGATATGTACTGTAGTCGGTGATATGTACTGTAGCCGGTGATCTGTATTGTCAGTGACCTGTACTGTAGTCGGTGATCTGTACTGTAGGTGGTGATATGTACTGTAGTCAGTGATCTGTACTGTTGTCGGTGACATGTATTGTAGTCGGTGATATGTACTGTAGCCAGTGATCTGTATTGTCAGTGACCTGTACTGTTGGTGGTGATATGTACTGTAGCCAGTGATCTGTACTGTTGTCGGTGACATGTATTGTAGCCAGTGATATGTACTGTAGTCGGTGATCTGTACTGTAGGTGGTGATATGTACTGTAGTCAGTGATATGTACTGTTGTCGGTGACATGACATTGTATTGTAGTCGGTGATATGTACTGTAGCCAGTGATCTGTCAGTGGCCTGTACTCTAGGTGGTGATATGTACCATAGTCAGTGATCTGTACTGTTGTCGGTGACATGTATTGTAGTCGGTGATATGTACTGTAGCCAGTGATATGTACTGTAGTCGGTGGTGATATGTACTGTAGTCAGTGATCTGTACTGTTGTCGGTGACATGTATTGTAGTCTGTGATATGTACTGTATCCAGTGACCTGTACTGTAGGCGGTGACCACAGTGATCTGCACCGTGTACTGTAGTCAGAGACCTGTACTGTAGGCGGTGACCACAGTGATCTGCACCGTGTACTGTAGTCAGAGACCTGTACTTCAGCCAGTGACCTGTACTGTAGACGGTGATCTGTAATGTTGTCTGTGACCTGTACTGTAGTCAGTGACATGTAGTGCAGTTGGTGATATGTTCTGTAGTCAGTGACATGTACTATTGTCAGTGATCTGTACTGTAGGCGGTGATCACCGTGCAGGTATATGACTAAGGCACACAAGAAAATACCCCTGTTGCCGATCATGGCAGAGGGGAGTAGTGGACCTGTACTGTAGTCAGTGATCTGTACTGTTGTCAGCGACCTGTACTGTAGTCGACGATTTACACTGTAGTTGGCGATCTGTGCAGTATCCAGTGATCTGTACTGTAGCCGGTGACCTGTACTGTAGGCGGTGGTATGTACTGTAGTCGATGGCCTGTATTGTATTGTAGTCAGTGATATGTACTGGAGCCAGTCATCTGTACTGTAGGCGGTGATATATATATATATATTGTAGTTAGTGACCTGTAGTGCAGTTGGTGATATGAACTGTAGTCAGTGACATGTACTGGAGCCAGTCATCTGTACTGTAGGCGGCGATATATATATATACTGTAGTCAGTGACCTGTAGTGCAGTCGGCGATATGTACTGTAGTCAGTGACCTGTACTGTAGGCGGTGATCACCGTGCAGGAATATGATTACGCACAAAAAAAGACCCCTGCTGCCGATCATGGCAGAGGGGAGTAGTGGACCTGTACTGTAGTCAGTGATCTATACTGTTGTCAGTGACCTGTACTGTAGTCGGTGATATATACTGTAGACAGTGACCTGTAGTTAGTGATATGTACTGTAGTCAGTGATCTGTACTGAAGTCGGTGATATGTACTATAGTAGGGGATCTTTTGTCCGTTTTGTTTGTATGGTGTTTTACGTCATTAGCTCTACTGGCCAACAGAGCTTATGGGATGGCGAGTTGTCCGCCGTCCGTTAACTGTTACATCGTTAAAACGACGGAGCCTTCATTTTTCATCCAATCTTTACCAAACTTTAAGAGATTGTTAATATCAATGAAAAGCTCGGACAAGTTTGTAAACCAGCCAGATCGGACCAGTAACAGCGGAATTATGGCCCTTGATTTAGTTAAAAATGCTACATTTTGCCTCATTAAGACGCAAGGGCCTTCCTTTTTCATCAGATATTTACCAAACTTTACCATTTTGTTAATATCAATGAAAGCTCGTAAAAGTTCGAAAACCAGCCAGATTGGACAATTTACAACGGAGTTATGGCCCTTGATTTTCTGAATATACTATATTTTGGCCTCATTAAGACAAAAGGGCCTTCATTTGGCCAGATTTCAGTGAAACTTTGCAGGGATAATCTGTACCAAGCCTAGATGTAGTCACCATGTTCCGGTTGAATGATTTTGGTGGAGTTATGGCCCTTTAAATGTTTTTATACACAAACTTTGTCCAGATCAGTCTCTTATGCACTCCTTACCGGATTTCAACAAATCTTGGTGGGGATGATCAGTACCAAGCCTAGTTGCAAATGTCATTGCCGTGTTCTGGTTGAAGATTTTCGGCCTTTTTAAGGTTATAATGCACAAACTTTGTCCCAACTAATTGTCCCGATCCCCTGGCTGGATTTTAACGAAGCTTGGCAGGGATAATCAATACCAAGCCTAGTTGCGCATTTCATTGTGGTGTTCTGAATGAATTTTGACCCATTAAAGGTTTTAATACACTAGCTTTGTACAGACTTGTTCTCCTGAACCTCTGGCTGGATTTCAACGAAACTTGGCAGGGATGATCAGTACCTAGCCTAGTTGCATATATCATCGCCATGTTCCGGTAGAACCAGTACTGTACACCTCCCGCCATCCGTAAGAATCGAGACCTTCTCACAAGTCGAGCTCCCAGTGGGATTCAAACCCCTAACAGTGAGAGGTGAGAAGGTTCTGTACTGTAGTCATTGATCTGTCCTGTAGCCAGTGATCTGTACTGTAGTTGGTGATCTGTACTGTAGGCAGTGATCTGTACTGTAGTCAGTGATCTGTACTTTTAGCAGTGACCTGTACTGTAGTCGGTGATCTGTACTGTAGTCGGTGATATGCCAGTTATCTGTACTGTAGGCAGTGACTCAAATGAAAATACAACTAGCAAACTCATTTATGATTTTATTCATAAAATAAGTAAAAAATACATCAAAATATGACTAAATAAGATACAATTTATGTGTTATTTAAGATGGTACACTATATTTATCAATATACATATATACGCTTCCCAAATTTGGTGGAAACAATTTGATATCTGTCTTACAAAACTTACGTTTATCCAAATTGTTTTACTAAACGTAAAACTAAAGATTATTAAAAGAATAGCAATTGCTATGTATGTTATACGATACTCATACATTACGGTCTCTTAATATATAATTATCCGACAGGATATTCTTTTTAATTGTATTCCATATTTTAACCAATTGATTAATTTCAAGTATAAGAATATAACATGACTATATCAGGGTCCGACAAATCTTTAAAATCTGTGGTAGCCCACTGGGCTACCAGAAACTGAACTTGGTAGCCCAGCTTGCGCGCGACGGACTCGAGGCGACTCATTAACATTTTTCACATTGGTGAACTGTTATTGAACATGTTTGTATGTAAATGGATTTACCAATATAAAAATAAAACAAATTATCAATTTTCTTTTAAGTAATTTAGAGGCATTGTATAAAGATCTAAATCTAGGCTTTAAGGGTTTATCTAAATATTAAGAAGATTATTTTAATACATGTGGGTGCTAAAGCAAAATTATTATAAAATGCCTCTTAATCATTGAAATGAAATGGATAATGTATTATTTTTTTGATGCTTAAAAGTCGTCATCAAAAACGCGTAAAAAATCGGCAATAAAATCTACAGTCCAGGTTACATTTTTTCTTACATTTTTACGTTAGTGTTAATAAACAAAAAAGCTTCCTTATAAAGTTGTGCTTTTATATACGAAATAAACACGTGTCTACTATCCATTGGCTAACGTCGACGGCTACACGCGCAAACAAATACATGTATATTGTACCAGGCAATGTGATGACGTAGGGTGTACTGAGTTCATAAATGAATGAACTACACACGTTTGTGTTACATGTACATAACAGTGGTCAACACTAACTGATAAGCGTCGTGTTTTTGAATTATGAACAAACCTTTTTGCATCAAAAATCGCGTGACATCTTGATAAAACAAGAGGTCAATGACCTTGAAGCTCTACTGATTGATTTTGATTTCAGGAAGTAGTCGCTACAGACTTGTTTTTTGAAAATCTATTTTTAACCGTGGCGGCCATCTTGAATTTCCGGCCGACCTGAAATTTTGCTAAGATCAATAAGACATTAAGAGCAACATTCCTGTGAAGTTCCATGAAAATCCGTCAGGTAGTTTCAAAGAAGTAGTCGCTACAAGTTTTCATTATATAACTCTATGTAAACAAAGCAGCCATGTTTAAGGTCAAATCAAAACGATTTTCGACAAGGACCAACATCATGTCATACTGATCATTTTAGAAAAAGTCCCATATCAATATCTCTTATTGTTTTGAAGAAGTAGTCGCTACAAACTTATTTATTTTAAATCTATTTTTAGCTGTGGCGGCCATCTTGAATTTCCGGCTGACCTGAAATTTTTCTAGGATCAACTAGACATCAAGAGCAACATTCCTGTGAAGTTTCATGAACATCCGTCAAGTAGTTTCAGAGGAGTAGTCGCTACAAGTTTTTACTATATAACTCTATGTAACCAAAGATGGCCACTGGCAGCCATGTTTAACGCCGAATCAAAATAATTTTCCACAAGGATCTACATCATGTCATGCTGATCATTTTAGAAAAAGTCCCATATCACTTATAGTTTTCAAGAAGTAGTCGCTACAAACTTATTTTTTAAAAATCTATTTTTAGCTGTGACGGCCATCTTGAATTTCCGGCCGACCTGAAATTTTGATAGGATCAATTAGACATCAAGAGCAACATTCCTGTAAAGTTTCATGACAATCCGCCAAGTAGTTTCAGAGGAGTAGTCGCTACAAGTTTTTACAATATAACTCTATGTAAACAAAGATGGCCGCTGGCAGCCATGTTTAACGTTGAATCAAAACGATTTTTGACTAGGATCAACATCATGTAATGCTGATCATTTTAGAAAAAGTCCCATATCAATATCACTTATAGTTTTCAAGAAGTAGTCGCTACAAACTTATTTTTTAAAAATCTATTTTTAGCTGTGACGGCCATCTTGAATTTCCGGCCGACCTGAAATTTTTCTAGGATCAATTAGACATCAAGAGCAACATTCCTGTAAAGTTTCATGACAATCCGCCAAGTAGTTTCAGAGAAGTTGTCGCTACAAGTTTTTACTATATAACTCTATGTAAACAAAGATGGCCGCTGGCAGCCATGTTTAACGTTGAATCAAAACGATTTTTGACTAGGATCAACATCATGTCATGCTGATCATTTTAGAAAAAGTCCCATATCAATATCACTTATAGTTTTCAAGAAGAAGTCGCTACAAACTTGTATTTTAAAACTCTATTTTTAGCTTTGGCGGCCATCTTGGATTTCACATCAACATGAATTTTTGCTAGGATCAACTAGACTTTATGGGCAACATTTCTGTAAAGTTTCATGAATATCCATCCAATAGTTTCAGCTGTGAAGTCGCTACAAATAAAAGTTTACGGACAGACAGACGGACAGATGGACGGACGACGGACGCCGCACCACGGCATAAGCTCTGCTGATCTCTGATCAGTAGAGTAAGCTCTGCTGATCTCTGATCAGTAGAGCTAAAAAGTGTTGCTCACCAAAAATAATTTTTTACGATGTCAGGTAAGTACATGCCACAGAGTTTTTCTATTAATAGAAATTATGCAAAAATATTTAATTTTTCCTTGGTTGTTGAGATATTCAAGTTCAAAGTTGACATATTTAAACAACTTTTCCCATTTGTTTGAGAAATTGTTGTTTTTCATATAATATGAAAAACAACAATTTCTCAAACAAATGTTTAAACCACGCCTTCTTGATAGGTGTGCAGTGATTTCTATTTAATATTCATCAGTGAATGGCAAAAACAGGTATTTAGCAGCAGATCATATGACAGGTCATCTTTTAGAATGGTGCCTAGTATAAGGGTCAAAATGATGGTCGAGGGATTCTGGGATCGTGAAATCGATACCATTTTGGAGCAAATTTGCAATGATGCACGGAGCAGATTTCTAAATACGTTAACAAGTTCAGAAAATTTCAGCTAATTAAATAGAGAGTAAAAAATAACAAAAAAATACACTTCTGTAGAAGTTTTTGTTTTGTTTTGATGCGTGAAAATGTGTAAAACAGATCTCAAGATTGCCTTGTGTTCCTTTAAAACAAGGTCCCACTCCATAAACCATACTACGCCCTACAGCAGGCCTCAAAACCTAGGAAATACACACACAATAGACATCAACATGTGCGTATTCTATCTAAATTGGTGTCTGACCACTTTCCAGCATATTTATAAACTTTTAATAAAACATGGCAAATAAGTAATTGCAAGATGTACGTGTTCCCTACCAGATTGGGTCTAAAGGTGACAGTTATAGCAAAAACCTTCGAAGTGTAAGTGTGACCTTAACGGTAGGCACCTTAATGTTGGCTGCGACACATCATCTCATGTAGGTGAGGTAGGCACCTTTATGTTGGCTGTGATACATCATCTCATGTAGGTGAACATTTGCGTGTATTATTGGACCAGAAATTATAGCAATAACCTTCAAAGTGGTACCTCATGGTGGTGAACATTTGTGTACAATATTATTGAAATCCACTGCAAAAGAATATATAGCCCAGAAACGAATTACAGCAATGACCTTCAAAGTGTATGTGTGACCATGACCATGAAGGCTGGCACATGTCTGTTGGTCGCGACAAATTGCCTTAATGTGAACTTTTTTGTATAATATTATTCGAATCCAATGATTGATAAAGAAGTAGTAGGCCGGACACGAACATTTTAAGCAATAACCTTCGAAGTATGTGTGTGACCTTAAAGGTAGAGACTTAGCCCTTAGTCCCGTCACATCAGCTCATGCTTTTAAACATTTATGAATTATATTACTGGAATCCAAAGATAGATAAAGAAGTTGTAGCCCAGACACAAAATCTTGGACAGACGGACGGACAGAGGGACAATGAGCAATCCTACGGTCCCCTCAATGTACACCGTTAGAGGACAAATAATATTTAAAATAAATCATTTATTACCATCATATGAAAGTTTAGCTTTTTTGTATGCAATATACAAAAATATTTAAGTTGATATCGAGAAACTCCACTAGTCACATGACTGAAATAAGTATGGTGTAAAACCTGAACAGTTTTCGTGATCTTTGTGTAAAAATCCCCCCCCACCCCCCATATTATAGTCAATGAACAAAATACTGTTACAATGGCTCCCCCCCCCCCCCCCCCCCACCCCCACCCCTTACCCCCTCCCCACCCCGCTCCACTACCATTTACCATCTGCTCAATTCTTTGCATAAAATATGTAAAACGGCACATAGTGTCCCTTTATCTACGCATGCGCATGGAGATGCATCATTACCGTCGGTAATAGGGTCAACAAAATATTTCACTGCTGTTCTCTTACATGTTTCAACTTGCTTGTGTACCTTCTGTTGTTTGTTTTGTTACCCTTACCATTCAGATGAAAGTGTCCCAACAAAAATCTACATCCAGAAAGAACAATTGTTTAATGCCGAAAACTGGTCAAACACCAGTTCAGATAATTCTGAATAAAATATGACTAGAACAAGAGGTCAATGACCTTGAAGCTCTACTGGCAGGTTCTGATAGCTAGATCAGCATTCCTGTAAAGCTTCATGAAAATCTGTCAAGTAGTTTCAGAGTAGACCTTACAAGTTTTTATATATAACTCTATGTAAACAAAGATGGTCACTGGCAACCATGTTTAAAGTCGAATCAAAATAATTTTAACAAGACAAACATCATGTCATGCTGATAATTTTAGAAAAAGCCAATATCAATATCACTTATAGTTTTCAAGAATTAGTCGCTTCAAATTTGTTTTTTAAAAATCTATTTTTAGCCATTGCGGCCACATGAAATTTTGTAAGGATCAACTAAACATCAAGAGCAACATTTCTGTTAAGTTTCATGAAAAGCCATCAAGAAGTTTCAGAGAAGTAGTCGCTACAAGTATTTACTATATCACTCTATATAAACAAAGATGGCCACTGGCAGCCATGTTTAATGTTGAATCAAAATGATTTTCTATAAGGACCAATATCATGTCATGCTGATCATTTTAGTAAAAAGTCCCATATCAATATCACTTACAGTTTTCAAGAAGTAGTCGTTACAAACTTGTCTTTTAAAAATATATTTTTAGCCGTGGCGGCCATCTTGAATTTCCGTTCGACCTCAAATTTTGCAAGGATCAACAAGACATCAAGAGCAATATTCCAGTGAAGTTTCATGAACATCCGTCAAGTAGTTTTAGAGGAGTAGTCGCTACAAGTTTTTACTATATAACTATACGTAAACAAAGATGGCCGCTGGCAACCAAGTTTAATGTTGAATCAAAATGATTTTCGACAAGGACCAATATCATGTCATGCTGATCATTTCAAAAAAAGTCTCATATCAATATCACTTACAGTTTTCAAAAAGGAGTTGCTACAAACTTGTTTTTGAAAAAAAATATTTTTAGCCTTGGAGGCCATCTTGAATTTCCGTCCGACCTAAAATTATGCTAGGACCAACTAGACATCAAGAGCAACATTCCTGTGAAGTTTCATGAAAATCCGTCAAGTAGTTTCAGAGGAGTAGTCGCTACAAGTTTTTACAATATAACTCTATGTAAACAAAGATGGAAGCTGGCAGCCATGTTTAATAACGAATCAAACTGATTTTCGCCAAGGACCAACATCATGTCATGCTAATCATTTTAGAAAAAGTCCCTTATCAATATCACTTACAGTTTTCAAGAAGTAGTCGCTACATACTTGTTTTGTAAAAATCAACTTTTAGCCGTGGCGGCAATCTTGAATTTCACATCAAAGTGAATTTTTGCTAGGATCAACTGGAAATCATGAGCAACATTTCTGTGAAGTTTCATGAAAATCCATCCAGTAGTTTCAGAGGAGTAGTAGCTACAAAAAAAGTTAACGGACAGCAGATACTGCACCATGGTATAAGCTCTGCTGAACTTTGATCAGATCAGTAGAGCTAAAAATATTATAATACTGCACACTGGATGTCCGCAACTTTGAGTGGAAGGCCAGCACTCTATCCACTGAGCTAATGTGAGAGATGACTGGATGGATGTATAACATCGCCATACTTGGAACAGTCGGCATCATATTCAATGTAATGATTTATGGCCACATCACATTTAACATCCAATAAAGATAATTACCAGAAATGTTTAATTTTTCCAAAATATATTTAATTCAATGTCAAGAAAGCGCATGTATATGCCCCAGTGGTAGCGTTGAAGTGGCACATGGCAATCTTGATTGTTTTAAAACTCCAGGAGTCCCGTTAGTTTTTCTACATAACTTTCTTTTTTTTAAACATAAATATCAATAAGTTCAATATAAGAATAGTTCAAAGCAATTTGTTTTTGCATATGCTCTCTGTTTCTTATTTTGTACCAATAATATATTTTAAATCTATGGTAGAATAATGAAGAAAAGTTGAAAACTCAAAGTTTAATTTAATTATATGCAATAAGGTTTAAAGTATTTTTTTTAAAGATACTGGATTTATAGATCGAGATACTTATTTAATACTTGATAAAAACTTAAAGATTGTCGCATGTCCCTTTAAATTCTCCGTGTTGCTATAGTTACGCATTGTTTTAACTTAACCACATGCCCGAGTGTTACATTATCCATGTTGTCATAGTGATATTATATTGTTCATTGACTATAATATGTATATGCCCCAATGTTACATTGGTTACAGTATTTTGTTCACTGACTGCCTCAGAGTTACATTATTCATGTTGCCATTGTTGAATTGAATTGAATTGAATTGTGGTTTTAAGGTGCACCAACACATGACAGGTTATATGGCACCTAACAGGAATAAACATGCCAGGCTCCTCCATGTACATCGAGATAAAATATGGAGAACGGGCCTAGAACCTTCTCACTCTGAACTGCAGAGTTGCTGCAAATTCTATTTTAGAGACTCCATTTACGCTGGAGCCACGTTATAGCTTTTCTGCCACTGCTCTAGTGATATGAGCGAGATGGCACTTGAAACAATGCAGGGGTCATGATGAAGACAATGAGCATGAACAAAAAATGATAAAATGAACATAAGTTTTGGGTGGGGGTGCCATTGTAAGTATTTTGTTCATTGACTATAATATGCATATGCCCCAGTGTTACATTATCCATGTTGCCATGGTTACAGTATATTGATCATTGACTATAACGTTTATGCCCCAGTGTTACATTATCCATGTTGCCAGGTGACAGTTTATTGATCATTGACTATAATATGTATATGCCACGGTTTGACATTTCAAAAACTAGAAATGCAAACCTTCCAAGTGTGTGACCTTGACCTCATGGTCACAGGTGATCTGAAATATGACCAAATGTTTTTGTACGACCTTAGTAATAAGCAAATTAAATATGAAAGTAATCTGTGAAAGCATTTTGAGAATATGAGTAGAAACAACGGACGAATATGGCCTTAACAGTATAGCCCCCACGAATTTTGCCAGGGTCATTATTATATATCAGGGAAAACAAACAGGCAAAAACAAAAGTTAACCTACAATAAAAACTCTAAGACCTTAGAGAGGAAAATGGCAAATCTGAGATAAAAAACAATTGAATTTTTTTTGCCGTATCATGCAGTAAGTAAATCTTCGCTGCAATTTATCATTGAACACAATATGGCAGTGTCGTGTATTCAGCTGCCTTTTACAATTTGTTTTTATATCTTTGAACACAATAATGACATGGCCATGTATCCTGCTACCTTTTATTTGACTGATTTTATCTTTGAACACAAGATTGACTTTTCATGTATTCTGCTATCTTTTACATTTATTTGTTTTTACGTTTGAACACAATGACTTGGCCATGTATCCTGCTTCCTTTTATATCTGACTGTTTTATCTTCGAATATAATATTGCTTTGGCCGTGTGTTTTGCTGCAATTTATATTTGAATGTTTTTATCTTCGAACATAATATGGCTTTGGTCAAGTGTTTTGCAGCCTTATGCATTTTATAGTTTTTTCTTAATGCAATGATCATTCCTAAATCTTTTGGCCGAGCAGTTCTTTTATAAACTGCTTATATGATAAGTAAAATAATCATACACCATAAAGGATAACTCTAGGTGCCTTGTAAATTATCAACCAGGAAGGTTAACTCTGTGCCTGTGAAATTATCCACCAGAAGGGATAACTCTAGGTGTCTTGTTAATTATCAACCGGAAAGAATAACTCTTGGTTCCTGTGAAATTATCAAGCAGGAAGGATAACTATAGGTGCCTTGTAAACTATCCACCAAGAAGAATAACTAGGTGCCTTCTAAATTATCAACCAGGTAGAATAACTCTTTGTGCTGTTAAATATCCACCAGGAGGGATAACTATAGGTGTCTTGTAAATTATCAACCAGGAAGATTAACTCTTGGTGCCTGTGAAATTATCAAGCAGGAAGGACAACTCTAGGTGCCTTGTAAATTATCCACCAAGAAGAATAACTAGGTGCCTTGTAAATTATCTACTGGGAAGAATAACTCTAGGTGTCTTGTAAATTATCAACCAGGAAGGATAACTCTAGCAGTTCTGAATCTATGACTTCTTTGTCTGCTGGTCGGCACAGTTTATACAAATGGGACTTGAACATGTTTATGTGTTGGCTGATGTCTTTCACAACCTGTAAATCTCTTTTAACTTCTTTAACACTCTCATTGGTAACTGTCACATGACTTCCGATATTTTCCTCGAGCACGTTTGGCAAGTAATCGCTGTAACTGGCATTCATATTTAAGAAATCTTGATTTTTTACGTCTTTGGTAATCGTGATATCAGTTATTGGCATGTTTTCTTTTTCTGCAGTTTGGCTTCCACAAGCTCGCTCGTCTGCTACATCCTGATTAGAATTTGCACCAGGTAAACTACAACAATGATTAGTAATACTAGAACAGGGAAGACAATTGGTATCATCACTACAGTTAGGCTGGGATTCGCTCCCTTTATCACAACTGCCAAGCCCTTGATTGCACTTCAGTTTTTTCAGGGTATGAAGTTTACGTCTTTTACATTTCACCACATCCAGGTCCGTAGCATAGATGTAGAACTTAAATAACTGTGTAACAAGGTGGATGTAGGTCAATGCCGCTTTTGTGTCGGAATATATGCGTGAGGAACCCGTGTAGGTCACTCTCTCGTATAAATGTTCGCTCGGCATTTCTGTTCTACAGCTCTCTATGGACATAGATGAATCTAAAAATATTTGGAAAATGCATGAAACACAGCAAAGTTATGCCATAAACACATCAACTGCAGCATAATACGTTGAAGTTTTTGAATTTACCATGCATTTCAGTAAAAGTTTATCATTTTTGTGCAGTAACGAACATGTGAAGAAGATACCGAGATAGGACTCTTCAGTGTCATTAATAGTTATGGTGTATAATTATTTTATGTACTGAACATAAGATAAAGCACCTCGCTAGGGTACTAACATGAACTAGAGCTGTCCTAGAGCTGTCGCCTTTTAAGGGTGACAAATATACCCACGCTACCAGTTCCCCCCATTTCCCCATCCTACTGTTTGATTAAGATTGAGTGGAATGGGAATGGAATGGAACCCAAACCCAATAGAGGCCATCTTTTCATCACAGGCAATCCACCTATTAAGTTTCATCAGATTTGCTTCAGACGGAGAGGAGTTAAGGAACGGACAAGGTTTTTCATTATTGGGTCCCCGTGACCTTGACCTTTGAGCTTCTGACCTCAAAATCAATAAGGTTGTCCTCTCACCACAGGAAGTTTCATGAGATTTGCTTCAGGGTAAGAGGAGTTATGCAGCAGACAAGGGTTTTCATTATCGGATGCTGGTGACCTTTTGACCTACTGACCTCAAAATCAATTGGGGTCATCATCTCACCACAGGCAGATCACCTATGAATTTTCATATGATTTGCTTCACGGGGAGAGGAGTTATGGAGCGGACAAGGTTTTTCATTATCGGATCCCGGTGACCTTGACATTTGACCTATTGACCTCAAAATCAATAAGGTTCATCCTCTCTTCACAGGCAGTTCACCTATGAAGTTTCATGAGATTTGCTTCAGGGGAAGAGGAGTTATGGAGCGGACAAGGTTGCGTCTACAGAAGGACAGGATGAAACCAGTATAGCCCGCATAACTTCGTTCAGCGGGGGTATAATTAAATGTTTATGATTCTAGTTGATATAGTTTAGAATCAAAATAAATCTTATACTATTCTGAAAGAATACAGCCTGGCAAATGCAGGTAATGATCCCAAATAAGGTGTCAGACCAGCCAGGAAGTACTTCCGGGTCGTCGGGTGCTAAAATAATTCCTTGAAAATATCCAAAGTTTCTAGTTTGCATGTGTTTTTCCCAAGATTAGTTTTTATTTCATTGTTAAATCTAACCTAATATTAAAGTATTATGTCTGATGTAATGAACATAAGTATTTTACTGTGTCAGGATTATTTCTTTGGAGAGTATGAACACAGAGGTTAGATAGAGATGTGGTTTTGACAGACGTTAATTTCAAAATACGCAGTGTGAATGAATGACGTGAAATGTTGAAAAACTGAATCGGTGTTTTATTCCAGATATGGGACCGTTTGCAAGCCAAATGTGTTTCACAGAATTAAAGTGTATTTAAGAAAACGAATGTTGTTGAACTTGTGACTGATCTCCAAATATAGCCTATTTTGCATTGTGTTCAATGGGCTGACTTTTACCGGTCTGACATCATAATTACACATGGTGATGCGTGAGAATTACTGCCTGTGAAAAATGCATTCATGATCTTTTGTTTGCTTGCCCTTTACTTTGAAGGTATACTGATATAGCACTCCACGTGCAATCAGAATATCTGCTGGGTGATATTTTCATCTATTTTATCCAATAAGGGACATGATGTGTGAAGCTGGTCCCATCGCGCCTTTTTGCATAATTTATTAAAGGGTGCAGACGGAGATGGGGCCAATATGTCAAAAGTAACAAGCGCTTTGTTCAGTGATTTGTATCAACTTGAAGGCAGTACATTATCTGTTGGAAAAAAGTGATAGAATTTTGTGAATCTCTATGTCATGCTATTTAAAATTTACGTTTTATCCAGCGAATTACGCTGCTTTCAGAGAAACTGTACATTATAGGTTGCAGTATTCTAAATATAGCATGGGCTTGGCCACGCCCCTTTCCAGGAGTGACCCGAGCCAGAAGTGAGAGGTCACAAAAATTAAAACCATGCCAGATAAATGTTTCAAAATACATTTTCAGAGTTGTTAATTAATAAATAACATTTATTAAAATGAAAGCATTGATTTTCATTTTTACCATATGTATTTTTTAAATATGAAATTGTGAGATTAACCCCCACTCAAAAAACAGGTAAATCTTTACTGCGGTTATGCATGTTAACAAATATGGCGGCCCCCATGTAGTTCTGTAGAGGAAACATGCTGAATTTTATCATTTAGCACATTTGACTTGGACTTATCTTGAAAGTAGACACATCTTTTTGAATTTGTATGTTTAGTTTTATTGTTTATCTTTGGAAAAGCTTGCATTGTGGCCTATGGGAAAGCAATTAGTGTACTTTAACCTCTAACATGAAACCACAAAAACTACATTTAACTGAATCAACTCCACAAATATATAGCCAACATTTCAGGCAACAAAAAACGCATTAATGACAGGCTACGAACCTTGTGAGCTGACAAACGACTCCTGACTCTCTGAAATCCTTCTTTGGACAGGGGTGAAAGATGACAACATGGTGTACATTTTGTCTGTGTTGGCAAGGTTTAGGGGAGTGTACCCCAAACACGTGACGGCTGACAGTAATCTGGCTCCACCATGCTGCAACAGCACTCGACCCACCTCCAGTCTCTCGTTGATTACCGCATCATGTAGCGGAGTTATGCCTTCACCATTTACTGCCACTAAATCCACCTTCTTACATGCTACAGTTCCTGTAAACAATTGAAAGTTGTTTAACGGCTCATCTACACATTGTTTAGGTTATTATCTCTACTGGCCAAGGGCCAGCAGAGCTTATGGGATGGCGAGTTGTGCGTTGTCCGTCCGTCGTTAACTTTTGTCTCGTTAAGATGATAGGGCCTTAATTTTTATCTGATCTTTACCAAACGTTACCAGACTGCTAATATCAATGAAAGCTCGGACAGCCAGATCTGACCACTAACAGCGGAGTTATGGCCCTTGATTTAGTTAAAAATGCTATATTTTGCCTCAAGACAATAGGGCCTTCATTTTTCATTTTATCTTTACAAAAATTTAACAGATTGTTAATATCAATGAAAGCTCGACAGGTTCAAAAGCCAGCCATATCGGACCAGTTACAGCGGAGTTATGGCCCTTGATTTAGTTAAAAATGCTATAACTGCCTCAATAAGACGATAGGGCCTTCATTTTTCATCCGATCTTTACCAAACTTTACCAGATTGTTAATATCAATGAAAGCTCGGACAAGCTCGAAAACCAGCCAGATCGGACCAGTATCATCGGAGTTGTGGCCCTTTAGTTAAAAATGCTATATTTTGCCTCGTTAGGATGCTAGGGCCTTCATTTGTCATCTGATCTTTACCAAACTCTACCAGTTTAAAAAAAATAAATAATATTTTTGATTTATTCACTTTTTCAATATTATTATATTTTTTCTTTTTTTCTTTTTTTTTCTTCTTTTTTTTCTTTTTATTATCTCTACTGGCCAAGTTCGAAAACCAGCTTGATCTGACCAGTAACAGCATGGTTATGGCTCTTGATTTGGTTAAAAATGCTATATTTTGCCTCTTTAAGACGATAGTCACTCGCTTCATTGATGTTATAAGAGCCATGTTAGCCAGTAGAGCATCCAAAGGGTCTTGTTTCAAGCTGCCCCAGAGAGAGGGGAAGGATACATAAGGAATCCGGAAACCCTGCCCTACTCTACTGCCCCAGAGAGAGGGGAAGGATACATAAGGAATCCGGAAACTCTGCCCTACTCTTACTGCCCCAGAGAGAGGGGAAGGATACATAAGGAATCCGGCAACCCTGCCCTACTCTACTGCCCCAGAGAGAGGGGAAGGATACATAAGGAATCCTGCAACCCTGCCATTCTCTACTGCCCTAGAGAGATGGGAAGGATACATAAGGAATCCGGAAACCCTGCCCTACTCTACTGCCCCAAAGAGAGGGTAAGGATACGTAAGGAATCCGGAAACCCTGCCCTACTCTACTGCCCCAGAAAGAGGGGGAAGGATACGTAAGGAATCCGGAAACCCTGCCCTACTCTATTGCCCCAGAGAGAGGGGAAGGATACATAAGGAATCCGGCAACCCTGCCCTACTCTACTGCCCAGAGAGAGGGGGAAGGATACATAAGGAATCCGGAAACCCTGCCCTACTCTACTGCCCCAGAGAGAGGGGAAGGATACATAAGGAATCCGGAAACTCTGCCCTACTCTACTGCCCCAGAGAAAGGGGAAGGATACATCAGGAATCCGGAAACTCTGCCCTACTCTACTGCCCCAGAGAGAGGGGAAGGATACATAAGGAATCCGGAAACTCTGCCCTACTCTACTGCCCCAGAGAGAGGGGGAAGGATACATAAGGAATCCGGAAACCCTGCCCTACTCTACTGCCCCAGAGAGAGGGGAAGGATACATAAGGAATCCGGAAACTCTGCCCTACTCTACTGCCCCAGAGAAAGGGGAAGGATACATCAGGAATCCGGAAACTCTGTCCTACTCTACTGCCCCAGAGAGAGGGGAAGGATACATAAGGAATCCGGAAACTCTGTCCTACTCTACTGCCCCAGAGAGAGGGGAAGGATACATGAGGAATCCGGCAACCCTGCCCTACTCTACTGCCCCAGAGAGAGGGGAAGGATACATAAGGAATCCGGAAACTCTGCCCTACTCTACTGCCCCAGAGAAAGGGGAAGGATACATAAGGAATCCGGAAACTCTGCCCTACTCTACTGCCCCAGAGAAAGGGGAAGGATACATAAGGAATCCGGAAACTCTGCCCTACTCTACTGCCCCAGAGAAAGGGGAAGGATACATAAGGAATCCGGAAACCCAGCCCTACTCTTACTATTGAATTGATTCCTGCCATTCTTTAAAGAACGAGGCAGACAGACCACCCAGATTATGTCAACATCTGACAGAGAGACTAAGGGAAAGTGTCTCACCCAAGAACACACCGACAAAACAATCACGCTGGTGAGATTGAACACAGATCCTCCAGTTTCAAGTCCACTGTGCAATCAACTTAGTCACAACAGCAGGAGAAGTAGCAGACTTTGTTTTACCAAGTCTGTTCAAGCAGACTTTGTTTTACCAAGTCTGTTCAAAAGAGGCAATAAAAAGATGCAACACCTCTCATGCCCGAAACTGGTTTAAGTGATAATCTTCTTTAAAGTCATAGAGATTGGGCTTGATGACTCAAATGGATCAGTAAGTAATAACACTAACGATATAAGAGACAACTGTTTCAGTTCTCAAATATCATTGTTTCTCTAATAGCAATTTTGTTTTTCACCCTTTTGGGAATGGTACCGCTACCTGTTCAATTGGGATTTTATTTGCCTTAAATTGTGACTTTTTCACTGTCAAACAAAAGCATTAATGTCTGCTTAAAAAGACTCTGCAAACACATTACCATGTATACATGTGCAGTGCAGCAGTCTTATGACAACTGATGATCTTTAAAGAGAAGCTTCTAGCAACATATTTGTTCCGATTTTATTTCAAAATTTAAACTGCTCAGTTCGAAACTTTTTTAACTATAATATCCTTTTTGCAATTGGGAATGAATGGTTCCTTTTATCGGTATGGAAAAAGCCATACTTTTTGCAACTGGAAATGGGTCCTTTAATCGTACTTTAATCGTACTGATAAAAGGACTCATTTCCAATTACAAAAAAATATGTATTTTTCTCACGTATTGCTGTCTATTCACATGATTACATTAATTTGCTAATTTAAATCAAGTGTGTGCAAATGTAATGGTCTTATATATTGAGCAATACTTTTACTTATTGTTGGGTCATCCGTTTATTTTTCAGAGATAGTATATTTGGACCCTTTCGCTGACAAATTTTGTCGTCTGCTAAAATGTGAATCCAAAACATTCCGGTAATATTTTATATATAAAGTGTTATGAAAAATAATCTTACTTAGTGGCGAACAGTGTAAACCCTGATCAGCCTGCACATAGTTTGCATGTTGATCTGGGCCTACTCTGGTCATAAAATCAATGTTTTCGAAGGTAGCAGCAAAAGGGTTAAATGACCTGAACATTCAAGCTTTGTGAAACTTACCCTTGATGAAGAAATGGTCCACCGTCTTAGAAGGTACAAATTTAACAAGTTCTTTGACGCATTCCAGGCTACCATGGTTACAGGCTTCGTGTAGTGGCGTCCAACCAGCATTGTCTTTCACATTCACGTCTATACCTGAATAAGTAAGGCAATCTTCTACCTTCATTACAGAGAGTATAACATGGAACCAAAATCTCCAGTTTTGATTGTACAAGAGTAAAACTTTCTGAAGTACACAAGAAAAGGTTGTATACATTTTCCAATAAGAATATCCAACTGGTAGTGAAAACAATATCCACATCTCCAATTCATTCCTTTCTACCGGTATTTCATGTTGATAATTTCAAGTTGTTTCGTTCAATTCATGTTTTTAAGCAATCCCAACCCTCTAAACCCAAAAGGAATATCATAATGACATTTCAACCAAGTCTTCTAACAGAACTGAAGTTATTGAGCCACATTGTTCTATTTATAGTAAAGGTGACCTTGACCTTAGATACTATTGACCTGAACAGCAATCGCACTAAGAAAACCCAATGATGAATTTTGACCTAAATATACACACTATCATCTGTTTAGTGCTGTGTGGCAGCCATCAAAAGTTGCCCCGACTACCAATCAGTAGTGCTATTACTTACTGGTCCTTTGGGATCATCAAGCCCAATCTTTGTGGCTTTAAAATAGAATAACGCTAAAGCCAGTAATAATGGGTGTGAGAGGGGTTGCGCATTATATTATCTCTCATGAACGGACTCAATAAAACCAAGTCTGCTACTTTTCTCTCGTTTGTGTTTGTTGCTTCCAAGGGATCCCCTTTTCAGTATTTATTAAAATATTGACTGGGCACTTTATTGCACAGACAGCCTTCATGTTCGTCAAAATGTCATGTCCACATTTTAGCTATGTAACACATGGATAATGTCATGTCTGTAGGTCAGCTATGTAACACATGCGAAATGTCATGTCTGTATGTCAGCCATGTAACACAAGATGAAATGTCACGTCTGTATGTCAGTCATGTCACACATGTGAAATGTGACAGGCGTATACATACCAGGAACTTTGAGCAGCCGTTTCAATTCTGCCACATTATTCTTTATACATGCACCGTGTAGCACCGTCTCGCCTTTAGCATTCCTTTTGTTGGCTTTATTCCTCAGCTTCTCATACCCAGCTATGTTTACATCCGTGTTTTCGTACAAACATTTCAGCGAATTTTCAGGTCTGTCACACTGTCGAGCTCTATAGGAAATATATTTTAAACAAATGGTTTTCAAAATGTCTAGGTTTTTGGTACTTTATAATGTCTACATTTTTTAAAAGACGAGTCTAGAAATGTACTATCATGCTATAACCATTCTCACCATTCAGCAAATGTTATGTTTAAGGGACACTTGACAATCTTGAGTTTTATTCAAACATTAAAAGCTGCACCTTGATTTATTTATCCGGCCTTCTTTTGACTTCAAAACCGCCTGCATACAATTGAATAACAAATTGAGATTTCAATTTTCATGGTTATTCTACCAAATATTTAAATGTATTATTGGTGCAATATTATCAAAAGTTAGTTATGTAAAAACAATTTGCTTTAAACTATTCTAATAATTAATATTAATGATTGCAAATATGCAAGTTATGTAGAAATACTAACGAGACGTCGCAAGTTTTAAACGATGCAAGATTGCCATGTGTCCCTTTAAACTTTCATATCAGCGCCCGTTTAATACACGTTATGTTATAATGTTACACTGTAACAAGGAATACAAGAGCTGTCGATAACAGCGCAGCTCGACTATTCGATTTTTCGGAGAATAATAAATTTATAGCTAGTATATACCATCAGAAAACAAGGCTACAACAATGTGGGGTTGGATTGGGAGCACAACATAACTATGTGTAAGAATTGACCAAAACTACACAGAAATATGGAAAAAAAAAAAATGAAAAAAAAAA
This sequence comes from Cyrtodaria siliqua, assembly GCA_037043455.1. Lineage (NCBI taxonomy): Eukaryota > Metazoa > Mollusca > Bivalvia > Adapedonta > Hiatellidae > Cyrtodaria > Cyrtodaria siliqua. Next base: position 216,993 of record JAWPHD010000230.1, on the reverse strand, counting down.
ATCGAGTTTTGAGTGGAGTGCAGGGTGGGGGTGGGAGAGAGGCGGGGGTGGATGGTGTGGGGAGTGGGGGTGGTGAGGGCAACATATATGTGTAAGAAGCTATGTAATATATGTGTAAGAATTGACAAAAGCAACACAGAAATATGTAAAAAAAAAAAAGTTTCAAGTGGGGGTGGGGTGGGGGGAGCGGGAGGGGGGTTAGAGGGGTGGTGGGGGGTTGCAACACATATGTTTAAGAATTGACAAAAGCAACACAGAAATATGTCAAAAATATATATAATAGTGGGGTGGGGTGGGGTGGAGTGAGGTGAGGGGGTCGTGTGGAGCAGGGGTGAGGGTGCGAGGCAGGAGTGGGTTGGGGGGGGGGGGGGGGTGATGGGGTGAGAGGAGGGGGGGGGGGGGCAGGGAGGGTTGCAACATATATGTGTAAGAATTGACTAAAACAACACAGAAATATGTAAAAAAAATTAAAAAATAAGGAGGGGAGTGGGGGCGGGGGGTAGGGTGGGGGCGGGTTGGGAGGAGGAGGGAGGCCATGACCCAGTATGGGTGAAGTAATAAGATGCATAATGCTATAACAAATCCCAAACCAAAATTATAGATATATACATGCTTACATGCAAACCTAGATCTGCATTTATTGCACATTTTATGGGCCATCACAATTTGGGTTCCATGGGAGCCCAGAATTTGCAGAAGAAAAAATTACTTATCCAACCCTTTACAACATACTATAAGGAAACCAATTTCAAAATTTAGTTCAGCTAGGACAAAAAATGTAAGAGATATAGACCTGTAAACACAGCTTACACGCAAAATTTGATGTGAAACAGACATATTTTAAGGGCTATCAGAATTTGGGTTCCATGGGAGCCCAGGGGTTACAGGAACCAAAATTACTTAAGCAGCCCTTACGATAATGCTAAAAGGAAGCTAATGGCCAAATTTGGTTGTGCTAGGGTAAGAATTGTAAGAGATATAGACTTGTAAACACAGCTTACACGCAAAATTTGATGTGAAATGGGGCACATTTTATGGGCTATCATTATTTGCGTTCCCTGGGAGCCCATGGGTTACAAGAACCAAAATTGCTTATGCAGCCCTTAAGATAATGCTACAAGGAAGCCCATGAACGAATTTGGTTGTGGTAGGATAAGAAATGTAAGAGATATAGACTTGTAAACAGCTTACATGCAAACCTTGATGTGGGACGCCGACGCCAATGCCGACGCCGGGGTGATTACATAAGCTCTCTTATTCTTCGAATAGTCGAGCTAAAAATGGCTAACATGATCAGAACAAAAGCAACCGCGTATGGAGGGCCTCTCCAGTTTTGGCTTCATTTAAAGCCCTCTCCAGTTTTGGCTTCATTTAAAGCCCTCTCCAGTTCTGGCTTCATTTAAGCCAGATTGATTTCAAAGCAGTAACAAGAAATATTTTGTAAGCAGTGGAATAACTAGGAAGTAGTATAGAGTAAAACTACTTTTTAAGAAGCCAACCTGGCCCCATACTCTCTGCCAATATCCCATGCTCAGTCTGAAATATTTATTTTAGCTACAACTTTTTTCAGTGTCCGAGTGTTTTCCATTGTGAATCTTTCAGGACAGCTGTAATATTTGCTTAACTTTATTTGTGTAAAGTTTCGAGTAAATGCATTTCCTTACCAGTAAGATTCAAGTAAATGCATGTCCTTACCGGTAAGTTTCGAGTAAATGCATGTCCTTAACAGTAAGATTCGAGTAAGTGCATGTCCTTACCGGTAAGATTTTCTAAATGTTATAGCTGAGCTTGAGATTTCGACTCAAAAGTTTCGAGAATTCGGGGCCTGTAATCTCACTCACGTAACATGTCCTTTTAATGAACATAACTCATTCAATTATATCATTACTTTGCAACAGATGAAAGACATTGAACGAATTTAGTTTCTGGCAATAGAATATTGTTTGTTTAAACAAGAGACCAAAGAGGGCCTGTGGACGCTCTACTGGCTCAAGATAAAGTTTATGTATAAGGGGCCATAAGTCTTTCAAAAATCATTCAACCGGAGCATGGTACTGATCATCCCTGCAAAGTTTCGTTGAAATCCAGCCAGAGGTTCAGGAGAACTAGTCTAGACAAAGTTAGTGTATTAAAACCTTTAAGGGCTCATACCTCTGCCAAAATTAATTTAACCAGAACATGGCAATGACAGGTGCAACTAGGCTTAGTACTGATCATCCTCGCCAAGATTCGCTGAAATCTGGCAAAAAGTTCAGAAGAGACTAATCTGGACAAAGTTTGTGTATTAAAACATTTAAAGGGTCATACCTCTGCCAAAAATCATTCAACCGAAATATGGCGATGATATGCACAACTAGGCTTGATACTGATCATCCCTGTCAAGTTTCGTCTATATCCAGCCGTTCAGGAGAACTAGCCCGGAAAAAAACTGTGGTATCAAAATCCTTTTAAGGGCTATAACTCTGCCAAATATCTGTATACCGGAACGTGACGATGACATGCACAACTAGGCTTGGTGCTGATCATCCCTGCAAAGTTTCATTAAAATCTGGTGAGGGGTTCAGGAGAAGTAGATCAGACAAAGTTTGTGTATTAAAACCTTTAAAGGGCCATAACTCTGCCAAAGATCATTCAACCGGAACACGGCGATGATTTGCACAACTAGACATAGAATCGATCATCCCTAAAAAGTTTCGTTTAATCTGGCCAGGGGTTCAGGAGAACTAGTCGGAACAAAGTTTGTGTATTAAAACCTTTAAAGGGCTATAACTCCGCCAAAATCATTCAACTGGAACACGGTGACTATGTACAACTAGGTTTGGTACTGATCATCCCTGCAAAGTTTCAATGAAATCCGGCCAAATGAAGGCCCTTTCGTCTTAATGAGGCCAAGATATAGCATATTTCAGAAAATCAAGGGCCATGACTCTGATGTAAATGGTCCAATCTGGATGGTTTTCGAACTTGTCAAGCTTTCATTGATATAATCTGGTAAAGTTTCTTAAAGATCGGATGAAAGATGAAGGCCCTATCGTCTTAACGAGGCAAAATATAGGATTTTTAACCAAATCAAGGGCCATAACTCCACTGTTACTAGTCTGATCTGGCTGGTTTTCAAACTTGACTGAGCGTTCATTGATATTAACAATCTAGTAAAGTTTCATAAAGATCGCATGAAAAATGAAGGCCTTATCCTCCTAATGAGGCAAAATATAGCATTTTTAACTAAATAAAGATCAGATGAAAGATAAAGGCCCTATCGTCTTAACGAGGTAATATATAGCATTTGTAACTAAATCAAGGGCCATAACTCCACTGTTAATGGTCCGAACTAGCAGGTTTTTGAACTTGTCTGAGCTTTCATTGATACTAACAATCTGTGCAAGTTTGGTAAAGATCAAATAATAAATGAAGGTGGTAGAGTGTAAACAAGGCTTAATATGGTATTTTTCAGCAAAACAAGGGCCATAACTCCGGTGAAATTATTTCGATCTTGCCGGTTTTCGAACTTGTCCAAGCTTTCATTAATATAAAGACACTGGCAAAGTTAAGTAAAGGTCCGATTATTATTGAAGGCCCTAACATAAAGGTAGCCTAATTATGGCGGTTGAAGAGAACTGACTTTTGGACAGGAGAAATGAAAAAAACTTGTGATATAATGCATTAAAAGTTTGAAATACGTATTTGTTTCGAAATTTATTCATTGTATTTATCAGTCGTGTCAACTTTGCACAGAAAAGATGCACTTGGCGTTTGTATTTTTCTGGCGATTGATTGCATTTTCAAGCGCGATGTTGGCCAAACTGAAAAGTTGTCGGAAAATTCACAGATTTGATCCCAATAATAAATCACCACAGGTATATAAGATTGTGTTGGAAAAGACAACTAAATTATAACTACCTTTTAATTTTCCCCGTTTCATTATTTGATCGCCTATGCTTATTTTGGACAGAAAAGGTGCACTCGCAGTTTTGTGCGAGTGCTGAAAACTTCTACTCGCTTTTCTTAAATCATTTCGCATTTTGCGAGTTTGCGAGTGCTAAATTTGAGCCCTGAGGTGTAGTCACGGGAAATTTGGTTACCAACGTTCTACCTATTGGCGAACCAACGGCTAACAATGGTTACAGAGAGTGTTTTCGGTAATCGACGGGAGAACCCCGAATGCGCCCTATCTCTAATCTCTATAGTGGTGTCTTTATGTCCTCTCAATAATGAGGAGAAATTTAGAACTGAAACTGCTATTCCTTCCAACCCCAACCCCAACCCCAACATACCGTTTGACCGTGGATTTGAGAGAGGTCTGTTTACTGCCTAGACTGACATGGAACCTGGGCAGCAGGAACAGGTATCGACTCACCTGTAGATATACATGATACAAACTATACACCTGCAGGTACATAAACATTGATTACACCATAAAAACAGTCTTGATATGATGGGGATAAAGGACTAGATAGATAAGGAGCAAAATTGGCCCCACCCCCAATATTGAAAATTTGAATGCATACATTTTTAATACCCATCATTATTAAAACTCATTAAGTGAGCTTACCATCTGTCTCCATACAATCTCACAAAGCTAATGAACTTACCACCAAGTCTCCGTGCAATCTCACAAAGCTAGGGAACTTACCACCAAGTCTCCATGCAATCTCACAAAGCCAGGGAATTTACCACCAAGTTTTCTTGCAATCTCACAAAGCCAGGGCACTTACCACCAAGTCTCCATACAATCTCACAAAGCCAGTGAACTTACCACCAAGTCTCCGTGCAATCTCACAAAGCTAGGGAACTTACCACCAAGTCTCCGTGCAATCTCACAAAGCTAGTGAACTGACTACCAAGTCTCCATGCAATCTCACAAAGCCAGGGAACATACCACCATAACTAAAGAATCTGGTAAAGTCTGGTAAAGTTCAGATGAAAAATGAAGGCCCTATCGTATGACGAGGCAAATTATAGCATTTTTAACAAAATCAAGGGCCATAACTCCGCTGTTACTGGTCCGATCTGGCTGGTTTTCGAACTTGACCGAGCTTTCATTGACATTAACAATCTGAGAAAGTTTAGTAAGGATCGGATGAAAAATAAATCGTCTATCGTCTTAACGAGGCAAAACATAGCATTTTGAACTAAATCAAGGGCATTAACTCCGCTGTTACTGGTCCGATATGGATGGTTTTCGAACTTGTCCGAGCTTTCATTGATACTAACAATCTGATAAAGTTTGGTAAAGATCGGATGAACAATAAAGACCCTATCATCTTGACCACGCAAAATATAGCATTTTTAACTAAATCAAGGGCCATAACTCCGCTGTTACTAGTCCGATATGGCTGGTTTTCGAACTTGTCCGAACTTTCATTGATATTAACAATGTGTAAAGTTTGGTGAAGATAGTATGAAACAAGAAGTCCCTATTGTCTTAACGAGGCAAAATATAGCATTTTGAACAAAATCAAGAGCTATAACTCCGCTGTTACTGGTCAGATATGAATGGTTTTCGAACTTGTCCGAGATTTTATTGATATTAACAATCTGATAAAGTTTGGTAAAGATCGGATGAACAATGAAGCCCCTATTGTCTTAACGAGGCAAAATATAGCATTTTTAACTAAATCAAGGGCCATAACTCCGCTGTTACTAGTCCGAACTGGCTGGTTTTCGAACTTGTCCGAGCTTTCATTGATATTAACAATGTGGGAAAGTTTGGTAAAGATAGGATGAAAAATGAAGGCCCTATCTCCTTAACGAGGCAAAATATAGCAATATAGCATTTTTAACTAAATCAAGGGCCATAACTCCGCTGTTACTGGTCCGATCTGGCTGGTTTTCGTACCTGTCCGAGCTTTCATTTATATTAACAACCTGTTAAAGTTTGGTAAAGATCGGATGAAAAATGAAGGCCCTATCGTCTTAACGAGACAAAAGTTAACGACGGACAACTCGCCATCCCATAAGCTCTGCTTGCCCTTGGCCAGTAGAGCTAAAAACCAACCAAATAACAGCACAACGACACTATAAAACTATTTATCGAAACTCTATCACGGTGTTCAGGTCATATAATAATGTATATTTGCCGACTAAACAGTGTACATATGTTGTAAAATGTGGCTATTGTTGGCGGGATAGCTAATTTAACAACTTACTGACGGAAAATCTTATAAAGCACTCTTACAATAATTGACAGTGAGATGCATTTGGCATCACTGCCCTGATCCTCGGTCAGGAGGTAGTCATCCATGGTGTTAAGGAGCTGCTGACACACACCTACACATAACCATGGCAACTGGAGGGACGTCAGCACACACTGGGATACACTGCGGTCATCAATCACGCCATCTGAAGGTAGGGTTGTAGCTTGAATGTCCAAGATTGATCAACGGTCAACTGTAGTTATTCCATTTATTCAATGAGTCAAAATATCTGCATGTACGATATTTGTGTTTACATGAGTGATTGAAAATCTGAATTTACGTATGTGGACAGCTAAACATCACGTGCATTACCAATAAAGTCAATAACATAAATAGTTGCATGAAATCGTTGCCAGAATTCATCACTGAATCTCCCTGCAATCTCCTTAAGCCAGGGCACTTACCACCAAGTCTCCAAGCAATCTCACAAAGCTAGGGAATTTACCACCAAGTCTCCGTGCAATCTCACAGTGCTAGTGAACTTACCACGAAGTCTCCATGCAATCTCACAAACCTACTGAACTTTCCACCAAGTCTCCTTGCAATCACACAAAGCTAGGGAACTTACCACCAAGTCTCCATGCAATCTCAAAAAGCTAGGGAACCTACCACCAAGTCTCCATGCAATCTCACAAAGCTAGGGAACTTACCACCAAGTCTCCATGCAATCTCACAAAGCCAGTGAACTTACCACCAAGTCTCCATGCAATCTCACAAAGCTAGGAAATTAACCTCCAAGTCTCTGTGCAATCTCACAAAGCTTACCACTGAGTCTCTGTGCAATCTCACAAAACTAAGGAACTTACCACCAAGTCTCCATGCAATCTCACAAAGCTAGTGAACTTACCACCAAGTCTCCGTGCAATCTCACAAAGCTAGTGAATTTACCACCAAGTCTCCGTGCAATCTCACAAAGCAAGGGAACTTACCACCAACTTACCACCAAGTCTCTGTGCAATCTCACAAAGCTAAGGAACTTACCACTAAGTCTCCATGCAATCTCACAAAGCTCGTGAACTTACCACCAAGTCTCCATGCAATCTCACAAAGCCAGTGAACTTACCACCAAGTCTCCATAATGCAATCTCACATAGCTAGGGAACTTACCACAAAGTCTCTATGCAATCTCACAACCACAAAGTCTCCATGCAATCTCACAAAGCTAGGGAACTCACCACCAAGTCTCCGTGCAATCTCACATAGCTAGGGAACTTACCACCAAGTCTCCATGCAATCTCACAACCACCAAGTATCCATGCAATCTCACATAGCTAGGGAACTTAACACCAAGTATCCATGCAACCTCACAACCACCAAGTCTCCATGCAATCTCACATAGCTAGGGAACTTACTACCAAGTCTCCATGCAATCTCACAACCACCAAGTCTCCATGCAATCTCACAAAGCTAGGGAACTTACCACCAAGTCTCTGTACAATCTCATAAAACAAGTGAACTTACCACCAAGTCTCCATACAATCTCACAAAGCCAGGGAACTTACCACCAGATCTCCGTGCAATCTCACAAAGCTAGGGAACTTACCACCAAGTCTCCGTGCATTCTCACAAAGGTGGGGAACTTATCACCAAGTCTCTATGCAATCTCACAAAGCTAGTGAACTTACCACCAAGTCTCCATGCAATCTCACAAAGCCAGGGAGCTTACCACCAAATCTCCGTGCAATCTCACAAAGCCAGGGAATTTACCACCAAGTCTTCTTGCAATGTCACAAAGCCAGAGCACTTACCACCAAGTCTCCATCATGCAATCTCACAAAGCCAGGGCAATCACTTACCACCAAGTCTCCATGCAATCTCACAAAGCCAGTGAACTTACCACCTGTCTCCATACAATCTCACAAAGCTATTGAACTTACCACCAAGTCTCCGTGCAATCTCACAAAGCTAGGGAACTTACCACCAAGTCTCTGTGCAATCTCACAAAGCCAGGGAATTTACCACCAAGTCTTCTTGCAATCTTACAAAGCCAGGGCACTTACCACCAAGTCTCCATACAATCTCACAAAGCCAGGGCACTCACTTACCACAAAGTCTCCCTGCAATCTCACAAAGCCAGTGAGCTTACCATCTGTCTCCATACAATCTCACAAAGCTAATGAACTTACCACCAAGTCTCCGTGCAATCTCACAAAGCTAGGGAACTTACCACCAAGTCTCCATGCAATCTCACAAAGCCAGGGAATTTACCACCAAGTCTTCTTGCAATCTCACAAAGCCAGGGCACTTACCACCAAGTCTCCATACAATCTCACAAAGCCAGTGAACTTACCACCAAGTCTCCGTGCAATCTCACAAAGCTAGGGAACTTACCAACAAGTCTCCGTGCAATCTCACAAAGCTAGTGAACTGACTACCAAGTCTCCATGCAATCTCACAAAGCCAGGGAACATACCACCAAGTCTCTGTGCAATCTCACAAAGCTTACCACCAGGTCTTCGTGCAATCTCACAATGCTAGTGCAGGGCTGTACAAATATTTTTTTTAGCCACTAGTCCAGGACTAGTCACCCTGTCAAAAGTGACTAGTCCCAAAAAAATTGTGAATAGTCCCAAAAAATGGACACAAGTCCTGATTTTTTTCTAAATATGTTAAAACTGCGTCTTGCATACTCATTACAATTCATTACACACAGTAAAGGAAACAATCCTTATTTACTCTTCAGACAATTAATGTATGTTTCAGTGGTATAGATTGTAGACTGCCATTGGGTGAAACAGTAGCAATAGTAAGAATCACATCTGCATTTTTAAATTTCAATATAGATATTGAGTTTCATATTACAGTTCAGATAATCATTTAATGGAAAGAAAAAAGTCATAACTGTATATAGGTAAGGGGCTACAGATGAGATTCTTAACTTTATTACCATTTTACCTAATGAAAAAAAAAAATAACATGTGAATCAACATAAACATTTTATTTTTATGTTTTTGTCCACTACACCAGATGATTTTGACTTTTTGATTGGCTGTGTATCACATTCTACATTTTTCTTCTTTTTATTTTTACTTTCACTTTCGCTTTCACTCTGGAAATTTTCCTTATTTTTAACACTGAAAAAGTTCAACAAACTCATTTTTGAAATGTAAACGTTAGCACTGCCGAATACGAAATCAAACTGATCATGTGTATCAGTTCGTTTTGTTTTTATTTTATTTGTTTGACAGCTAAATTCTTCGAACGTAATTAGTACACTAACTATGCACAAACCGTTACCCCACCCGCCTTTCAAGTCTGTTACAATTACGCTCAACAATACACTGAGAAACAATAAAAAATCACACCTACCGTTTCATATCAAACATGCTTCCATTATCAAACATCCTGAGTTTCTTTACTCATCGAAAGATTGCCGACAAATCGGCCTGATTGCGAATTAATCAACGTGTTAGTGTTATTGTTTCAGTGTATCGCCATTTTCAGCTCACCACGTGACAGACAGGTAATCACGTGACGAACATGTGATTTACATGTGGTAGTCGTTTCATTGGCTAGCGGGTCTGGATTAAAATAGATCGGGTCAATTGATTGGATAATGTCGACAATGCCCACTGTCAATTTAAGTAATTTGGAGGTGGGACTTCCGGCATGGTTGATTGTTGATAAAATTGCCCGGGGTATTGGATGATCGCCGCTGTGGATGCTAATTGCATAATTGCATTACATAAGCCAGTGCAATTAAAGGATTACGTTGAGAAGAATTAGTGTGCTGGGGTTGTTCTATGACAGGTGGCCGACATTGTAAATTTGACAATTCTGGGACTGAAATCTTTCAAACAGTGACACGCCCAACTTTCTCTTTTTTTAAAATTGGACTAGTCCGAGACGGAAATCTTTGAAAAAGTGACACGCCCGACTTTGGTTTTGGACTAGTCCCGGGCGTCGGGCTATAGGATTTGTACAGCCCTGTAGTGAACTTACCACCAAGCCTCCATGCAATCTCACAAAGCCAGGGAACTTACCACCAAGTCCCCTTGCAATCTCACAAAGCTGGTGAACTTACCACCAAGTCTCCATGCAATCTCACAAAGCCAGGGCACTTACCACAAGGTGTCCATGCAATCTCACAAAGCTTACCACCAGGTATCCGTGCAATCTCTCAAAGCTAGTGAACTTAACACCTGGTCTCCATATAATCTCAGAAAGCTAGTGAACTTACCACCAAGTCTCCATGCAATCTCACGAAGCTAGTGAACTTAACCACCTGGTCTCCGTGCAATCTCAGAAAGCTAGTGAACTTATCACCAAGTCTCCGTGCAATCTCACAAAGCTAGTGAACTTACCACCAAGTCTCTGTGCAATCTCACAAAGCCAGGGAACTTACCACCAAGTCTCCATGCAATCTCACAAAGCTAGGACACTTACCACCAAGTCTCCGTGCAATCACACAAAGCCAGGTAACTTACCACCAAGTCTCCGTGTAATCTCATGAACAAACAAGGATGTTTTATCTGCCGCCAAGGAACCAACTCCGCTTGTATTACCGCCCTCCAGGATGCGACAACATTCTGTTGTCATGGCAACCAACCATACAATATCCTGCATCACCTCTGACTGTAATGGTAACAGATGGACCGTTTGCAAATTATGAATTATATGTTTAAAAATTACAAAGGGAAATAACTCTTATTTTAATGAAGATAGAATCTTATGTTCTTATGCCATAAACTACTTCTCATTGTCCTCTATCATTGTGTACAGTTTCATTCCAGTCCCATAAGTAGTTTTCAAGTTATGCTCCAGACAAGAGTTGAGAAGAATAACAAATTTTGGGGTAAATTAAATTGAATTGAATTGGATTTTATAGTCGCACCAACAGCTAAGGTCATATGGCGACTTTCCAGCTTCCACTGGTTGAGGAAGACCCCAGGTGCCCCTCCGGGCAATTTTCGTGCACGGGCGGGCACCTGGGTGAAACCACCGACGTTCCGCAAGCCAGCTGGATAGCTTCCTCACATAAAGATTCCTAGGCCCCTGAGGGATCGAACCTACAGCGGTGAGGGGCAAGTGATTGCAAGTCAGAGACTCTAACTACTCGGCCGAGGAAGCCCCATTTTTGGGGTGAATAAAAAGAAACATGAATAAGGAAGCAGGTAGAACATGTACTGGTTGTGTACCAGTTATCGTCATTCACCAGATTTCGTCATTATCAGTAAAATGCTAAATATTGTGATTATTCTTCGACCCCACTTTTTAAATCACTACACACTATCATCAGACGATTAGAGAGGACAAAATATTTTAGAAATGTTAACATACACTCTCAAACCAACCCGTTTACCTATATAAATACCGTTATAAACAAAACACAATTGGGGGAATCACGCGCTAATGCGCATGCGCAGGAAAATTTTCTTTTAAAACAGCTGACCTTTTACGTCGAACCATTGAATCAATTCGACATGCCCAAAAAATTAAAAGCATGTGCTAACAATTTTAAGCCAAGGATGACAACTAGTTCACGTCAGTCAATTTAAATTTGCGGACAGCTATTTCCTTTTAAATTATGAACGTCGAAGTGAAGTAAATTACATCCGATACCTTCAGTTGAAAAGACATTTTAAATGGTAGATATCATTTTTTCTAGATATTTTTTTTGTGGATTCATATGCAATGGTATATTTATGTTTCAATAAATAACTATACACACATTTTCATCATCCCAAACATGGATTATTCGGTATTAAACTGAACATGACGATAACTACTACATTCGGCTCAAACGACCGGCCCAATTTAGTCTATATTTAGTAACGGTCACGTGACACTTGTTACTGAGGATAGGAACAATGTAAACACAGAATATTTACGGCAAAGGGGTAAGCTTTTCTACCGGCAAAAATATTTATGAGATGACTAGTTTTGATTTAAATATATTAAAGAATCAGCATAAAAATGACGATATCTGGTATGCAGCCAGTATACACACTGTATATGCGTTAAGGTATATTATACAATTTAACAGTATTAAAAGTAGTTATTACATTCTTTCGAAAGGCTAGCACATGTTTAATCCATAGTGGTCTGATTTGTTATTGCTGCATATATATTTTTTCCCCCTGCATGTTATTAGCAAACCTTTTAACCTTTCATTTTTTTTAATTTTCTGACACACGTCATCATTATTGACCTGTAGTATCCTTGTGACATCCTTTTATCATGTTTTATTTTGTACATTTTGCTCACCAGTATTTGTCTCTCTGTGTCGACAGTCTGTATTGTGCAGATGCTGATCGTGTCGGCCATGAGGTCGAAGAGTTCGCGACATCTCGTGTTGAACACTACGTGGTATGATGGGCACCAGAGTATCCGTAGCAACATGTGTCTGCTGCCAACATCCGCCTGGCCCTGACTGCCTGTGAACCTGAACAGGAGTAGAAATTTATTGTATTTGAGTAAACTCATGATTCCACTCCCCCTACTACAGAGTTATGCCCCTTTTCATAAAACTTTACCAAGCACATAACTGGCCATAACTTGAAAAGTATTTGAGCTATGTTCATGAAACTTCACACACATCTTCATCTTACCACAAGGAATGTTGTTACACATGTCCAATAACTCTGCATTTTGACAGAGTTATAAGCACATGTCAGACGACACAAGAGTTCCATGGAACAACCTTCACTGACATGTGCTACTTCAGCAAGGACAATCTAGCTATTGAGTTAACTATTAGTTTGAAAACGGCGGGTGCAATCCTTTAAATAATATGCAGCAAAATTGTTTTTTAAATTGTTAAAGTTTTATAAAATAAAGACACAACTCTGCCCTGGATAAATGACAAGAATGAACTGTATAAAGTTTTATGACGACAGGTCAGTATTTTTCCAAGTTGTGAACCCCGTAAGGTTGCAGGTTAAAGTCTTATGAAAAGGGGCATAACTCTGCCGAAATAGAAGTCAGAGTTATTGGACATGTGTAACAACATTATTTGGGTAAAATGAAGATGTGTGTGAAGTTTCATGAACACAGGTCAAATACTTTTCAAGTTACGGCCAAGGTTAGATTGCAGGTCTAAGTGTGCCGGATGACTGACACACTGAAGGCGACACAATAATCATGGTATTTCAAATATGCAATTCAAAACATAATGTGATTTATATTTATGGGAATAGTGAATGCGATGGCTTGCGTGCACATAATCCGAAAACAGGGAATAAAGAATTCGATATTTAAAAAGCCGATATGCAGCAAACAGGTAGTGATTCTAGGTTATATTTTATAGGTAAGCACTGAAAAGAACTGTTCCTATACTCACAGATGGTACTGTAGATTATGCCGCAGTAGCTGTATAATAAACTTGAGGAGGAGGACATTGTTCCTTCTGGCACAGGTGTTGCCCTCAGTCAGTACACACCTGCAAACAGGAAGTCACCAACTACTGTATGCTACTGGCTAGTATTCAGATTATGCATAGTTTCGATCTGTCACCAGAGATTTGAGCCTTATAAGCACAATAGGTATTTACACCTGCACGAAAAGCAAGAAACCAAACCCAATTTTATTTGTGTAAGCGTTTGACTTACATTTTATAATATCCATAATAAGGGAGGAATATGATATTTTTTTTCTTCTAAATTTAAGACAATATGCCACATAAATTCCTTGTTATAATGCTATGAGGTCATATCACTAATATCAAATCATTAACATTTCCAAATATGATACTGAATACAAATAGAAACCAAATGGAATGCATTTTGTCGGTGCTTTTACAGTCAACTTTTATTTTCATGTGACTGTCAGCACTGAAGTGGGGGCATCCGTGTCCTATGGACACATTTTCTAGTTTTTGGCTACATCCACATATGGTGGATACATCCATATATGACCCTTAGATTAAAGGGGGAAGACACAGTAACTTACCCTATGCAGTTTTTAATCATGTCCCACTCCTTCCCAATGGCCCCTTCTTCACCTTGACCGGCCCAAGACATGGCCTGTAGATACAGCGCCTGTAGGGAGCCAGTGATTGGAGGGTGCAGACGTAAAACCTTACACAGTATCTGATATGAGAGGTTTGCCTCCAGCTCAGTTTCGGCATTCTGTATGGAAGAACGGGCATTTAATGAAACTGTTTGCACTTCTCTAAAATAAGGCCCAAACAATAAATGTCAACAGTGACAAATGCCCCCCAAAGTTAATCTGACCTTACACCTCCAAGTGTGACCTTGACCTTTGCGGTAAGGACCAGATTCTTATCTGTGACACACCTTCTTGTTTTGATTAATATCTGTGAGAAGTTTCACGGGTTCACTTCCATACTTTCGAAGTTATGGCCGAGACATGATTGTTTCGGACGGACTAACAACGAATGGAGAGACTCACAGGTAATTTATGACAGCCGGTGCGATTACTATAAACGCCCTTGCTTCTGGAGGACAAAAAAATATTTTTGGTACTGAAATTCATGTCGTCTAGTAGTGTTTTATTTTTTAGATTTTTCAATACTGTCACGCAATGAAGTCATCTGTAGACCAAATTTGCGAACATAACTTGTAACTTTTCCTCGACTTATTTCCCTTGCATCTTATTCCATCCGCAGATTTGTTAGAATGTGAACATAACAAAACTGCAACAATCATATATTGCAACTCACCCTCAACGTGTTGCATTACAGAAAATATACTGAGTTGACCCATGACATTGTTGAAGCAGTTTATATATAGGTTAAACAGACGACATACATATTGAATCAATGTATATGCAGGGCCCAAATTTAGCGACAATTTGGACTGGCACATTTCGCCAGTAAGTAGTATATTTTGTAACTGGCAAAACGAAAAAGCTACTTGCAATTTCTACGGTTGTGTGTGTGAGTGTGAGTAAGTACAAATATGTAACAAATAAGTAAAAAGCACAAGATGATTCATCATTAGCAAACATGCTAGATTCCATATGTGTCATACAAATACAAAGACATATTTATCAGCAAAACTAAAAAATATTAAAACACCATTGCTATGAAAGCATGTTTCAAACAAGAGCTGTCGGAGAACAGCGCAGCTCAAATATTCGATTTTTCAGGGGGGGGGAAGAGAGAGGGTTAGGGGAGAGAGGCTGTGGGGGAGGGGGCAACATATATGTGCAAGAAGTTATGTGGTAAGAAGTGACTAAAACAACGCAGAAATATGTAAACAAATAAAAAAAATAATAAATGGAGTTTCGAGTGGGGTTGGGGAAGGGGGGAGAGGCAGAGCGGAGAGGGGGCAACATATATGTGTAAGAAGCTATGTGTAAGAATTTACTAAAACAACACAGAAATATGTAAAAAAAAATAATAAAAAAATAACAAGAGGTCAATGACCTTGAAGCTCTACTGATTGATTTTGATTTCAGGAAGTAGTCGCTACAGACTTGTTTTTTGAAAATCTATTTTTAACCGTGGTGGCCATCTTGAATTTCTGGCCGACCTGAAATTTTGCTAGGATCAATTAGACATTAAGAGCAACATTCCTGTGAAGTTTCATGAAAATCCGTCAAGTTGTTTCAGAGAAGTAGTCGCTACAAGTTTTCATTATATAACTCTATGTAAACAAAGATGGCCGCTGGTAGCCATGTTTAACGTCAAATCAAAACGATTTTCGACAAGGACCAACATCATGTCATACTGATCATTTTAGAAAAAGTCCCATATCAATATCTCTTATAGTTTTGAAGAAGTAGTCGCTACAAACTTATTTATTTTAAATCTATTTTTAGCTGTGGCGGTCATCTTGAATTTCCGACTGACCTGAAATTTTTCTAGGATCAACTAGACATCAAGAGCAACATTCCTGTGAAGTTTCATGAACATCCGTCAAGTAGTTTCAGAGGAGTAGTCGCTACAAGTTTTACTATATAACTCTATGTAACCAAAGATAGCCACTGGCAGCCATGTTTAACGTCGAATCAAAATAATTTTCCACAAGGATCAACATCATGTCATGCTGATCATTTAAGAAAAAGTCCCATATCAATATCACTTATAGTTTTCAAGAAGTAGTCGCTACAAACTTATTTTTTAAAAATCTATTTTTAGCTGTGACGGCCATCTTGAATTTCTGGCAGATCTGAACTTTTGCTAGGATCAATTAGACATCAAGAGCAACATTCTTGTAAAGTTTCATGACAATCCGTCAAGTAGTTTCAGAGGAGTAGTCGCTACAAGTTTTTACTATATAACTCCATGTAAACAAAGATGGCCGCTGGCAGCCATGTTTAACGTTGAATCAAAACGATTTTTGACCAGGATCAACATCATGTCATGCTGATCATTTTAGAAAAAGTCCCATATCAATATCACTTATAGTTTTCAAGAAGTAGTCGCTACAAACTTGTATTTTAAAACTCTATTTTTAGCTTTGGTGGCCATCTTGGATTTCACATCAACATGAATTTTTGCTAGGATCAACTAGACTTTATAGGCAACATTTCTGTAAAGTTTCATGAATATCCATCCAGTAGTTTCAGAGGAGTTGTCGCTATAAATAAATGTTTACGGACAGACAGACGGACAGGTGGACGACGGACGCCGCACCACGGCATAAGCTCTGCTGATCTCTGATCAGTAGAGCTAAAAAAGTGTGGGGGTGGGGGTGGGGGGTGTTGGAGGAGGGTGCCCATGCCCCAATATGGGTGAGGTATGAATAAGATGCATAATGCTATAATAAATCCCAAACCAGAATTATAGATATATTATACATGCTTACATGCAAACCAAGATCTGCCTCTATTGAACATTTTATGGGCCATCACAATTTGGGTTCCATGGGAGCCCAGAATTTGCAGAAGAAAAAATTACTTACCCAACCCTTTACAACATACTATAAGGAAACAAAATTCCCAAATTTAGTTCAGCTAGGACAAGAAATGTAAGTGATATAGACCTGTAAACACAGCTTACATGCAAAATTTAATGTGAAATAGACACATTTTAAAGGTTATCAGAATTTGGGTTCCATGGGAGCCCAGGGGTTATAGGCACCAAAATTACTTAAGCAGCCCTTAAGATAATGCTATAAGGAAGCTCATGGCCAAATTTGGTTGTGCTAGGGCAAGAAATGTAAGAGATATAGACTTGTAAACACAGTTTACACACAAAAAAAATTGATGTGAAATGGGACACATTTTATGGGCTATCATAATTTGGGTTCCATGAACCAAAATTGCTTATGCAGCCCTTAAGATAATGCTATAAGTAAGCCCATGGCCGAATTTGGTTGTGCTAGGATAAGAAATGTAAGAGATGTAAACACAGCTTACACTCACACCTTGATGTGGGACGCCCACGCCGACCCCGGGGTGATTACATAAGCTCTCTTATTCTTCGAATAGTCGAGCTAAAAAAGGCAGACATGGTATTTTCTAAATTAAACATGTAAGGTATTTTGATGCACTTGCAAATTTTTGCCAGTACTTGAAAAGTTTAATGGCATTCTGAAAATGTCACTTGCATTTTGCCAGTTTAAATTTGAGCCCTGATATGTACGACTTGGTTATAACTCCAACAAAATAATGTGAATTACCCACTAGCAAAATCTTTAGTAAATCCTTGTAATTTAAATTTCTTGTAGACCAGGTAGTTTTAACAGTTTCCCAATAAAATGGCATCATATATGCGAGATAACAAAAATGATATAAAAAAAATAATCATATATCAGAGATTTAATCAATTGTTTTGTGTCCTTTTTATGGACGGTCTAAAAAATTATTTCACCTCTGTTTGAGTCACCAGTTTTTGTAAAATACACATTTACAATATAAAGTATTTAGCGATTTCTCCCCTACTCACCACTAAAATGGTGTTCATGAGAGTACCAAGCGTCTCTGGCTGCGGGAAATACTTGAACGAGACTCGTGCATTTAGCTCGTGAAGGGCTGTCATCGTGAATCTGTCCTCTAGCGTGGAGTGGATGATGTCCGTCGTGGTGGTCGGTAATCGGACAGCATCTGGCACATCCTGAATATAACAGGGTTATAAAGACCAATCTACATTAGTAGCCCGAAATGAAAAGACAACTGTAACTAAAGTTATTATTGTCAACCTTAACGGAGAAGATATAGAGATGTTGTGTCAAGTATTTTTGTATATTTCCGTCAAATTTGCATTAAATACTCCGATGTATCCAGCCGTTAATAGAAACAACTGATTAGAAACGTACGCTTCATTAAAAAGTCACGCTGACTTTTTAATTCTTGTGTTTACATAAAGATTACATGATATAAATAAACCATTTGGATCTGCACACTTCCTGTGTTGTGCTTAGCGTCGGCACAGCGTGTAGGGGAAACAGTGTAATTAGTACACACATATTTATTCGGCTTAGTGTGTAGTTTAATTTTATTCAGTTTATTTCTTAGCGTAAGTCTCTTAGTTGTAACACTTCCGAGTGTTTCAGTTTATTTGTTAATAAGTATATTCTGCCTCTTATACCCTTTTATTATATTTAAACATTTAGTCTCAATGATTAGCATGGTACATCATACAAAACATTCAGACACCTTAAATATTTATCATTATTTGAAATCTTACTTTATAAAATACATGTTAGTAATGTTAAATTTTGTTAAAGTGTCGCAATATTTGTAGTGCCAATGCGTTACAGCCACATAACGTAGCTGAAGTCATGAAAACAACAGCACGATTTTCTCTTACAGATTGCCGCCGTATACAAGGTAAACTGACAACATTAAAGTGAAAGTATCACGTCGCAGGTGAGTTATATGATAGATATAATCTTACATTCGTGACTGCGTATTATTGACTTTAATTAATATTTTATCCAACTTGCTAATTAAAATCACTTTTACACAGTCACTCATGTAAGATCCTCTCTATATATATATATATTACACATCAACAACAAAATTCCTGATATACAGAGTATTAAAACATTACATGGTACCAGTCACCAGAATTAATACATAACACCTAATATAAAAAGTTTACATTCATCAGGTACTAGTCACTAGCATTAATACATCTAAAGATCACTTCCAATTAGCAATCATTTCACTGTAATACAATCAGTCATCAGAGGTATATAAACCAACATGAAGAAAAGGAACGATTTTTACTTTGATTCTCTTAAAAAATGTGTCCACGTTGCAGTTTGTAGACCACTCACTTATCCCTTATGCAAACTGGGTTCGACTCCATGTCTCGGTGTTGTAAGCATGGGTCATCCACTCGGACATGCAAGTTTTTCCCGGGTTCTTCGGTTTTCTCTCACATCAAGACCCCACAACGCTGTCACCCGTGCCATTGAGAATGATTTGTACAAGCTGTGTAGCTCATTTCGTAATCGATGTAAACAAATTCTATACATTTTAACAAACATTTTAACAAACAATTATATACTGGTAATTACCTCATCTAGTCTGTGGTTGTAGGCAAACATCATAGGACGCCATTCGCAGTTAGATACCTGAGAAACACACGTGACATTATTTATTTTATCCTTAATGTTACATGGCATTCATGCTTTAATTTTATCAAAATTATTTTGAAAGCAAGAATCTTTCAATGCTGTTATAGCGAAAGTTTAACCCGAAAGAGGCTCTATAATATAAACACTTCATTATTTCAAAATAAGACCCGTCGAGAAGAACTAAATCATGGGTCAACCTGACAAGTTTCGAATGAGACTTCAACCCTACTCAGTCATTAATATCATAAGCATTCTGTGTAAGACTACCTTCTGTCTCTTCAATGCTCGGAGAATACCGTGGAGATCCGAGTCGTGGTGGGATTTCCGTTTCTTCAGACTTTTGGGCGTTACCATGCCTACGGAAAAAATAACAAACATATTCACGTTATTGAAGCCCACACTTACTTCCACTGGACAAGGCAACTAGTAACCAAGGCAACTAGTAACAACTTCAAAAATTTAGTCATGCAAAAAACATTTTCTGATTCAAACATAAACAATTTTCCCAATGACTAGAGGAGTTTGTTTTGGGGCCAAATTTTTAACCCGAATATCACAAAATAATTACTATTTTTTCCTTCTTGCATTTGACCTTGGTCCCGTGTTCCTAACCTTTTTATATTTGAACCGATAAACGTTTATAGGGGAGAATGGAAAAAGACAACTATACTTCAGGGTTCAAATTAAAGCATACGGCCACAATGTAACTAACAATATGTTCCTGATAGACATTTTATGCTTAAAAATATATATTGTATCTGTTGACTATTTATGCTAAAGATAATTTTGAAAATGAGGACTGGGAACATACAATAAATACATTAACTACCTGTGCGAGTCATCTTTTCCTCTTTAGTGTCTACACCACCAGGACACGCGTTTTCTTTTGTGTCTACACCGTCACTGCTTGACTGGGTTTCTGTAACTCTCGTACGATCTCCTGTATGTATTACAATCAAAAAGATGTTTTTTTTATTGGCAATCAGTGTAGAGGATTTAAGAGATCAGTGGTCAACTGCACTGCACTTGAACAGCTACTGAAAATCCACTAAGGCTTAACTTTGATGAGATATAAAAGAAGAATGAATACCAGTCAGGACAGGCAAAAAGTTTTCTGAGTTACTCGTCCTAAAAAAATATTTGAATGGTCAAATTTATTAACAGTTAAAAAAATTATCTGAATTTCTACTCGTGCTGCATGAATGAGCACTAGTCACGGCGAGCGGACGAGTGGAATTTCCGTGCCCTGCCAGTTTAAATTGTTCCCTGGAGTCCTTGAGCAGAATGAATATTAAAATTATTATTAGCAATGAATATCCTAATTTACAAAATTACATTGGTTTACAGATAAGGATTTCTCAGTGAAGAAAATTCATAATCACTTTTTTTAATGCCTAACTAAGAACACCAAAATAACTACCGTAACTGTGAAGATGAGTCATGATGTCAATAAAGTGCTGAAGACGTTGATGTCTTTTACCGAGATGTTCAACAAAGAGAAACAATTCGGGTA
Source organism: Cyrtodaria siliqua (assembly GCA_037043455.1). Taxonomy (NCBI): domain Eukaryota; kingdom Metazoa; phylum Mollusca; class Bivalvia; order Adapedonta; family Hiatellidae; genus Cyrtodaria; species Cyrtodaria siliqua. The sequence goes on along the minus strand of JAWPHD010000230.1, from coordinate 195,847 downwards.
AAATCAAACACAAAACTGATTTCAAGTGTAATAAATATATTATTTAACTATTGGACTGATTATAAGACAATCCTTCACTCGATGGTAGGCATGTTGTATTTTTTCACTCATGTGTATCCTTTCATTTGTGAAAAGAACCACACACCTACCATCTCAAGAAGGATTTCCCTATAATCGCACCCAAATAATCTCTACAGTCTACACAGAGCCCCTACCTGTAACAATACTATTACTGATGTAGTCCATCAGGGATACAGTTTTGGCCGACTGTGAGGACGCCTTGGCTTTTACCCTCCTTGACCTCTTCACTTCTTGTGGTACCAGCTTCTCCTTTGCTAATGATGAACTACTCTCAGGAATTGTGCTTGACTTTACACCATTGTCACCATATGAACTAGAACACATAATGTTGTCATTATTTCCTGTTTTGTCTGTCTTTCTGCTTTTACTTATGATCTCCGTTACACTTTTGAGCGAATAAGGTTCTGGTGTTCTTACAGTTTTAATATGGATGTCTCCACCTGTAACAAGGTCTTCCTCGTGTTTCTCACTGCTTGTTAAAGCTTTCACATTTGTGTCTATACATGCTTCGACTTCCATGTAAGTATTTGTCACTGGAGTTACATCTTTCACATTCGTGTCTGTACATGGTTCGACTTCCATGTCTGTATTTGTCACAGGAGCACCTGTTTCATCTGCTTGCTCCATCTTTGGCACAATCAGGGGCTTGAAGAATTTGGTGATGGGTGACATGTTAGACGTCATATTTTTCTGGAACAATCCTCTTCTGTTCTCAGCTAAAATAAAGTGTGAAAATCGATTTTAGTTACAATGGGTTGGGACGACACGAATTGAGTATTACATTGGTTGGCTGAATGGTGTTTTACGTCATTTTCAGCACATATATTACGGTTGATTTTTCTGTGGTGGACCACCCACTTTTTCTGGGTAGAACAAGTACTATATACCTCCCGCATCTGTAAGAATCGCTACTTTCTCACTTACCAGTCAAGCTACCACTGGGATTCTAACCTGCAGTCGTGAGAAGGTTTCAAATGCAGCAGCTTTACCATCCATCCTTACAGTGTATTAGGCAAAATTCAAGAACTGGGTGTGCAAATATGCAAACAGGGTGTGCAAAATAAGTAGCTAACACGCGTTCCGCGCCAATCGCGACAAGTCTCTGGGGTAATTTATTTTCACAGAAAAAGGTGCATTTTAGATCGTATTACTTCTACAAATGTATACAAAACATAACACTATGGAGAAAGTAAGAGTTTGGAAAAAAAAAAAAGTATTTTTTTTACTAAACAACACTTCCAAACTCTTACTTTCTCCATAGTGTTATGTTTTGTATACATTTGTAGAAGTAATACGATCTAAAATGCACCTTTTTCTGTGAAAATAAATTACCCCAGAGACTTCCCACCCACTCCTCCAAATACTGGCCGTGATTTTTTCAAAATCGTCCGTACAAAAGACGGCTGCACGGTTGGCTGGCTAATACACTGCATCCTTAAGTATTCAAGGCAATCAGTAAATTCGTGGAGTCATATGTATCAAATGACTTATTTTAATAACTACATGGCAAATACATGGCAGAGCAGTGCCTTCCAGTGATAATAGCCCGCTCCTCCTGAGAAAGATAACGACCCGAGGCCTTCAGCCCGATTGACATTATCATACTGGGCTATTATCACATTATTTACATGTCTATCTAAATTAATATTGGGGATGGACTGATGTTATATGCCTGTTTGTAGGCTTATGGTTTAAGATTTCAAAAGCTACACTTCTTGTTTCAAAGAAGAAATGTAAATAAACTTAAAACTAATAATCATGGTAGAGCCGTGGTATTGAAAATCTTAAGAATGTTCATGTTGGGAGAATAGAGTAAAATCTACTGTAGATCTACTTAGATCAAGATCTACAGATGAAAAGTTTGCTGCACATTGACAATTATCAAAAACATTTTTTTTTAGAAAATGGTTGTGATAGTTGTACCTTTCGATTGTAAATAACATAAATAAGAAAATGAGTCGTAGTTTACTGATTGATTGATTGAATTGGATTTTATAGTCGCACCAACAGCTTAGGTCATATAGCGACTTTCCAGCTTCCATTGGTGGAGGAAGACCCCAGGTGCCCCTCCGGCAATTTTAGTGCACGGGCGGACACCTGGGTAGAACCACCGACGTTCCACAAGCCAGCTGGATAGCTTCCTCACATAAAGATTCCTAGGCCCCTGAGGGATCGAACCTACAGCGGTGAGGGGCAAGTGATTTCAAGTCAGAGACCGTAGTTTACTGACATTGGTTACAGATTTCCAAAGTTATGAACATTTAAAACTTGTAAATATTACCATGTCCAGTCTATAAGGACGTCGACAATGATTATTAACGTTTGGGATGTCACTGTCTACAAGTGGCAGGGCCATTAACATTATCGATTTTTGGCCATGATGTGCGAGGGCCGAAATGCCATAATGAGTTGAGACTTCATCATACACAATTTGTAATAATACATGTGTTGCTATATTTAGAGACACATGTAATAACACATTTTAAACTCTGAATCAGCATGAAATGTTTTCACAAACAGGTACCACAATACTTAATATAATAACTGAAGTTCCCAAACCTTTTGCTGGAGTGCTGGTCTGCTTTACTTTGGGGTCCAGTTTGACTCTAACTTTAGCTTCTGTTACTTCTTCCATTTCCATGTCCACCTTTGTGTGTTTCATGTCTGCTTGTCCAATCTCTTCTTTCTTGTCAGCCTTTCTTGACCCAGGGATCAGAAGTTTCCACACAGGTGAGGACTTAACCCCGATATTCCTTGCCGATTTTCTGACCACCCCTGCACCTGTTTCATCTCCAGTCCTAGATTTGTTTATGACAACGGCAGTGACGTTGTCGGCGTCATCACTGTCTGTGTCTGTTAGATCTATCACCTGTGACACTTCTGCTACAGATGATTGCGAGCTTATTATCTTCAATGGGGAGTTGTATCCCCCTTGTGATGTCCCTGCTGATTGTGAACTGAGGGCTTTAATTGGAGAAAACGTCACTACTGACTGTGAACAGGTGGTTTTTATTGGTGAATATTCCCATTTTGACGTACTTGGATCTGCGTATAAAACTTTCATATTTGGGGAGGATGATAAAGTTGAAGAAACTGGCGCCAAAACTGAAACAAATGTTTAATATGAGAAACAATTATGCCTATATATCTTAATTGAACGGAGCAAGCACGCATACAGTAAAAAGCGTGACGTAGGACCTCTGTGTCATCCCTTTACCATTTTTGTATAACTGATATTCTCATTTTTTTATATCATGGTTTTATTGCACTCCCACACCGCAAATTATGTGATAAATACAGATATATAGATAGATATCCAGGCCTGCCAAAACTTTTTAACACAAAATCCTGAGATTTTTAAAATTTAAGATTTAAAGCGCGCGAAGAACATTTTAAATGGAAATTTGGAGCGCGCGACTTGATTTTCGCACTATTTTTTAAAAGCGCAAAATTATTTGAAAGACTTGGATTAGTTTCTACCACAACTTTTTTTAATGACAGTGCACTTACTTTTCTACACAGATGTGTGCTAAATGCAAATACAAAGTCAACTCTTATACAAGTTATAATCATCGTATACAGCAGCAGCTATTATAGTTGTACCACACACAAGGAGTTGCGAAGTTCCTCACACTTGCTATTTCAGGTAGGTTGACCAATTAAAGAAATCACGGATATTGCTGCATTACACGTCGTTATGCCACTGAAGGAACTAATTATGTCCTTAGGTGTTAATTGCATATTCAGTCAGTGCATTACACGGATGACCCGCACTGATTCGACACTTGTATATATTCCTCTGACTAGGGAGCATAACATGACCAATTCGGGAAATAGTTGATAAACTGTGAAAGTAAAGCTGTTAAATCATTAACATTTTGTTTTGATGGAAATTCCGGAGATTGTACGCTTAAATCCGGATTTTATCCGGAGAGCGATTGAAAAATCCGAAATCCTGGATATCAGCCAACTGATTCAATAAATAAAATTCAATTGCATGTGTATAAGGGCAAAATACTCAGTATAAAGTGAATAGTTGTAGAAAATATACAAGAACATAGAGATGTAATTAAAAAGCCACAGACCTTGAATATGCCTGTTCTCCTTTTCTCAAATATTCTATCAGTAGGGGAGCAGTCAAGTCATTTCACGTGCCTGAACCGTATAACTCAAACATAAATATTTGGGGTTGGAGGCAACGTAGTTCCCATTTTGCAAGCACGTGCAGATGCGCGGATTTTATAGTACTCTTTTAAAAAACACTAGTTTAAACCTTATACTAGATGGCAAAGAAAACAAATCATATCAGAAGTCAGTTATTATGTCGGAGATTAATCAAACAATCGTGCTGACAGGTTTTATTGAGATATCATAGTCAGAAATCGCGGTACAAATGCGAAGATCGAAAAAAACTAGTTTTTGTTTTCTTCGAAATTGCCAATGTTTCAAAACGGGTACAAAAATTGTATATTCTTAAATATTGTTGAAATTGCCAAGAGTCGAAGATCATTGCCTGTTCTACCTTTTTTGAAAATTTCTTATTTTTTCGTGAATATACATTTTGCGTGCCCGTTTTGAAAGTTGGTACCTGCATTTCACTCTTTCAGAGGCTATTCAAAATGGCGGCAACACAGAAAAACACCCAGCCTAGGGCCAGTCAGTCGCACGCCATAAACCCTCACTTCTCCCTGGACAAGTTCGCACTGTTGTGAATTGAATTGAACTGTTGTTATTTCCATTGCCACAGTCCAAACGATGTGCTAAAAATAGCTCACACACACGGTGTACACGTATTCAAGGTCAAATTATGCAGATGCATGCGTACTGAGTTACACACATAGACATTTGTACAGGAGTGGAATTAAGTCGTTAGAGCTTTATCGAAACAGTGATCGTATATAATTCCAAGTTTTACATGACTGACTTGAGTGAGTGCGTAATTTCTACTAGATCTATCATCTATGTCGGAGAATTAATATTGAAAGTGAAACACACCAAGCGAATAAAATGGTTTATGACTCATGCAGTCATGGCATGGATTGTCTGATTGTCTGTAGCCCGTGTAGGGATTTGTGTAAGTAAATACACTTTTAATTACTGTAGTGTAGGACAAGTGTTTAACATTGAAACATATGAAATGGTGGTGGTTCATATATATTATTATTAACTTAATTCTGATCATTTTTAGAACACATGAGTGATGAATGATTGATGAAAATGTAAGCCTACTTATTCATGAATTATGCCAAAGTCTTACATTTTGGACAGTATCCAGAAAGCGCCACATTCAATTCCAGTTCAGTTGTGTTTTAAGAAAACTATTATGGAAAGCTGGCATTGATAGCATTAAGAAAGTCGAACATAGTTATTAATATTAAAATTAAATGGAACAACATGTTATTTTTCAGGTCTGTTTAAATGAGGCAGTGTTGTAGTGCATTGTGTTACCACAGCCTGTTTTCACAAAGTCATTTCCCAGTCTAACAGTAATCTGTATAACTACATCAAGAGCCTTGTGTAAGCCAGTGTGTAGGTAAGCACAGTTTCAAAAAATCTATGAATTTATCAATGTATATATGTGGCATTGTGGACCTGCACTTTGTCTCAGACTTCTTGTACTAAAAATAAAAAATGAATAAATGGTGTTTTACAGCACATCGATACATAAACAGGTCATATTGTCCATAGTACAGATGTAAAATGAATCGAACAAGATAAAAACATCCTTGTAATACATCTAAAATATTAAACTTAACCAGGACCCTGACTTAACATAATGTGCTGGCATTGACCCAGCGATAGCATGGCGGACGATAACAATTTGGAGCTTTCGGGTTCAAGTCACACATGCACCACTGAGTTTCGTCTGTGTTTTCGGGCAATACACCACCTTCCCTCAGCCTTGTTTGTTCCTCAGCCTCGTTTGTTGTCCAGATTGGGATTGAAACTGGGGGTTCTCTATCCTTCGAGCACCATAAAGAACCATAGAAATATATTCATTAGTAAGAATAAGGCAGGTTCTCAAATTCCTATCATATGTGTCCTCCTTCCCCTCTCTCTGGGGCGGCTCTAAATAAGGTATACCAGTAAAGTGTTGATCAGCCGAAAACATTTTTTTTTTTAATTCATCTTACATGTAACAATTTTTTCTAAAATCATTATTCATCTACATATTTCAATTAAACAACTTGTTAACTATTTAAGTTGAAACGAAATCTGGTTACGGTAAACAAAAGACGTATCATTTTTTAATTTTCCTATGTGCCCTTCCCCTCTCTCAAGGGCGGCTCTAAGTGACATATAATGTGTTGTTGATCCAACTTAGGCCAGAGTTTTTTTGGTGTTTTTTTTCGGTTCTTAGACCCTCCGACCCAATTTTTGTAAGTTTTTTTTTTAACACAAAAAACTGGTAAGAAAAGTAACCGGTGATACCCATATTTTGGTCCTGCATTTGAAACCACCAGTGATCATGTTTAAAAATTAAAGTAAAATTAGAAGTTATATAGTTTTTTTCTGGTCATTGTTCCCACCATGTTCTGTTCAATTTATATTCTTATAAAAAAAGTTCTATAGTCACTTTTTATTCATCTATTTCAACTCACCAACTTGTTACCTATTTAAGTTGAAAGAAAAATATGTATGGTTAAACAGAATCTGTATCATTTTTATTTTCAGAGTCCCTGATGTCCTGAGACGCTGGGAAACTGTACTGAAGTCACAAAATATGGGAGGATTTTATTGAAACGAGTGTCTAGTCACATATATATTATAATAAATTTTTACAACATTATCAACCGAATAAGAAATACTTAAACAAACAAGAATAGAATAATGCGACGGTGTACAATATTATTACTATTTTTTTTGAATCATGAATACCTCATACGGACAGTACTAGCATCAACTTCAAGAAAAATATGTCTAGTAACATTTGTGACTTGAGGGAATAAGGTAATTTTGGACCCACTAATTTCGAAATTCCAAGGATCACCAGTTCAGCACAATATCATATCAACATGCATGTCTGACTGTTGACAGAGGTGGATCGATGGCAACTTTAACTGGACAGTTCATTGGAGTGGCTCGAAATAAGGGCTAATACGAAAATATAAATGTGTTTCTGTTAATCTGACCGACCAAGCCCAATTTCTTTATTGGATTAAAATGATGTTTTCTGAATTTTATTGGATTATAAAGTTTGTGGAATAACAGATGGCAGGTGTATATTACTGGTTCTACCCAGAAAAGTGGGTGGTCTGTCTCCGTCAAAAAAACAACAAACAGATACATGTATATAATATATAACCCCACTTATGTTGAAAATGACTTGCACCATATAAGCAATACAGGCTGAGAGGTGCGCATATTAAAGGGACATGCAGCATTTTTTTTTTTTTAAACGCCAAAATGTTATAATTTAAATATATGCAAGCGTGTGTAAAATCAATTCTTGATTTATCAATCGAGGTGCTAATTCTTGATTAATCAATCGAGGTGCTAATTCTTGATTAATCAATCGAGGTGCTAATTCTTGATTAATCAATCGAGGTGCTAATTCTTGATTAATCAATCGAGGTGCTAATTCTTGATTAATCAATCGAGGTGCTAATTCTTGATTAATCAATCGAGGTGCTAATTCTTGATTAATCAATCGAGGTGCTAATTCTTGATTAATCGATCGAGGTGCTAATTTTAATGCTTGATAAATACTTCAAAAATGCTGTGTGCCCCTTTAATAAATAAAAACAATTATTGTATGATGCAATTTAATTTTTTATGTAATACCCTTTATATTTGGGATGTTTAGATGTAAATATTTGAAATAAAATGTTTTAAATCATATAAATAATTCACTTCGATATCTGACTCATTACATATTTTTTACTTAGTCATGAAAGATAATATTTAAGACCTTAATATGTACGTTAAATGTTTATTGTTTACAATTTAATGGTGAGGCGGCATATGGTGTTAGTCATCTGTGCGACTATATCCTTCCACAATTTTTAACCAATTGTTTCGAACCTTTACATGATGTTTATCTATGATGTGAAGAGGAGCATATCGATTTTGCATCAAAATAAACTTTATTTATGAATATATATTCTTGCATTGTACAATTTTCCACAGATTGTTTTCAGTGCGGTCATTCGTGTCCCATGGACATATTGAGTTATGGAGATGTTTGGTTGCCCATTTTATATTTGTATTCATTTTCACCTCTCACCGCTGCGGGTTCAATTCCCACTAGGAGCTCAACTTGTTGTAGGTGAGAATGTGTCGATTCTTACGGATTGCAGAAAGTATACAGTACTGGTTCTACCCAGGAAATATGTCCTAAAGAAATATGGCCTAAAATGTGCTATAATGACATAAAACACCATTCATCTTTAAAAATATAAAGTAAAAAAAATGGCCTTCTTTATTCCTTCGATACTATCAGAATCATTGAATAAGTATTACGATAGTGTTTCTGTCTGATAAAAAGTTTTAACCGACAAATGGTCTATATTTAAACTAATACAAGTAAGATCCCCTCAAACCCTTTTATGTGTGGGCGATATATTCCACGGTTGATTTATGATACTAGCATGTGAAAGCTACAGTACATATGACTGCTGAGTGCAGTTGCGGATGAATTGAATGTTGTTTAACGGCTCATCAACACAGTACAGGTTATTTAGAGCCGCCCCAGAGAGGGGAAGGATACATAGGAATCCGGGAACCGTGCCCTAATCTTATTATCGAATATATTCCTATGGTTCTTTAACATGCTCAGATGATAGACCTTTACGCGGCCACCCGGTTTACGTCCCCATCCGAGGACGAGGCTAAGGGAAAGTGTCTCAAGAACACACCGACAAAACTCAGTGGCACCACCTGCGGTTACAAATCCGCTGTGTTACTGACTGCGCCCAAGTTGCGGATGACAATTAGACACTGGACAGTCTAGTCAAAAACACAGCAACAAATATATTAACTGAATATGTTTAAAAATGTATGCTTGCAAGATCTTTCAAAACAGACTTTCATGATTTTAGTTGGGGTATGGGGTGGGAAGGGGATGGGGCGCATCCTTTTAAATCTCAGCTCAGATGCACTCCCCCTCCTTCTATCCACCCCAACTCCCATCTTGAACAGTAGCGATTGTTACGTACACTTTCCACATATGAGATATGAGAGGGTGCCCAATACTACCCACTCCATCGAATACGCGCCTGCAGTTCTTGCGACGATAGTCAAGTCAAAATTACATTGGAGTCTAACAACTCGTATTTTCGTGAACTTTTGATAAAGAGATAACATGCTTTTCGTGACATGCTGCAAAATTCATGTAATATATGAGCTAAAACAACAATTCAAGTATCTCCTCGTATTTTATTTAACAAACAAGAGGTCAATGACCTTGAAGCTCTACTGATAGATTTTTGATAGCTAGGTCAACATTCCTGTGAAGTTTCATGAAAATCCATCGAGTAGTTTCATAGGAGTAGTCGCTACAAGTTTTCATTATATAACTCTATGTAAACAAAGATGGCCGCTGGCGACCATGTTTAATGTCAAATCAAAATTTTTTTTGACAAGGATAAACATCATGTCATACTGATCATTTTAGAAAAAGTCCCATATCAATATCACTTATAGTTTTCAAGAAGCAGTCGCTACAAACTTGTATTTTTAGCCATGGCGGCCATCTTGAATTTCCGGCCAACCTGAAATTTTGCTAGGATCAATAAGACATCAAGAGCAACATTCCTGTAAAGTTTCATGAAAATCTGTCAAGTAGTTACAGAGGAGTAGTTGTTACAAGTTTTTACTATATAACTATGTAAACAAAGATGGCCGCTGACAGCCATGTTTAACATCGAATCAAAACGATTTTAGACAAGGACCAACATCATGACATGCTGATCATTTAAGAAAAAGTCCAATATCAATATCACTTAAGAGTTTTCAAAAAGTAGTCGCTACAAACTTGTTTTTTGAAAATCTACTTTTAGCCGTGGCGGCCATCTTGAATTTCCGGCCGACCTGAAGTTTTGTTAGGATCAATAAGACATCAAGAGCAACATTCGTGTGAAGTTTCATGAAAATCCATCAAGTAGTTTCAGAGGAGTAGTCGCTACAAGTTTTCATTATATAACTCTATGTAAACAAAGATGGCCGCTGGCAGCCATGTTTAACGTCGAATCAAATAATTTTCGACAAGGATCAACATCATGTCATACTGATCATTTTAGGAAAAGTTGCATATCAATATCACTTATAGTTTTTAAGAAGTAGGCGCTACAAACTTGTATTTTGAAAATTTATTTTTAGCCGTGGCAGCCATCTTGAATTTCCGGCCTACCTGAAATTTTGCTAGGATTTACTAGACATCAAGAGCAACATTCCTGTGAAGATTCATTAAAAACCGGCAAGTAGTTTCAGAGGAGTAGTCGCTACAATTTTTTACTATACAAACTCTATGTAAACAAAGATGGCCACTGGCGCCCATGTTTAATATCGAATCAAAATCATTTTCGACAAGGATCAACATCATGTCATGCTGATCGTTTTAGAAAAAGTCCCATATCAATATCACTTACAGTTTTCAAGAAGTAGTCACTACAAATTTATTTATTTTAAATCTATTTTTAGCCGTGGCGGCCATCTTGAATTTCCGGCCAGCCTGAAATTTTTCTAGGATCAACTAGACATCAAGTGCAACATTACTGTGAAGTTTCATGAACATCTGTCTAGTAGTTTCAGAGGAGTAGTCGCTACTAGTTTTTACTATATAACTCTATGTAAACAAAAATGGCCACTGGCAGCCATGTTTAACGTCAAATCAAAATAATGTTCGACTAGGATCAACATCATGTCATGCTGATCATTTTAGAAAAAGTCCCATATCAATATCACTTATAGTTTTCAAGAAGTAGGCGCTACAAACTTATCTTTTAAAAATCTATTTTTAGCTGTGGCAGCCATCTTGATTTCGGGCCGACCTGAAATTTTGCGAGGATCAATAAGACATCAAGAGCAACATTCCTGTATAGTTTCATGAAAATCCGTCAAGTAGTTTCAGAGGAGTAGTCGCTACAAGTTTTTACTATATAACTCTATGTAAACAAAGATGGCCACTGGCAGCCATGTTTAACGTCGAATCAAAACGATTTTTGACAAGGACCAACAGCATGTCATGCTGATCATTTTAGAAAAAGTCCCATATCAATATCACTTATAGTTTTCAAGAAGAAGTCGCTACAAACTTGTATTTTAAAACTCTATTTTTAGCTTTGGCGGCCATCTTGGATTTCACATCAACATGAATTTTTGCTAGGATCAACTAGACTTTATGGGCAACATTTCTGTCAAGTTTCATGAATATCCATCCAGTAGTTTCAGAGGAGTTGTCGCTACAAATAAAAGTTTACGGACAGACGGACGCCGGACGCCGCACCACGGCATAAGCTCTGCTGATCTCTGATCAGTAGAGCTAAAAATACACGATTGTTGTCATTTTAAACGAATTCTAAAAATGGCATCTTTTAGAGTTATCGCCCCTCGCTTCGACATTTTACAAGGCGGGTCTGCATTTATCATGCGGTACAGCTTCTAAAAAAAAAATCGGTACAGCCGAAAATCACGAAACTTAAAGCGGAAATGAAATGACATTTCATCATCAAAAATGGTCACAATCTCCCAAATTATATGTTTTAAAAATTCCAAAATGGCGGACATTTTTTTGTTGTTGACGTTGCCGAAAGATGACGTACTACTTTTTCGTTGTCAAGCGTGGTTGCGATATTTGAAAGATGTAGGAAAATATCAAGGCTGCTCCCCTACTGTATGTACGGCAGAGTACTGGTTTCCAGAATCAAAGGACTGGTTCCCAGAATCAGAAAACTGGTTCTCATAATCAAAAGACTGGTTCCCAGAATCAAAGGACTGGTACAAAGAATAAGAAGACTGGTTCCCAAAATCAGACAATGTGCCAAAAATCAAAATACTTGTTCCCAGAATCAGAAGACTGGTACCCAGAATCAGAAAACTGGTTCCAAAAACCAGACGACATACCAAAAATCAGTAGACTAGTTTCCAGTATCAGAAGACTGGTACCCAGAATCAGCTGACTGGTTCCCAGAATCAGAAGACTGGTTCCCAGGTTTTTACCCCTGAAAGTAGTGACATACCCAAGTTATCCATCTTAGTTGTGGAGAGTTTGGATGATGGCGAAGAGGGAACATAGTCGCTCTGGGAGGAGGGCAGGAAGGAGTCCTGACTCAGTGGTAGGGACGTGTCCTGTGATACCCGCGAGGCCAGGTAGTCCATTGGGTCTGCTGGCGGATCCTGGAGTGCAATTATACAAATGTTTGGTACCGCTCGGTACTCTCACAATACAAGAAACTAGTCCAGGTTGCAAAATAGTATTCTCTCTTTGTAGAATTTGAACAAAACTATACTACAGTTACCAACTACCTGGTTTTGTCAAAGGACTGTGCATCAAGTTTTTATTAAAAAATATATAAAATCTATTGGCAACAAACAGAAGAGTAAGACATAATAGCAGAAACTTCCTGTCTGGAAACTTTCATGCGGCTTTTATCAATGTCCGAGACTATTTCCTCTCGAGGCCATCTTAGATGTTGATGCATAGATCTCAAAATTTTTTAGCAGTAAGTTGGAAAATAATACATACAAAACTATGTATGATAACAATATCACAATCTCATTAATATCATACCCCTCAATATGCTAAAATACTCTCTGCTATAAGCGAGATTATCAAAATGTATTCAGGATTAAAATTGTCAACTGATTTCCCAGTGGTCAAATTGGATTTAAACACATGGATTTCAAAATAGGTTTTAAAGTGATACGTTAAAAATTGTTACCTACCACAAATGTCCGGAAACACTTCAGAATGCAATTTTTAAATTTATTACTTGCAGGGTCTATCTTGCAATGCATACTAAATCTTCATAAAATTATCTTGAAAAAATGACGTGCTTTTGCTTTTTGTTAAATGTTTTACACGGTGAGGGATTACGGACGCGTTTCCTATAAAGACCTCACTTCACATTGTGAATGTAGGGGTCTAATTAATATTTACCTTGATGAGATAGTCTCCGATGAATTCTGGCTTGATGCACAGAACGCCATACTCAAACAGGTGAGATACGGAACTAATGCTCTGCTCACTGACAAATATGTAGCCAATGGTGTTGGCCACTTTCTCTGGATTCTTCACAGGCAGCTTCAAGTTAAACACCTGTGCGCCACCCGATATCAACAACCTAGAGAAAACAAGACCATTCTACTTAGTTAAACACCTCTGTGCCACCCGATATCAACAACCTAGAGAAAACAAGACCATTCTACTTAGATTTTTATAAAATATGTAAACTTAACCCAAATACTTGTTTGCTTACCTACATAACTTGCAAATAGTTTTTGTATATTACCAATTGTGGATTACAGTACATTGCACCAAGAATATGTTTAAATCTATGCTAGAACAGAGAAAATTTCGAATTGTATTACTTCTTTTTTTAAAATTATATGCAAGCATTGTTAAAGCTAAAATAACTAGAACTATCGCTGTCATGACTACCCTTGCTTTTTTTATTCAAAGTCAAACAAATGGCCATAATTATATAATAAATTAGGCAATCAACAATGGTTGATGTAGATGGGACATAAGGTTATCAGTTGTTATGTGTATATGAAGTTTGGAAACAACTCATTGAAAACTGTTTGAGGAATGCTAGACTAAAAAATGTGTAACATGACTCTGCGCGACTGGACAAACACAACGCGACGGGACAAAAATGTGTTCTGCTTCAGTGGGATTCCTATATAGCCTCCACTTCACTTTGTGAAAGCAGGGGTATAATAATGGATTAATTTAGTGGCATGCTAATTTTAATCCTTGATAAATACTTCAAGGTTGCCACGTGCTCCTTTAATGATCTCATTCTCAATGTTTTGTTAACGTATATCATGGAAAACCTTAATATACTGAATGAATTGTGGAGTATACCTTTTAATAACTTTTGATCGCTGCGCCCCAGCCACTACCGCCACCTTCCAACCGGTGAACGCTCCTTTCTGATCTCCCAGCAGGAAGCGCCATCTCCTGGAGGCCAGCGCCAGGTCTGCCGGAGCTATACAATACAGGTACTAGATTTACATGCATGTGAACATTACAAATCTTACAGACCAGGATCCTCTTCAAACTACAGTGATATAAAATAAGGTTTTATGTCCCGTTTACATATCTTATTAGGCTATATTATTAGGACAGCAACCTCAGAGGCTGCTATAAACAAAAGTGAATCAAACAGGACATATACATGCCACACACCCAACACAAGAAAGCAGAACAGAGGGACTTATGAATCTTTGCACTCCGTCAGCAAGATAAATTGTGACAGGAGACATATGACGGGAAAATGAGGAAAGGTGTCATAAAAAATTCCATTTAATTTGAAGAATTTTGCTGCAAAATGTTCAATCTGAAAAAATCATACCTCACTCCAATGGACTTAAGTCTTTAAGGGTTATAAACCTTTTATGGAAACAATATCCTGAACTAACACATATATATGGTCAACGGTCCTGAACTAACACATATATATGGTCAACGGTCCTGAACTAACACATATATATGGTTAACGGTCCTGAACTAACACATATATATGATCAACGGTCCTGAACTAACACATATATAAGGTCAACGGTCCTAACTAACACATATATATGGTTAACGGTCCTGAACTAACACATATATATGGTTAACGGTATTGACATTTTGAATTTTGTGATGGTGTATCAGTCATTTAATGGTGACATGGTAGCGAAGCCATTAAATCTGAGTTGCAAACATTAAATGACTGATAATCTGTCGCAAAAGTCAAAACTTCAATACTGGTAAATTCGGCTCTAACATTTGTTTTTGACATTTTTATTGACAAGGTTTTTGATAGTTTAACATCACAGTCATGACTTGATTTGAGTGATTTAATAGTCGTAATTTATCGTCAATCAATCAGATTGCAGCTTTTTTGCCAAGAATAACTAACCTGCGTGGTACCGTCTCTCAATGTTCACATCACACCACTCATACTGTTCCTCATCCAGCCAAACACCTGCCGCTGCTGACCGATCCACATAGTCGGGGTGTAACACCCACTTGCCAGTTGCACAAGCCCCAAGGAATTTCTCACTGCGAGACAACTTTCCACAGATCACATGTGTACAAATAGCCTTGAAATCCTGCAGAAATTTACTTTTTTATTCATCCATTGAACTCTTTTATACAGTTTCAGCAGAGATTCGGAGTGATCGTATTTTCAAGAATAATTTAAAAATACTAACAAGTCATAAGCAAAAACAATAGTTTATGTAACCTATTTATTAAACTGAAAAAAAAAAAGTTGACATTATTGTGCATGATTTAAAATAAGTGGTTAAACTATTATTGAATGTTTTCAGCAATAAACATCTACGCCATCGACACTTCTATTGTTGTCATGATTCAACGTCTCAGCAGTTAATTTCTTTCAGAGTAAGTTAAATGTCTTCCAGTTAGTTAAAAATAATAGGATAATTACTTTTCTTTCTACAAGAAAGCCTAAACTTTTTTTACATGTAATGTTTTCTTTTCATCTTTTTGTTAATTTTTTTCCCTATCGGTTCTGTATCTGATGATATCAACAAATATATAGTTAGGATTATTTATTTATTGGGTATAAAAGTATAGTGTAACAAGAAATTGGTTTTGACCTTTGACCTCTAAGTGTGACCTTGAATTTGGAACCACGGACCTGGATTTGTGCGCGACATGTCGTCTTGTTGTGGTGAGCACTTGTGCCAAGTTATTTGAAAATCCGTCTACGAATGTCGGAGTTATTAACCGGACACGAAAGCACTTCTTTTTGACCTTTGACATCTAAGTGTGACCTTGAATTTGGAACCACGGACCTAGATTTTGTGCGCGACACGTCGTCTTGTTGTGGTGAGCACTTGTACCAAGTTATTTGAAAATCCGTACAAGAATGCCGGAGTTATTGACCGGACACGATTGTACGGACGGATGGACTGACAGTGTGACTACTATATGCCGCCCTTCGGAGGCATAAAAAAAAAGACAAAATATACAATAAAATATTTTTAGAAAATAAAATAATTTCCCTACCTACCAACCCTATTTTGTTTGAGCATGTAATAGGAACCACCCATACAATTTTATTAGGCCTTAGAAAGTACTATACATCGAAAGACAAGAAAAGGTTATTCTACTCCGGAATGAACATTTCGACAAAGACAAATATTGATATAAGAAATTTTTATACACTCAAAGGCACCACAATACCAACAGCTTGATATGGCTGTGTACATGTAAATAATATGTGGACTTTTTCGATATAACACTCATTTATTGACGTAAACTTTTAAGATTTATACATGTTGTAATCCAACTCATAAGAAATCAAATGATTTAAACAAAAAATTAATATCATGTCTAGTTACGTTGTAATAAATGATATAATTGGGCGAGAAACCCATCTACGGAAAATTGTTGGCAAAAATACACAAAACTAAAATAGCATTGTCACTGGTGTTCCAAAATTACAATTATGAAATTTTATGAATATTGAAGAAGGAAAACTATGATAAATATAATTAAGTAGACAAACATTTCCTTACTTTTAAGTTGAAATAGACGACGTCAGAAAAAATCACGGAGCAATAAAATGTTAATAAAATATGAACTTTTAATAAAACAAAAAATTTAATACAAAAACGAAATACAAAAACATAATTTTTTAAAATCTTACATATTTTCTTCAAAATATATATGTTAATAAATTAATAATACCATATATGTTCAATAAACATGTCTTTTTGAAAGGACTATGCTATTTGTTCTACATATTTTGAATAATTATGCTTAACTCGATTGAATTTGTATGATCTATATTTCCGAAGCTGTGATATACTCCTAAAACAGGATTATCCAACAATGATGTAATATAATATTATTTATTTAAGGCAAACTATGAATAATATTTTTTTTTAATTAAATAACAATTGTGTTTGTTATTTCTAGCATTTTTCATAATTTATAACGTTAGGTTGTTTGTTTTCAAGGCGACGCCATAGCACACAAATGACGTGCTCCGGGGTAACTACAGTGAGGTTGCAAATAATTTTATAATATTTACTGATTCATAACAGTAAATATTATAAAATTATTTGCAACCTCACTGTAGCGACCCCGGAGCACGTCATTTGTGTGCTATATTATATGTTAATAAATGTTTATATTTTCACTTTCATAAGTGAAAATATAAACATTTATTACCATATAATTTAATTTACTTGATTTATAAAAGTGTAACAACTATTAAAACTGTCCACGTAAGTTTCATGAAAATACCATCTATTTGTTTTATATAGACTAAGACATGAGAATCATGGCTCTTATGGTAGTATGTACCTACCATAGAGCCATGATTCCTTGTTCTTTAATTATCCACAGGACCCCGTACCGAACCCCCTACGCACTTTTATGGCAAGGTTTCTGAAGGCATCACACAATGCCGCTGCCAAACACCTGCCGCTGCTGACCGATCCACATAGTCGGGGTGTAACACCCACTTGCCAGTTGCACAAGCCCCAAGGAATTTCTCACTGCGAGACAACTTTTCACAGATCACATGTGTTCAAATAGCCTTGAAATCCTGCAGAAATTTACTTTTTTATTCATCCATTGAACTCTTTTATACAGTTTCAGCAGAGATTCGGAGTGATCGTATTTTCAAGAATAATTTAAAAATACTAACAAGTCATAAGCAAAAACAATAGTTTATGTAACCTATTTATTAAACTGAAAAAAAAAAAGTTGACATTATTGTGCATGATTTAAAATAAGTGGTTAAACTATTATTGAATGTTTTCAGCAATAAACATCTAAGCCATCGACACTTCTATTGTTGTCATGATTCAACGTCTCAGCAGTTAATTTCTTTCAGAGTAAGTTAAATGTCTTCCAGTTAGTTAAAAATAATAGGATAATTACTTTTCTTTCTACAAGAAAGCCTAAACTTTTTTTACATGTAATGTTTTCTTTTCATCTTTTTGTTAATTTTTTTCCCTATCGGTTCTGTATCTGATGATATCAACAAATATATAGTTAGGATTATTTATTTATTGGGTATAAAAGTATAGTGTAACAAGAAATTGGTTTTGACCTTTGACCTCTAAGTGTGACCTTGAATTTGGAACCACGGACCTGGATTTGTGCGCGACATGTCGTCTTGTTGTGGTGAGCACTTGTGCCAAGTTATTTGAAAATCCGTCTACGAATGTCGGAGTTATTAACCGGACACGAAAGCACTTCTTTTTGACCTTTGACATCTAAGTGTGACCTTGAATTTGGAACCACGGACCTAGATTTTGTGCGCGACACGTCGTCTTGTTGTGGTGAGCACTTGTACCAAGTTATTTGAAAATCCGTACAAGAATGCCGGAGTTATTGACCGGACACGATTGTACGGACGGATGGACTGACAGTGTGACTACTATATGCCGCCCTTCGGAGGCATAAAAAAAAAGACAAAATATACAATAAAATATTTTTAGAAAATAAAATAATTTCCCTACCTACCAACCCTATTTTGTTTGAGCATGTAATAGGAACCACCCATACAATTTTATTAGGCCTTAGAAAGTACTATACATCGAAAGACAAGAAAAGGTTATTCTACTCCGGAATGAACATTTCGACAAAGACAAATATTGATATAAGAAATTTTTATACACTCAAAGGCACCACAATACCAACAGCTTGATATGGCTGTGTACATGTAAATAATATGTGGACTTTTTCGATATAACACTCATTTATTGACGTAAACTTTTAAGATTTATACATGTTGTAATCCAACTCATAAGAAATCAAATGATTTAAACAAAAAATTAATATCATGTCTAGTTACGTTGTAATAAATGATATAATTGGGCGAGAAACCCATCTACGGAAAATTGTTGGCAAAAATACACAAAACTAAAATAGCATTGTCACTGGTGTTCCAAAATTACAATTATGAAATTTTATGAATATTGAAGAAGGAAATCTATGATAAATATAATTAAGTAGACAAACATTTCCTTACTTTTAAGTTGAAATAGACGACGTCAGAAAAAATCACGGAGCAATAAAATGTTAATAAAATATGAACTTTTAATAAAACAAAAAATTTAATACAAAAACGAAATACAAAAACATAATTTTTTAAAATCTTACATATTTTCTTCAAAATGTATATGTTAATAAATTAATAATACCATATATGTTCAATAAACATGTCTTTTTGAAAGGACTATGCTATTTGTTCTACATATTTTGAATAATTATGCTTAACTCGATTGAATTTGTATGATCTATATTTCCGAAGCTGTGATATACTCCTAAAACAGGATTATCCAACAATGATGTAATATAATATTATTTATTTAAGGCAAACTATGAATAATATTTTTTTTTAATTAAATAACAATTGTGTTTGTTATTTCTAGCATTTTTCATAATTTATAACATTAGGTTGTTTGTTTTCAAGGCGACGCCATAGCACACAAATGACGTGCTCCGGGGTAACTACAGTGAGGTTGCAAATAATTTTATAATATTTACTGATTCATAACAGTAAATATTATAAAATTATTTGCAACCTCACTGTAGCGACCCCAGAGCACGTCATTTGTGTGCTATATTATATGTTAATAAATGTTTATATTTTCACTTTCATAAGTGAAAATATAAACATTTATTACCATATAATTTAATTTACTTGATTTATAAAAGTGTAACAACTATTAAAACTGTCCACGTAAGTTTCATGAAAATACCATCTATTTGTTTTATATAGACTAAGACATGAGAATCATGGCTCTTATGGTAGTATGTACCTACCATAGAGCCATGATTCCTTGTTCTTTAATTATCCACAGGACCCCGTACCGAACCCCCTACGCACTTTTATGGCGAGGTTTCTGAAGGCATCACACAATGCCTGCATAAACAAACACCGCATATCAATAGATCAAACCTTAAATACCACAACTGCATGCAGAAAACTTACCAAAGAGAGGAAAGACACTCCGATATTGTCAGTTAGAGGTCCGACATTTTCATTGTTTACGTTCGAAATAATCTCGTTGTCGTGTGACGTCTCGTTCCCTACTTGGAAACTTAACCCTGCCCTACTCACACACCCGACACTTTCCTGTTTGTCAGCTGTGGGCGGGTTTAAGTTTCCAAATAAGGAAAACATGTCAGCGCGAGATATGTCGAAATGTAAACATTCCAGAAAATGTCTGCTTACAAGCATGGACAGTCGTACAAAAATGCCTCGATTGAGGAGGCATTCTTCACTTTGGTGAGTTTTATGGATGCAGGCGTGGTATTTAAGGTTCAATCTATTGAAATACTGCGTTTGTTTATGCAGACATTGCTTGATTTCTTCAGAAACCCGATACCTAAAATTTCTATAAAGGGTGGCATCATAGCTCTGTGGTATAGGTACATCCAACAGAGCTACGATTCTCACAGCTATGTTTTATACTGTCCTCCATCAACTTATGAGCATCATGGCAGATCCCTCGTAGTGGCATATGGAAGTTTGGTATCAGTTTGTCCATGGGATACTGATGCCCTGTTTTAGTGATGTCCGTCACATTAAATAAAACTTCCATGTTAAAAGTCTGAAAAGTAGGTCGAAGTCATTCATATTGACACATTTTGTTAGGAACATACTGTGGTCATACAGATGTGTGTATTAAGATTGAGAACTGTATGGCTTTTGGAATCGGGAGTAATCAGTAATGAACTTAATAACTTAGAATCTGATGGATGGTCCTCATTGAATACCCCATCCCACAAAGACTGCTTGATAGTGCAATACTTAACGGGCTAAAGTACCTGCAGATCAAAATATTTTCCACCGAGCACTGCAATCTTCCTGGCTATTTCCTTTCGCGCATCACTGCCCAGGCCTGACAACAGAAACACACGCGTGGTGGAAGATTTTGTTCGTAACTGGGACATACTGCTTCAGTGTGCTGTAAAATATTTTATAACTTTTAGAAACTTAATGGAATACAATGTATTACCAATGATATATTTTAAAGTTTTGTCATTTGGGATAAATCTGCTCTCTTCCTAAATGGTCTCCGGATTCTTGGCAGGCCATTTTAGCAAGGCACTGCAGAGAATGTTTTCACCCTTTTGAGAATGGTACCGTCAATTGGGAAAATTTGCGTTGTTTTGCCTCACATTGGGAATATTTCATTATCAAACAGAAGCAATATAGTATGCTTAAATATTTTACAAACACGTTACCATGTATGCATTCTCTCGTTATGTCACTACCCTCACCTAAAATTTTCTCTCCGATTGGGAATTGTTTTCACTCCAATTTGGAAAAAAACATACTTTTTGAGATTGGGAATGGTACTGTTTTTCGGTACCACTTATATAAGGGAAAAAAACACTGCACTGTGCATGGCTATTATTCCCTAGCGACCAGCTTAGGCGACTATTTGAATTCCAACATAGCCTTTAAAACTACCTGACACTTCGCATAACACTGAATGGACCTGAACTAGACAATTTTAACTTCGAGAATATAGCAGACAAGTGTAGTTCACAGTCAAGACGTCTTAATGTGGCATAATTTATGTTCAGTGTGTAAATAAATGATTGTTACTTTAAACATATTTATTTTACATCGATTGCGAAACAAGTTATTGCAACTTAGATTAATCACTCTCGATGGCTTCCTGGGTAGAACCAGTACTAAGCAATGTGGATTAATTATCTTGCTCAAGGATAAATAACATGGCCGCGGCGACCAGAATCGAACCCACAACCTCTCGATCTGGAGTTCGGCGCTATACCACTGGACCACGCACCCGACTTAATGTTGATGTATACAATGTTTTCTGTTTACTTTATCAATTATAAATTGCATATACAATGGGTGATCCAAAATTACGTGGACTTTTGCTATAAAGTCTTTTAATATCAAATACATGTTGAAACAAGAGGCCCAAGAGGGCCTGTGGACGCTCTACTGGCTAAAACAGCTCTTATAGATTTAGATAGATATAGCTAGATATAGCTCTCTTCTCCTATAGATTTAACAAAGAAAAATACAATATAGCATTTTTCAACAAATCAAGGGCCATAACTCTGTTATTACTAACAAGATCTAGCTAGTTTTCGAAATTGTCCAGGATTTCATTGATATACCGCGCTTTGCACAACTAGACATCATACTGAAGCTTCCTGCCAAATTTCGTAAAAATCCAACAAGCCGTTTAAGGAGTAGCGCCGACAAGAAATTTAAAATAAAAATGTCAAAGGGCCATAACTCCGTCAAAAATCAGCGAACTGGAACAAAAGCGTGATATGCACAACTAGACATCTTATCGATGCTTCCTGCCAAGTTTCGTCGAAATTCAACAAGGCATTTAGGATGAGTAGCGCCGACAAGAAATTTTAAAGTAAGTGTCAAGTAATTAAAAAGATAATGAAAAAATTTAAAAAAACAAAAACAATTCAAATCAATCAAAAAAAAAAAAAAAAAAAAAAATGAAAAAAATAAAAAAAAAAATTAGAAAAAAAAAAAAAAAAGGAAAAAAACAACAAAAAATGAAAAAAAAATGAAAAAAAAAAGGGAACAATTAAAAAAAAAAAAAAAAAAAAAATATTAAAAAAAAAATGCTATTGAAAATAAAAAAAAAAAATAAATCAAATTAAAAACTAAAAATAAAATAAACACAGCTTTTGCCTATACAAGCCTAAGTAAAACTGACCCCCAGGGTGGGGCCAAATATGACCAATAGGCCACCATTTGAACAAACTTGGTAGAAGACCATAAGCTTATAGCAAATGCAAAATATTAAACCTTTGGCTTGTGCAGTTTCAGAGAAGAAGATTTTTTAAGTTTTTCCGTATACATGTCTATGTAAAACATGTGACCCTTGGGGTGGGGTCAAATGTGACCCGAGGGTCACAATTTGAACAAACTTGGTAAAGGACCATAAGCTTATAGCAAATGCAAGATATTAAACCTTAAGCTGTTGCAGTTCCAGAGAAGAAGATTTTTTTCAGTTTTTCCCTATACAAGCATTTATGTAAAACTGTGACCCCGGGGCGGGGCAAGATGTGACACCAGGGTCACCATTTGAACAAACTTGGTAAAGGACCATAAGCTTATAATAAATGTTTAATATCAAACATCTGGCTCTTGTAGTTTCCGAGAAGAAGATTTTTAAAAAAAAAGATCCTTTCTAAGTCTATGTAAAACTGTGACCCTTGGGGCGGGGACAAATTTGACCCCAGGGTCAGCATTTGAACAAACTTAGTAGAGGACCATAAGCTGATGCTACATGTAATACATGAGAGCTCTGTGCCATGTGGTTCCAGAGAAGAAGATTTTTTTTCATTTTTGCCTATACAAGCCTATGTAAAACTGTGACACCCGGGGTGGGGCCAAATGTGACCCCTGGGTCACCATTTGAACAAACTTGGTAGAGGACCACATGCTTATAGCAAATGCAAAATATTAAACCTCTGGCTCTTGCAGTTTCAGAGAAAAAGATTTTTTAAGTTTTTCCCTATACATGTCTATGTAAAACATGTGACCCTTGGGGCGGAGACTAATGTGACCCGAGGGTCACCATTTGAACAAACTTGGTAAAGGACCATAAGCTTATAGTAAATGCAAAATATCAGAACCTCCGGCTGTTGTAGTTTCCGAGAAGAAGATTTTTTTTTTTTTAAAATCCTATATAAGTCTATGTAAAATTGTGACCCCCGGGGCGGGGACAAATTTGACCCCAGGGTCACCATTTGAACAAACTTAGCAGAGGACCATAAGCTGATGCTACATGTAATACATGAGAGCTCTGTGCCTTGTGGTTTCAGAGAAGAAGATTTTTTAAAGTTTTTTCCTATATGTCTATATGAAAAACATGCAAAACCTCAATATACAAACTTTGGACCCCCGGGGCACGGCCATTTTTGACCCCGGGGACTTTATTTGAACAATCTTGATAGTCTAGGCGTTGGCGATCATTTTAAAAGAAAAACGGTTGAAATCTGTCCAGAGGTTCTGGAGAAGAAGATTTTTTAAGGTTTCGACCATATATGGTTATGGCAGCCATCTTGGATGTAGCGCTGACCTAATTTTAACAAATCTAAAAAGCATTCATCTAAGGATCATCCATGTGAAGTTTGGTCAAAATTAGCCAAGCGGTTTCTGAGGAGAAGTCGTTTGAAGAAAAGTTAACGGACGGACGACGGACGACAGACGACGGACGGACGACGGACGACGGAAGACGGACAACACACCATCCCATAAGCTCTGCTGGCCCTTGGCCAGTAGAGCTAAAAATGTACCCTCAATATTAAGCAATGTATCCTTTATGGGATAGCTGATATCAGTTTATAATTTAATTACATAGTCATTTTATAAGTTGTCATAGTAACCCATTAACGTGAGAGAGGGGCAGCCCAATTAAGCTTTTTTTTTCTTTTTTTTTCAAATTTAATCTCATATTTTGAATGACCATTATTTCATATTAATCGCGCAAACATCTATGCCATTATAGTCCATTAAGGGCTACAAAAACAGCCAAAAAAAACAAACACTGTGTTACTAAACTGCTTCGTGATTTTTTTTATGTCAAATGAATTAACAGAGCACAGCGCCATACTAGGGGGTCCCAAAGGGGTTTTGCGTGAAAACGTGATCGGGGTGTTTTTAAAAACGTGACACGTGAAACAAACAATATTTTTGCGTGATTGCGTGAAAATTATATCAGCGTGATCCGTGATTTTGGTCTTGGTAAAACGTGATCGCGTGATATGGTGACATGAAACGTGAATTTTTAGTCCTTTTCAGTCTTTTTAGTGTCCCTCCTCCTCCCCCGAGAGCTGAACTTTCGTACTTGCGCGAACATCTGGCACGGGGAAACTACAATCAGCCGAGTCGTGTATCAGATACAGTATAGGCAGTATAGACTGGTGGTATGCCGACAATTTCACTGACATAGCTCACTACATTTCAAGTAGCACTGGTCGGCCTGGAACTAGTCTAATACAGTTTGCTGACAAAAGAGGTCTCCCTTGACTGGATTCCAAATCTATTACTATTTGTATGATGGTCTCGGTAGTACAACATAATACCGCTAGGTGCGCGCAGATGTAATAGCGCGCGAGAATCGTATCTGCTTGTTTATGGACTTCATACCGTTCATCCACATTTAACGTGAAATGTGAAAGTTCTGCTATTTTCAAGTGAAGACGTGATCCTTGTTTTTATTTTACGTGATCACGTGAACACACCCCCGCTTTGGGACCCTCATACTAGTTTCATTTATTTGCCGTCTGGGGTGCTTTTTTTTTACAAACGGACGTTTACAGATGCAACCTGGGACGTCTCATTGCATTTGACCAAATTGTGTGTAAATGTTTCTTGAATGATGTCAAGACACCTACAGGGTTCCGGAAATACGGTTGCCCGACGCCCCGGGCAAGTGGATTTTGGGTGCGGGCAAGTAACCTTCGCAAATCTGGTTGCCCGCCACTTGCCCGACGGACATTTCCATTCCAGAACAAATCAAGCGGCAAACTAGCCATATCAGAATTTCATTTTGATAACTGAATAAAACTGGCCGCTGTTTTTCGCCGCTAGCAATTTTTAATAAGATCAAACAACTTTCAGTACAATCAACAATCTCGCCCCAGGCAGCTTAATTTGTGGCATTATTTCAAAAAACAACTAATTAACCCACACGCGCGCATTTCACACCGTTTGAAAACAACACCGTATCACAATTTATCCTGACACGACTGTCAGACGTGTGTCCATCGGCCAATGAAATTGCGGCATTTATGTCCGTGACCTTTCAACCATAAACACAGCTACTTTCAGAAATCGTTTCCAAATAATCTCTGAACGTCATTTGGACCTTCCACCAATCAAATCAGAAAACTCGTTCTTAATTTGCGAATTTAATGTGTCAAAATAATGATTGACAGACCCACGTGACGTTATGTTTTTGTTTGATAATTTTGCCGAAGATTTTTTCGTAACGAAAATACATTTCTTTTACTCGAAGCACTCGCTTATCAATGCGCTTTTATGAGGTATTTGGTGCATTTAATTGATATAGTCTGTAATTAAACGTATATGGAAGTGCATACTACACAAATAAGTTGCATAACTTAGCGATATGCGCATGTCATGGGTTTTCGCGATTTCAGAACACTCACGGAAGCTTTTTCTCAAGTTCTGAACTTTCGCTTTTGATAAATAAGGTTACTGCTACTACTTCTTAAACAATTCTAAGGGAACCCATCTAATTCCCTTTAGTTAAAATACAAAGCCGTAGGAACGTTACCATGGTTGCAGAAATTGGGGGCCAAGTGAATATTTTTAATAACGTTTTCGTCTTGTTTCTTTGCTTGTCGCACATTTAAATGAATACAATAGCTTCTTTTTTTTCTGTCAACTGGTTGATTGTACACACTGTGACATTAAAAGTTCCATACACTAGCTGCCAAGCACTTTCATTTTGGATGGTCATCAAAACTGATGGGGTTGTGTGTGTGGTGATTGGTGGGGTGGGAGGGCGGAATAAAATGAGTTTGTATACTGTCTCATCATTTTATGATTTAAGTAACACAAAGATGTAATAGACACAAAAGAAGAAAATGCAACCATTTTTTTTTTTATATGAATAAATACAATGTATTAACTTATTCATAAAATACATTCTCCCTTCCTTTTCTAAGTATAATGGTCCAAATTATGCGGCGGTCCGTCCCGTTTAACACGAATAATGGTACAGCGCCAATTTTTGGGGCAATTAAGTGTTTTTAAATGTGGGGCAAGTGACATTATGGGCAGGGCAAGTGACTTTTGAAAATCCACTTACCCTGGGCAAGTGGATTTTTAAAATATTTCAAAAACCCTGACCTATGTTTTGCCGTTCAAACAATACATAGTACCTAGATTTAAACTAATGTTTTTCATATCAAAATGTTTTTTTGAA
This sequence comes from Cyrtodaria siliqua, assembly GCA_037043455.1. Lineage (NCBI taxonomy): Eukaryota > Metazoa > Mollusca > Bivalvia > Adapedonta > Hiatellidae > Cyrtodaria > Cyrtodaria siliqua. The sequence continues at coordinate 168,646 of JAWPHD010000230.1, read as the reverse complement.
TTAAAATTTTAGTGTGAAATGGATAACAAATGATCATTCTTCACTTTATGTAAGTTGTACATTTATAAAATTCAGTGTATCGGTTTAAATTCAGTGTTTATGTCTGATCATTCTTCGCCAAGTTGTACATTTATAAAATTCAGTGTATCAGTTTAAATTGAGTGTTTATGTCTAATCTACCGCAGAAAGTCCACACATAAAAAAGTCCAACACGTATACACGTCGGAGGACAGCGCATATCAAAAATCTTCTCGCCAATTGTAGAGGTGTATTTTATATACTAAGCCCCATAGACTAGGAAATTCTACATCAGTTATCAGAATTTGCAGATTGAATGAAGGTTTAGACTGAACACAAAATTTCACTACTTGTTCGCACGACCTTAATGCAGTAAATAGTTTATCGGTTTTATCATTGTTTTACCGTGGTTTTAAGCTAAATGATATATGCCCTTCTCAAGTTCTGTAAATTCATGCCCCTTAACAGATCGACCTGCGCATGCGCATTTTAAGTTGAAGGTATAAAAAATGTTTTGAAAATGTAACTAGATAAACAGTTAACTATCATCAAATAAATTTCAAATGCAAAAGAGAAAGTAAACAAACTCTTCTCGAAGCATAATTAGGGTCTAAACTTTGAAGATAAACAATTGGATGTTGTTCATAGAATTGCGAGTGCCAAAAGGAAAAGATGGTTGCAATTTTTAAATTGTTTGAATTTTGCGGGAACTATTTATCGGCGCACAGGTTACGATAGCGTGACCTTGACCTGAATAATGACAAATGTTGGAAATTTAATATTTTTTAACTTCGCCTGAAAAGGTTGTCCGTTACAACTTTATTAAGATTAATATAACAAATATTTCGGTACAAATAGGTAAATAAATGTATTGATAATCACTTTAGATGCTTGAAAAGTAAATTTAATGCCTCTTTTCTTGGATATATTTACTAAAAACCAAGAGTGTAGCTCATCTCCCTTTTGGGAGAGGAGATCCCTGTGTTTTGACTATAGGAACCACTCTGACCGTACACAGCCAGATCAAATATCAAAATCATAAAAAGGGCTGGTAAGGTTATAGAAGGCTCGGATTATTTGAATTAATGCTTATCCAACAAGAAATTGCAGCTGTGCTGCTGGAAAAAATGTCGGACAATTCTGAACATAATATAATATTTCAGGGGTCAAGATAGGGTAGAAGGAAAGCACAGTGAAGAGGAAAATGCGAGTAGATAAAATTCGCACTAATTTTTATTGGCTTAATATAATTGGATGAATGATTTATATATGTTGTCACTTTTTATTTAAATGTATGATATATCTAGGCTTATATAATTGCTAGATCCTATATTAAGGATCCGGTGCCTGGCCCTTAAAATCCGGCAAGCTTAGGCTAACCCTGCCTGTCTGATTTTAGGAGTGTGATGGTATGGAGATTGTGGGGATGGAGGACACCTGGGTCGCCCCTGTTATTTGGGGTGAATTTAATGTTGTTTAATGGCGCATTGACACTTTATAGGTGATTTGGAGCCGCCCGAGAGAGGAGACCGCACATAGGAATCTGGAAACTTGCGTACTAATTCTATAACAAATTGCTATTACTATAACAAATAGATTCCTATAGTTCTTTAAGATATTGGGAGGATAGTCTAGACACCGAAACACAAAACCTCCTAGTTTAAGTCTCCATCGGACGGACGAGGCTTATGAAAAGTATCTTGCTGTAGAACACAAATACAAAACTCAATGGCGATAGTGAGGCTTTCAAGTTCAGCGATTATCTACAGGGCCATGTCAGTCCCTTTATGAAGAGATATTTAAAATATTCCTGTCAAACATTTTAGTGAAATTGAGACCAGATGCTCGTTTGCGCTCGCAATCATCTTGTGTGTCTTTGGATGATGGGGACTACAAATATGCGTAAACAATTAATCCTTTTGTGAGAGTCACACATTTTGTTAAATTGTTGTATACACCTCGCTGCGCTCGCCATTATTTTGGCGTTTATAACACCATTTCGGCATCGCTTCGTAAAGCTTATGGCAGTATGTGACATGTGCTTTTTTAACGTTCAGGGCCTCGCTTCGTGCAAAACTTACAATGCGAAAGCGTCATTGCTAGTTTAGTTTATCTAGTTTTTGCTACTCATGTTCAATTTATACTACTGGACACATTTTACCACTGAATAATTGTTCAGCAATTATTGTCAGTATGAAATGAATCATAGACACATATTCATGTTAATCTCTAGATATATTAAAATGAAAGAATGCACTTGTTTTACAATCACGCACAAATAAGACATGCTATTATGAAAGGCCTGGTTGAAAACAATTCTGGTCGTCTGCTAGACAGTAGAGTTGTCAACAGAAGAAGTTTGATAGTATGACCTTTTATCGCTCGTGCTACACTTCATAAAGACAATTTTTAGCTGTAAAACAAATTTAACCTATGATGTATGGGTCTTTATAGGTCTTCGCTCGTTGTTTTGTTATGTACAGTCTATTATATTCTGCAACATGCAGTTCTCTTTGAAATTGAAGAACGGGGCGACTCATGGCTGTGGGGCTGTGGGCTTCGCTTCACGAATCTTACCAAAATATGACTGCTTGATTTAAATTGTTCAGGGGCTTCGCGCGAAGCTCAATATGGGGGATTGCCCTTCGGGGGGTTTTTTGTTGATTTTTTTATGTTACAATGTAATACATTAGATGCGACATATATTTTAAGGTAAAGATACAATGTCACAGATGCATCTGAAAATACCCCAATCCCTCCTCCATTGCCAGATCATATCATGTATTTTCCTAAGTTTTGCTTGCAAATAGTTGAAAGCAATTAGCCCATTTTCACGCACAAGACTGCGCGAATCTCATGGGTAATATAAATGTGTTGTTTATTTAATTTCGGGGCTTTGCGTGAAACTCAGTGGCTCGTTTGACGAGATTTGCTCGTCTGTTAAGTTTTCACGACTTTCGTGAAAGTTTACTTTGGTGTTTTTCAGTAATCGCCGCCATTATAAAAAAACTGATTACTAGTGGACAACTTTGACCCCGGGCGCTGCGAGATTTGTCCAAAAAAGAGGTCCCCATTGGGAAATGTGTAAATCTGACCTGTCAAATTTGTAACTCACATCCAGTCAACTTCCGGTAGGTTGAGAAATTCAGGTGAAAATAAATGGGTTTACTCAGACTTTATCCTCAATCTCTATATGAAAAATCAAAACACTAGACAATAATTTAAATTAAATGTAAAGTCATGGCCCCCATTATCATGGTATATCGTGGTGAAAAGTGAACTGCGCTACAACCATTCATAATTGTTCTCAATTTCAATGACCTCTGAATTCAGTAATAAATCACCTTTGTTTACATTGACAAAATTGTCTCCTTGAATCACTTTTTACCGGATGTCGTGCACTATTCCGATTGGGTCGGAAGATTCCATTATTGATAGAGGGTCCCCATTAGTGTGGAAATTTCAAAAATGATCCAAATGAGATATTTTAAGGGTAAACCATGCTGTGAATTTAATCAAAACTTTATTCAGACAAGGTTTAATTGATGTAAACATGATTTACACATATAAGCTAATTCTTAAATTGGATAATTGTAGCGGACACGTGTTTACTTACCGACTATTTGCGTATTGCATCAGATCACAACTGTACCGTATAAACTCTAAAAATGTACATATACTTAAGATTTTTGATTTCTTCGCAAATCGTAAGTAAAACGACAAGATCGAGATAAGCGCATGTAATAATCAATGTGTATTTGAACACAGGTAACGTACGTTATCCTCTAGTGTTATTGATATATATAACTATATATAAAAGAACATTAACAATACGTTTAATAGATCTATAGGAAGTACGGTATGTGCTACGCAATGCCTTTTTATGAATACCCCTTCAGAAAAAATGGAATAGTCCAAACAGGTGTGACCCAGTAGAAGCAGCGTCTGCATTCTGGGACAACAGATGGATGAATGCAAACACGAAGTAACTTTGTTATGGGGATATATATGAGGTAGAAACATTGTCCAAACTTAAAAAATAGTTATTCTTTAACAAATTTTTACTTTTTTAATACTTTAGTTAAATTGATGCAGTTGATTTACCTTATATATTCCAACAGTGTTGGGGATTCCCTTCTGGTAAAAATAGCTCACGAGTTTTGACATCACTCATCGTCATATAACATAAATATCGCGTATAATGACGTACCACGATAATGGGAATACCACGATAATGGGGGTCATGACGTTATCCATACTGGTGTTGAAAAATTAGGCAACACCAACAGAAAATACACACTACATTATACATAGCTGTACACAAAGAATGAAGCTTTTATTATAATTATTACTACAAATTAGTTTTAAGGGCTAAAGTCAGTTGAGCATAAACGATAAACACCAAGTTTACGGAGAATGCGGAGGGGTTTTATTTTATTGATCACTGACTGGTCAAATTATTTTGATGATGTCATGTGAAAGTTGTTTAAACATATTTATTTTACATCAATTGCAAAACAAGTTCTTGCAACTTAGATTAATCACGCTCGATGGCTTCCTGGGTAGGACCAGTACTAAGCAATGTGGATTATCTTGCTCAAGGATAAATAATGTGGCCGCGACAGAGGATCAAACTCATGACATCTGGATCAGAAGTTTGGCACCCTACCACTGGACCACAAACTCCATGTGAAGGTTATGAATAGAACTGACCTTTTTCAGTTTCTTATAAAAGAACAACAGCAAAAGCAATTGATGAAGAATTTCCTAGTTGGTATGGCATATTTAGGTAGATCTACGCCAATGTTACAGAAATAACGAATTATATATCTCACACGATCGTAATGATTTTGAAAATTCCACCCAAACTCGTTTCTCAGAAAAGCGTTGGTCCTTTAGTTTCACTTTCCTTTTTATTTTTTTAGAAAGCAGTAAATTATACAACAATAAGTAAATATATATTCCTCTGGACTCCGATTAAGTTAAGACAATTCAATTTAAATACATACTGCAGACATGAAAACATATAATTTACTGCACAAAGTAAGTGCGTAAGATGTAAATAAATGTTTATATTCATGTCGTCAAAATTGGGTCAAAATTATATTTTCCGCTTTTCTTCCCGCCATGTTGTTTTTTTTGCAATGGTTCCCAGCCCCGCAGACGATTGGCAACTTTAAACTCGTCTCTGAAGAAGAACCAGTTTGGGCACAGGTTTATTTGTTGGGCCCCCTTGATGGATCCATCGTAACACCCCAAATCCCACCAATTCCCCCAAATTCTCCCAAATCCCACCATAATCCCTCCAAAAGCATCCCTCAACCCTCAAAACTCTCCAAACCTGACTTTATATATTGTTTTAAGTGTCCAAAACATTAATTTATTGCCTTATGGTGAATCAGAAGTAGACTAAATTTCTTATTCTGATGATGATATGTATAATATTAATCGATTGGGACTAACAGATATATATAAAAAATGAATATATAACCAGGGAGTACGTTATAACGTACTCCCTGAGGAGTACGTTATAACGTACTCCCTGATATAACTAATGACAAAGTATTGCTGTTGTATACAGAGTCTGTATATATATGATATATATGATATCCAACAAAAACACTCAAAAAGTTAAATCTTCTTTTGAAAATTTGAATCTTTAATGAAGTCACTAAGCGCACTAAATACTTGTTGCCAATATCTGTGTTCAGGATCTAGGATATTTGTAAGGTTAAACGGAATAGAGAGTTGTTGTAGTTTAAATTTTAAGTTATTTCTCCGTTTGTCTAGCTGGTCACAATCGAGAATAAAGTGAATAGGACAGAGCAATAGGGGCAATATTTATGTAAATCTTTTATAATATGGCTCCACATGCTCGACGGTAATAGATTGTAACCCATTCGCAGTCTGGTGATAACTTTTTTTATTAGTTTATTATTTGGAAAGAGGTCATGATTTCTAAATTATTACTAGTTCTTATGAAAGTATTGAATTTGTTTGTTTAATTGTAATTCCATGTCTCATTTTCTCATTTTCTGTTATTTTAATATTGTAATATTTTATTTTCACATAGTCATGTATATTTGTGTGTGGTGGTTTTGCCACGCTTGAAAATGCAAATAGAGCTTCTTTTTTTTATTGTGTTTGAAACGTATGTGTTTGTGCTCATGTGTTCATGACATGGATACGATTAAGTATAATACATCAACCATAACATTGATATATGTTAAGTCACCTTCTCCGTGAGATTTTAAATGGAAATTCTGACGTGTTCCTGTGTTTGTTTCTATTTTTGTTTTCTGTTTGTGTTCTCTAAAAAGAAGTAAAAAGTATATTAACTGTGTTTGTTTTTGCATCTGATATTTGTTAATACATATATGTACGGATCTTGCTACGTCTGTCAAAATGTATATGTATAATATTGTATGATAACATGGGCCTATGGCTTACTGATTTTGAAATAAAGTGCTTCTTCTTCTTCTTTGATCAGTTAAATAGTGAATTAGTTTCAGATTGATTGTTTTGTGGATGATGGAATTGATTCCTGAAGTCTGGACACATGCATACGTCAGCACCCTTTACAAGAAAGGAGATAAGTCACCTCTCAAACTACAGCAGGCCGATTTCACTCACTTGCATCCTATGTATTGTTATGCCCCACTTCCCGAAGGGGTGGGTGGGTATTGCTTTGCACATGTCGGTCTGTCTGTCTGTCTGTCTGTCTGTCGGTCGGTCGGTCGGTCGGTCGGTCCATCCAGAAATCTTCTTGTCTTTGCGAGAACTCAAGAACGGTCGGTCTGTCTGTCTGTCTGTCTGTCTGTCTGTCTGTCGGTCTGTCGGTCGGTCGGTCGGTCCATCCAGAAATCTTCTTGTCTTTGCGAGAACTCAAGAACGGTTGGCACTATACAAACTCGAAACTTGGCATGAATGTTTGAGTCATGGTCTAGTTGTGCACCTTCCCTGTTGAGTAGATTCGCATAAGAAATGTGGTTGCCATGGTAACAAAACATTCAAAAAAATTGTCGGTCGGTCCATCCCAAAATCTTCTTGTCTTTACGATAACTCAAGAACGGCTGACACTACAAACTCGAAACAAACTTGGCAGGAATGTTTGTGTCATGATCTAGTTGTGCACCTCCCCTTTTGGGTAGATTCGCATAAGAAATGTGGTAGCCATGGTAACAAAACATGTAAAAAAAACCCCACTAAAATCGCCTGTCTTCGCACTAACTCAAGAACAGCTTTAACTACAAACTCGAAACTCGGCAGGAATGTTTGTGTCATGGTGTAGTTGTGCACCTCCCCTTTTGGGTAGATTTGCATAGATATGTGGTTGCCATGGATATATATGTATTTTGGGGTTTCTGTTGTAATTTTCGTCTCACTCCGTTTCGCCTCAAATTACAACAGAAACGCCCAAAATACATATATATAATAAATCACCATAAAATGGTGATTTACTTGATTTATTAAAACTTTTTTAAAATTGGGGTAGTGAAGATTGCAAGTTTAATTTTTTTTATAAGTTATCAAAATATAATTTAAACCTCAATACGTCTAAATCTGAGACACTCAGCGTCTAAATCTGAGACACTCAGCGTTATACGACTTTAACCAATAATCGTTAATTTTTCTAATTGAAGCTGCACCGCAACCAACACACACTTGATATTTTGCAGAAGTGCCTTTTTTACATATTAGACACGGTAATGCATGACTTGTTTTTAATCTATATTTATGCAAACTGCAATAATTAGAATCTTTTGTTGGCTTATTTGTACATGGATTATGTAATCCAATTTTAAGAAATTTACAAACATTGATTTCCATTGTCTATTTTGTATATAATTATTTTTATATTTAATAATTTTTTTTTAAATATATAACAAATAAAGGAAATGGAAAAAAACGAAGAGACTATAAGAAATTTAATACACCTGTATCAAACAGGCGTAATAGATAAGCAAACACTATCTAACGGTATAAATGCATTAACACCTCTTAAAGAAGTTCCAAAGGAAACTCCAGAAGAGGTTAAATCTCAAACATTAGAAAATTTACTTAAGAGGCGACCCAGCAAGCAAGGGTAAATAGGACCCATATGTGTAATCCCACATGGGCTTGCTGAATGTGGGACCCATATAGGACCCATATGGGTAATCCCACATGGGCGTGCCCGGATATAGCCCATATGGGTCCTATATGGGTCCCACATTCAGCAAGCCCATGTGGGATTACACATATGGGTCCTATATGGGTCCCACATTCAGAAAGCAAGGGTAAATGGGACCCATATGGGCTATATCTGGGCACGCCCATGTGGGATTACTTATATGGGCCCTATATGGGTCCCATATGCTTTGCTAGCTGCTTTGACCCACATGGGCTGCCCACATGGGACCCAGGTTAATCCCGGTTGCACTTTTGGTATGGGGCCCATGTGGGCAGCCTATATTGGGCCCGTATGGAAAACAACATTGGACCCATATGGGTCCCATATGCTTTGCTAGCTGGGGACGTGCTAAAAAACAACGTAAACGAGAAAAGCAAAAATATGATAAATTACAAGAAAATGTTATAAATGAACTAAAACAAGTTTTTCAAGATAGAAAATTAAAACTGGTTGACAAACCAATGTGTGGCTATTTTAAAGCATACGAAATATTTGCCGAGAAATACAAAGACCCTCAAAAACTACTTCGTGATAAGAAATCCATTATCACAAAACAAATAAGCAAAGAGCTGACAAAGATGAATGGATTAAAGTTTCAATTAGGTCTCACTGTAAATTTATTCAAAGATGATGGTGATACCAAAATATACACTACAGCAGTATTACACAGCGAGCAAAATGCAATCTTAAACTCTGAAAAAATAAATGAGTTGTACGATAAATCATCTGCAAATATACAAGAGAGTCTTGAAAGATTTACAAACACAGCATCCGGATTAGAAATTGATTACTGTGTTACGTTTTACTTAAATATTGCAAAGTATGAACCATTAAAAGGTTCTTCATATATTTCTTTGTCTAAAGCAGTATCTGATAAAAAAGCAATAATTAATGTCAATAATGAAGATAATAAGTGCTTGGAAGTGGCATTGGTTTCTGCTTGATGGCCTAATAAAAATAATCCAACTAGGATATCTAGTTATAACAAACACATGGGTAAGTTGAATATGGATGGTATTGATTTTCCCACTCCAATTTCTCAAATAACCAAAGTAGAAAAACAAAATAATCTTGCTATTAATGTTTATGGATATATCCTAACAGGAAAAAATAAAAAGGTATCTGTTTTTCCATATAAAATATCAGAACAACCAAAAGATATTGAACGAATTAATTTGATCTTAATATCTGAAGACACTGAGGTTGAATCAGAGAACGAAGACGATCCAAATAATGAAGAAGGAATTATAGATGACAACTATAACCCTGATGATTATTCCAAAGAACCAAAAAAATTAACAACAAAATATCACTATTGCTGGATTAAAAATCTAAAGAGACTACTCTGGGACCAAAACAAACACCATGGTCAAACTTACTTCTGCGATCGTTGCCTTCACGGCTATTCTGGAAAAGGACTACTTACCAAACACAAAGAAGACTGTGATGGTATCAACAAAAATTCTTGCAGAATAGAAATGCCGCAAGAAGGTAAAAATACTGTAAAATTTAAAAATCATCAAAATCAGATGCCTGTGCCTTATACAATATATGCTGATTTGGAGAGTATAATCAAACCGCAATCAATCGAATTTGGAAAAAAATCTAAAATCACAAATGTACACGAAGCTTGTGGATTTGGATACCAGGTTGTCAGATATGATGGCAAAGCTGAAGAACCTGTTATTTACAGAGGTGAAGATGCCGCTGAAGTGTTTTTAAATCACATAGAATGTATAAAGAGCAACATTAATAAAATATTTGCTAACCCAAAACCATTAATCATGACGCAGCAAAATGAGGAAGATTATGAAAAAGCAACACACTGCTGGATATGCGAAAATGAAATAGGTAGGAAATGTGGTAAAAACTGTAAAGTAAGAGACCACTGTCATTTTACAGGTGAATATAGAGGTGCAGCACATAAAAACTGCAACCTGAAACTGAAAATAAAACCAAACAAAACACCTATACCTGTTATATTTCACAACCTCAAAGGATATGATAGTCATCGCATCATGGAAAAAATACATAAAATGACAGGTAATATTACATGCATCCCAAACAACGCTGAAAAGTATATTTCATTTAGTGCCGGACAACTTAGATTCTTGGATAGCTTTCAGTTTATGGCTTCGTCTCTGGAAAAATTGGTTAAAGCAACAGACAAATCTGATTTTAAAATTACCAAAAATCAGTTTGGAGAACAAACAGATTTACTTTTACGAAAAGGTGTTTATCCATACGAATATATGGACAGTATGGAAAGATTCAAGGAAACGCAATTACCGCCTATAGAAAAGTTTTACAGTAGTCTCTCAGATGAAAGTATAAGTTTCGAAGATTACGAATACGCTCAAAAAATATGGAAAGAGTTTGACTGTAAAACTCTTGGAGACTATCATGATTTATATCTAAAAACTGATGTAACTTTGTTAGCAGATGTGTTTCAAATATGAGTGCATACAAACTTGATGCTTTACATTACTACACAGCACCTGGATTATCTTGGGATGCTTTACTCAAACATTCAAAAATAGAATTAGAACTTTTGACAGACATTGACAAGCACTTGTTTCTAGAAAAAGGAATGCGAGGTGGCATAAGTATGGTATCAAAACGATATGCCAAAGCAAACAATCCACATGTAGTTAATTATAACCCTAACGAGGAAAACAACTTCTTAATGTATTTTGATGCAAATAATCTTTATGGATGGGCAATGAGTCAGTCACTTCCATATTCTCGCTTTGTTTGGAAAGCCAAAAACAAAGGAAAATATTCTAAACCAAAACCTGGCAAAGGAAAAATACTTGAAGTTGATTTGGAATATCCAAAAGAACTTCATGAAGCTCACAATGACTATCCGCTTGCACCGGAAAGATTAGCAGTGAAAAAAGAATGGTTGTCTGAATACTAGATAGGTTTACTGGAAAATAATAGCATGATAAATACAGAACAACTAGTTCCCAATCTTATGGACAAAGAAAAATATGTGTTACATTACAAAAACCTGCAACTGTATTTATCTTTGGGTATGAAACTAAAAAAAGTACACAGAGTATTAGAATTTAATGAAAAACCATGGATGGAATCATATATTTGTTTAAAACACAGAACTTAGGAAAAAAGCTAAATCACAATTTGAAAAAGATTTTTATAAACTTATGAACAACTCTGTGTTTGGCAAGACAATGGAAAATCTACGCAAGCGGACAGATATAAAACTAGTCAGAACTGACGGCTCTGAAAATGAAAAGATAAGAAAAATAATAGCCAAACCCAACTTTAACAGACGTATACAATTTTCAGATGAATTGTCAGCAATACATGTAAACAAAACAAAATTAACATTAAACAAACCAATCTATGTTGGGATGTCAGTATTGGATTTATCAAAGTGCATGATGTATGACTGGTACTATAATATCCTAAAGAAAAGGTACGGAGATGACTGTACTTTATTATACACCGACACTGACAGCTTGCTGGTAAATATCAAAACAGAAGATGTGTACAAAGACATGGCTGAAATGAAAGATGAGTATGACTTAAGTGATTATCCGAAATACCATCCACTGCACGATGATACAAATAAAAAAGTATTAGGTAAAATGAAAGATGAATGTGCTGGTGTTGCTATAGCCGAATATGTTGGAACAAGACCCAAACTATATTCTGTTTTGAGAGCGGATGAGCAGATGATTGAGAAAGTAATAAATAAAATGAAAGATGAATGTCCTGGTGTTCCAATAGTTGAGTATATTGAATCAAGACCCGAACTATATTCTATTTTGGGAGCAGATGTGCAGATGATTGAGAAAGTAACAGACAAAATAAAAGATGAATGTGTTCCTATAGTTGAATCCAAACTATGTTCTATTTTGGGAGCGGGTGAGCAAACGATTGAAAAAGTAGTAGATACAATAATAAATAAAACAAAAGATGATGGTGATTCTATAGATGAGTATATAGCTAAGAATATTGGAATAAGATCCAAACTATATTCGATGCTGAGAGCGGATGTGCAGATTGTTAAGAAAGCAACGGAAGATGGAAATATTGGATTAAGATCCAAACAAGATTCTATTTTGAAAGTGAATGAGCAGATTATTAAGAAAGCAAAGGGTGTAAAAAAATATGTAGTCGAAAAACACATAAACTTTGAAAACTACAATTATGCATTGTTTGGCAAGAAAAAATACACCCATAAAATGAATATGATACGATCAATAAAGCATCAGATATTTGGCGTAACAGTAAACAAAACTACATTATCACCATTTTCCTCAAAAAGATACATCCGAGAAGATGGAATTACAACTGATGCACATGGTTTCTATAAAAACTCATGAATTTGGGTATCAGCAGGAACAATAAGTAATTCTTCTTTGACAAATCCTCTTTGGGGCGCTGGTAATTTCAAATAATAAACTCTTATACCTTGCGTCACCATATAACTTTTAATCTTGTGAATATCTACACTCCACATTGGATCAGTTGCTCTACGTCTTCCACCTTCTTGTTCCCCGGGCTGATATAAATATCTTACACTTGCATTCATACAGATAGGATCACCTTTTAATGTTTTTGTTTCAACAGGAGGGGGATTTTTTGTTTCCGCATTTATTGCTTTAACAACTTCTGGTAATCTCTTTACCCATTCTCTATTACGTTTTTGCGAATCTATTTCCTTAGCATACTGATAACCAAACAATCTTTCAGCTAATGTTCTGTTAAATCTTTCCACTAAAGCTTGGTCTCTGTGTATTTCTGTTCTGCCCCGTCTGATATTTACTTTATGTTTTGCCATCAACTGCGATACTGCACCCATAATTCTCTGCCTGGATCCACTTGTAATAACTTTGGATATTTCAAATGTCGACTGTATATTTTCTCAAATGCTTTAGCAACTTCTGTGCTATCCTTAGAAGTCAGTGGCTCTGCTTCTTTGTATCTACTTGCAATATCAACCACAGTCAATGCATATTTATAAGTCTTGCGTCCACGACCAAAGCCAAAAGTATCATGCGGTAAAAATAACAAATCAGCTTGATGCACTCCATTCTTAGCAGAAACATCAAACCTGGGTCTAACTATTTTCTTTGGTGCAGCTAAATAAATCTGCCACACAGCTTGTTTCTTTAAAAATTCTAATGCCTTTTTTTCACTAACACCAGCCTCTTTTGCCAATATTTTTACTGCTGAGTAACCTTTCCAAAATCCTTTTGGGCTGTAATAAATCTTTTCCATTTTTTTCTACTAAAGATTAAACTTTATATAACTATAAAAAAAAAATGGATATCACAACTGCACGATTCGATGAACTGCTCATAGAGCAATATCAAAATAGCACAAAGAAATGGACAGACTTGGAACTAAATAAAATATACACTATTACAGATACAAAAATAGTGGATACTGAATATGGTCCATCCATGGTATTGACATAATTAGACAACGGTGAAGTATGGGCGCCTGGTCATCTCAAAGATAAAATAGAGAAGAGTGCCAAATTACCATATTATATACGACCACTTGGATTGAAACCATGTAAAAAAAAATAAAAAAAATATATGTATCATGCATATGACTTAGTCTTTCCAAAGGTTATTTCAAAGTAAACATACTTAGTCATTCCAAATCCAAAGAAATCCAAAGTAATTATAGTTTTAGACTATTTTTTTTATGAACTCAATTTATACGCCACAAATCCAGTTGCAGCCATGCCCACCACAATAAACGTAATTTCTCTATTCTGTTGATCCGGAGATGGTGTATAAAAATCACTTAACTTGGGCTCCGGTTCCAAAAGCAAATGTTTGCCAGTTATATAATAATACTGCTTCATAGCTTTGTCTACATCATCAAAAGTCTGCTCTGCATGATGCTCTTTTTGCAGTTGCTTATTAATAAAATCTAACCTCTCTGTTCTTTTTTTTAGTCCACTCCGCTTGTGCTGCGTTCAATTGTTCCACGGCTTTGTCATGCTTTTGTCTTTCCTCATCTGAATGACTTCCCATTTTTGAAAAGAAATAATTTGAACCGCTAAACGCGAATGCGTTTGTTAATGCTCCACCTATCATCATTGCTACTGCACTTGCCATTTTTTATATATATATATTTTTTAAATTATTTCATAATATCCGCAGGAATAATACCTTGCTTAATCAACATATCCCTCGTAGCCATTGCTAACATTATATCCACAGACAGCATCCCAACATCTACCATATTAAAATCCACTTTAGGGGCTGGTCTTTTTAGTAGTTTTCTGCCAATCTCAGAATATCCAACAGTTAGAAGTGTTTCCACTCCAGCGTGATACATCATATTTACAATTTGTTTTCCGTCAATACTTGCTGCCATTTTTTTTATATTATTTTTTTAAATAAATTATTAAAAACAATCAAACGGGTCTTTTGGTGCAACACGAACAGCAGCAGGTTGCACAGGTTGCGTAGCAGATTTCTTGTTATAAGTATACAAACTCAACCCAGCAATACCAAATAAAACCAGACACGGTGGAATATAATTTTTGTATACGTTTATTTTGATTTTTTTGGTTCTTCTTCACCTATTGTTATTTTTGTTATTTCATCTTGCTTTGCAGCATTTTGATTTGTAGCATCTTGCTTTACAGCATATTGCTTTGCAGCATCTTGAAGTAAACGCTTTGCCTTTCTTGCCGCTGCTCCTTTTTCTTCCAGCCTCTATTCGTTTTGGATTTTGTTGCTCAACCTCAACAGATATATCTTCACTCTCTTGGTTCTCCATTTATATTATCTATATTTTTATTTTTATTAAAATCAATATGTCTAACAGTTGTCAATATTGCTGTAAATGGTGCTAAGCACATTCCATACCTGTAATACAACTCACAACAAGCGCTTGTCAAAGCATGATTAATAAATGGGTCTTCCTCCAAATCTTCTATCAGCTTTGGTGGATTTGTCACATTAAAATATTTTGATACTCCCATCACATACAAGTTAATAAAATAATTGCCTAAAGTCTTGGTCATACTTGCTCCAAGCCGTGCTTCATATCTGCAGTAAAGTTTGTTAATTTCATCCGGTAGCATGCCAGCTATATTCGTGAGTTGTATGTCTTTACCTAAATATTGACGACTACCGCCGCCAGCCACTATGGCTGATAATCTTTCTTTTTTTGTTTCTTGTTGCTTTGATTCATCACGTTCTGTGAAACCTTCCGATATGTCTTGTAATAGTTCATTTTTATATTAATACTTTTATTTTTTTATCTTGAAATAAACATAAAACATAAAACAACCAGCTGCGATATTCATGCAACTAGTAATTGTTAGTATTGTTAATAGCATTGTTATTAATATTGCTATTTTTTTTATTAGCATTGTTAATTTGATGCAAGCATTGCTATTAACATTGCTACTTTACTATGAGCAATGCTATAAGCATTACTATATTTTCTGATATTTTCATTATATTTTCATGTCAGTATTGCTATTAACATTGCTACTTTGCTGTTAGTATTACTATTAGCAACAAAGCAATGCTGTTAGAAAAAAAGAATTGCTGGTAGAAATTATTCAACCCAATAACCAGTGGGTTGGTCAGTCCTCAAAATTAACTTGGAATATTTAGTCTTTGCTAAAGCTTTTCTTATTCTGGTTCTCTCTTCCAGCGTTGGAATAACATCATTTTCTCTCAAACAATTTTCAAATTATTTATTTATCTTTTGGATGTCTTACATCACCTATCCAGGATCTATTTTTATAAGCCTCGTTCCACTCTATAGTTGGACACAATATAATTATATGTTCAAAAACTCCAACATACTCTTGTTCAAGTATGTCAAGAACAAACTCTGTTTTACCACAGCCTGTCTGACCACAGATAATGGCACTGCGTGGATATTTAGGATATTTTTGTTGTAAACTAGTATCGTACTTCTTTGAATCTTCCATCTTCGAAATTGATTTGCGCATCTTGTATTATATATATATAAATATTTAAAGGTTGATCTGCATCTGCTTTTTTATTTATTAATATCTTTATGCCTTCACTGCCGTTTTCTATTCTTCTTCCACTGCCGTATAATAAATTGTCATCACATGTTCTAAGGTCAAGCCACAAAGCATATGATTTTGTTAGATAGGTCTCAAGAGAAACATTGGTAAAGTTTAATTCCCTCGCTACTATTTCTGTCTCTTTGTTTCTTTTTGAGGTCAAGGCAAAATATTTGTTGATTTCATCCCAATGTTGATATGCCTTCATGCCCTGACTATACAACTGATTTGGTACTCCCTCTATTGTCATTTCAACCTATTCAATCTTTGGGTTGTAATAGGTTTCTGCGCTTGTTCTTTCTGGGTTTTCAAACAGCATTAACATACCTTTCATGCTCTCTGCTGGTGTATTAATGTTGATGTTCCAAAGGGTTTCAGATTTGTTTGCTATTATTTTTCTATGTCGCAAGATACGATCATACATAAATACTATCTTACCATTGATATGCTGTCTTATTTGTCTGGCTAATTCAACATCACTAACCGTATCAAATTCCAAGCAGATATTTTTTATTACATAAGATGCATCAGCATCACTGCTTTTGATAACTTTGTTATAATCGTTAAACGTTAATTCATATTCTAACCTATCACCAAGCCCCGCTTGATAAAATGGCATATGACTTTCTAACATTTCAAAGTCCAGTGGAATACAAAATCTATTTCCATAAGCTTCTGCTATAGCTTCATCTTCGGTGTCTGAGGATTTATCTCCCGCACCAACTCTATGTTTTAACATGTTTGCTTTACCAATACCTTGGTAAGCTATGTTTACTCGTTCAGTAGGGCTTTTCCATAAATCTACATAACAATGATATATATCACTGTCATCTATTGACATGACTTCATTGCCACTTATTCTTATTGTCATTTTTTTCACAATTGTTCTACCCAGATTCTGGAATAGAGTAGCGTTGGCGTCTGTTCTGCTTTTAAGTTCTATTTCAAAGGCAAGACGAGTAGTACGAGGAAATATTACATCATTAGAACTTAGATTTGGAAATCTCACAAGCAGTTGCTTGTTTTGGTCTATTGTTGATGGATTATTAGTTATTACTACACTTGTGCGGATGCCTTTGGTACCATGAGGTTCTCTTAGTTTTCTATGAGGGTTGAGTTTGTTTCCGTAAGCTGACATTGTTTTTATTTTTTAAATATATTTTTTAAAATTTAATAAAATAAACAATGGCTGAAGGAGGATTCGAATATGAGAATCCCACATACGATCCAGGTGATTATGATGAATACTTTGAGGATGATATACCTATGGTTCCAGATGAGCCTGTTCTAAGAAGTCTTCTTGATGAAAGCGATTATCTTGATGAACTTGGAGGAAGGCTGAAAAAATCTCAACTTGAAGCACACAAAAAAAATCTCGTAAAATCCTTTTATGATGAAATAGGAAAACGATATAAAATAGCGCCGGATAAAATGGATTATGACCAGTTTGAAGTATCATCTGATGGTAAAACATTATACTGGAGGTTGTTTGGTGATAAAGAAATAAGAATAACTGCCAAGCAAGGTTCTTTTACATTTCTTGCTCTTGGTTCTTTGGTAGGTGAATACAACAGGGTTGTTGGCTCTGGGGGAACAATGGCGGTAAGACAATTTTTGAATTTTCCGGAGTGTGACAGTAGAACAAAAGTATCACAAAAAGCTCGGCAAGCGTTGCAAGAGTTGGAGAGCACAAGAAACGATTTACCAGACGTGGATTCTATTCCATTACAAGATTGATCAAATATTATGAATAACACAGCACAGTCAATAGAAAGTGCTCTTCACGAGCGTCCTAATGTTTCAATACAAACAAATATAGACAAGCGTGAAATGGATGGAATAGTAAAAGCAATGACAACTGTCAAGGAAGAACTCACCAATAACGTGGCAAAACTCACACAACTTGATAAAGACATAACAAGAGAAAAACAAAAGTTAGAACAAGCTAAGACTGATAATGATGAATTCCAGATAAAGAGAATTAGCCACCGCTTCAAAGACCTTGAAGATGAGATAGGTGTAAGAATGGATGTCATTAATGAGAACAGAGAAGCTTTTCGTAACCAAGTAAGCAGGATAAAAGAGACAATAAACAAAAAATGTTAAACGAGGATACAACTCTTGGTGAGAGGATCAAAACCTTGTTTAGGGAGCAAGGTATTACTATTGTTAGTATTTTAACTGCATTTGGTATGATTCTTGGGGTGATAATTAATTCTATTATTCCCACATCAAGTGCTGCTCCAACTCCAACTCCAAAACCTGATCCATCAAGTGTAAAAGATTGGATAAAGAAACAACTATTTAATCTTGGTAAACTTCTTGCCAACCTAGCTGGTAAAGCTGCTGCAGCACTTCCAGGAGTTATTGGTGCAATAGTATCATGGCTTTTATCTGCAACAGGTAATGTTATTAATTGGCTTGGTAACAATCTATGGGCTTTGCTTGTGTTTGTTTCAGGGTTGTTGTATGTGGCAGCCAAAGAGTGGTTTAAATCTCGTAGATAAGTAAAGCAGGAAGACCTATTACTATAGTACCAACAATTATAGTTGTTTTGTTATCTTCGTGTTCAATCGCTATTTTTTTAATTTCTGGTGGGTTATGTTTCACAGTTTTATGTATTGATTTATCAAAGTCAGAATGTTCCGGTAAAAATTTCTTTGTTGTGGTGCCTTGAAAAGGTTGAATAATTTTTGTGCATCGGTTGCTATTACAATTTCATTATTGTAGTCTTGTATTGTTCCGATTCTTAATTCCATGTCACTCGGAGACATGTACAATCCACTTCCATAGACAAAATTTACTTTACTTCTTGCATATTTTAAGGTGGTTTCATATCTTGAAATTTGACTGGGCAAGTCGATGGGGCTATTTATTGCGTCCTCTACATTTGCTAAAAATTGTTTTTGTGCATCAAATGCCGTTCCAGTTCCAAGTATATCAGTTCTTGTTTGTGATTGCGAGCCAGCAGTAAGTTCTTATGCTGTCATTGATTCGTTCTACTCCAGCTCTTGTAAATCCAAATGAACAATCTAGTATAAAGTAGACCAACTATTGTCAGCCTCAGATCCTTGTGCAATGTAATCAATGTGATATGTTTTATCACTCTCATAGGCTGTAAAACTCATCGTTTTGTTGTCGTATACAGTATTTACCAAAGGATGATGACCAATATGTGTCCAGTAATTATAAATTGTTCCTAGCCCATCATTATAGCTTTGTTTCTGTCTCCAGTCCGAATTTAAGTCAACGTTAAACTCCTTGCATATTCTC
Organism: Cyrtodaria siliqua; assembly: GCA_037043455.1. Lineage (NCBI taxonomy): Eukaryota > Metazoa > Mollusca > Bivalvia > Adapedonta > Hiatellidae > Cyrtodaria > Cyrtodaria siliqua. The sequence continues at coordinate 149,132 of JAWPHD010000230.1, read as the reverse complement.
TCGTATGCGTTTCGGTTATATGTGTTATTAAACGCATTCCAATTTGAGTCTTGCGGCATTGCTACACTCATCTCAAATAATATTCTTCTGACTTGGTAATAGACATGAAATCGAAATAACGAACCAACAAGGGCATCAGCTTTTAGATGATTGTTAAAATCAATACCACATCCAGTTGTCGCACACCAAATAGCAAAATTCAACTGATTCTGCCAAAATAACATCCAATCTGTTTCCCAGCTTTGAACTATAGCATCTGATTTGACGTATGTACGTTTGTATTTTTCAAAGACATTTGAAAATGATGCTTTAAAGTCTTTACCGTCTGATGTAATGACTATGTTTTGATTTATTATATCTATCACTTTCTTGCTAAATGTATTTGAATAGTGAGCATCTGGGCTATATTTGAATTCTTTAGAAATCATTTTTATTTGTGTTTTTATATATATATATTAAAAAAATGTTTCATACAATTTCAAACATAGACAACTCTATAAATTTACAACAGTATATCGATAATAGAGATGGAACTAAGCGTGTTGGATTAAAAAGTTTTACATACACTATCGGTTGGCATAATATTAATGGTGAAATCGTAAAGACAAGAAACCCAGCTAAAATAGAACCTTTTCCAAGTGGACTTTATAACTTTCAAGACTTGGTAGAAAAGTTTAAAAATCTAAATGAAAAAATTATCCTGGACAATATTGTTCAAATTGGTGCATCCATTATACATACGCCAATAGAGACACGAATGTCAAGCGGTATTTCAAAAATGCTGGGATTCAGGGACAGAAAATGGTTAACAGGTACTAATATAGGAGATTACCCAATTGATTTAGCTCCTTATAAACAGCTATATGTTCATCTGAAACAAGTTAATACGAGTAGTAATTATTTCAATGGTGCACCAAGCACTATTATAGGTGTTGTGCCTGTAGTAAATAAGCAGTATGGAGATATTGTATATACAAGTTTTTATCCTGAATATCACTGTCTTATGAATGGTGCAATTTCTGAATTGAAAATAGAAGTCAGAGATGAGTATGGCAACAAGATAAATAATCACGGTTTGCCTATGAGTTGTGTTTTAGAATTGATTTAAAAAATATATTTGGACCTCCAAGCCCTAAAAAAACAGAAGACTTAGAGTCTTTAATAAATGATGTTCAAAATTTATATAGGCGAGTTGTGCCTTTTGTTGACCAGTTTAAGCATTTAAAAAATGGAGTTGATAATCTTAAATATGGAATTATAACAATATTTGCAGAGGCTAAGAGCCCACTTGTGTTGAATAGAATACTCTCATTTGGTAATGGTGGGGCAGAATCAAATGTGGGGCATGTAATGACACGCCGTGGACGGATTATGGGAATAGGTTTAGCATGTGAACGATTACTTGGTGACGTAACTGTAATAGTTTCTGTCAATGGTGTTGAACAACCAAATTATGGTATAACGCTTCATATCATCCCACGCAATCATGATAACTTTGATAAACCTTTAGAAATTGGTGCTGGTTCTGTTGTTAACTTTGTATGCAAGATTGCCAACGCTACCGCTGTAAATACGGTGGTATCATTATTAATTGAATTAATTTAATTTTTTATTTATTAATAAAAAAATGAAGCAACCAACAGCACCAAGTTTATATCCTGAGTTGCCAGTAGAAGACGGACACAATTATAGATTACAAAAGATTTCAGAAATTGAAAAAAAGTTAATTACAGAACGAGATATACGTCAGTCTCTTTATAAAAAATATAAACGTGGTATTAATATTACAGATGGAATTGACACTACCTTGATATCTGCAGGTGTTATTATGGCTGGGATTGGATTTGTTGTTCCAGTTTTGTTACCTTTAGAAATAGCAGCAATAGTATGTGGAGCTACAGGTGTTTGTATTAATTTTATCAGACGCAAGCTTAATGCAAAAGCTCAAAAACATCATGAAATAAAAACTTTGGCAGAGGCTAAGTTAAATAGCATAAAGCAGTTAATATCAAAAGCGTTGAGTGATGCAGAAATATCTGAGCAAGAGTTCAAGATGGTTCTGGATGAACTGGAGAGATACTATAATTTGAAACAGGACATCAAACAAAAAAAACTTGAAATTAGTGAAGTTCAAAAAAAAAAGAACTAGTGGAGCAGGGAAGAAAGGAAGCAATGGCAGCCTTACAAAAAAGTCTAAAAAGTGCGTGATAAATTGTTTTAGTAATGTGTATAAGTACGATCCACCACCTTTGTATTCAAGGTCGGAAAATTGTTAATTTGAATGTAATTTTAATAACTATAAAAAATTTAAACTTGCAATCTTCACTACCCCTATTTTAAAAAAGTTTTAATAATTCAAGTAAATCACCATTTCATGATGATTTATTATATATATGTATTTTGGGGTTTCTATTGTAATTTTCGTATCACTCCGTATCGCCTCAAAATACAACAGAAACCCCAAAATACATATATATCATGGTAAAAAATCACAAAAAAATCGCTTGTCTTCTCGATAACTCAAGAACAGCTGGTACTACAAACCTAAAACTCGGCAGGAATGTTTGTCTCATGGTCTAGTTGTGCACCTCCACTTTTGGGTAGATTCGCATAAGAAATGTGTTTGTCATGGTAAAAAAACTTGTAAAAAATCACTAAAAATCGCTTGTCTTCGTGATAACTAAAGAACAGCTGGCATTACAAATGACGAACTTGGCAAGAATGTTTGTCTCATGGTGTAGTTATGCACCTCCCCTTTTGGATAGATTCGCTTAAGAAATGTGGTTGCCATGGTAACAGAACTTGTAATAAAAAATCACTAAAAATGCTTGTTATTTTTTAAATCTTTTTTTTTTCATAGCAAACCTTGGCTTATGGGTTCAATTTTTTTCTTTTTTTCTTTTTTTTTTTTAAAAAATATATATATATATATTTGTTTATTTTATTTTATTTTAATCCCCTCCCCCCACCCTAATTCCCCCCTACCACCCCCTTTGTTGGATCAGTTTTACATAGAGTTATAGGGAAGAACTTCAAAAATCTTCTCTGAAACTACAAGAGATAAAGGTTTAATTTTATTTAATATCAGCTTTTGGATCCTCTACCAAGTTTGTTCAAAAGGTGAACCTGGGGTCAAATTTGGGCCCCGCCCCGTGGGTATCCACTAGAACGATACAGGCCCTCTTGGGCCTATTGTTTTTAATAAACGTGAGATAGACAGGACAGTTTCAGAGTTTGAGAGTGAGATTGATTAAAAGGTGATAGTGTTAATTTACAGGGGAGAGGATAGTAAAAGCAGGCTAAACAACAGTGTTCATCAATGCATAACACATGATTAACAGAGCTCACTGCAACATTCACTGGCACCATAACTATATGAATATTTGTAAAAATCAATAATATACATTTGTATGTATCTGTGTTAGGGAGAGCTAGGGGATGGCTATACCATACATGTGATGCTTTTGAAGCCAAATTCTGGGAGATTTAAGAATATTTTAAGGGAGATTTTACCAAAACCTGTGAGGTTCTATAAAAAATAAGGTATAATCGAGATTTTATCAACTATTTTCATACATTTAAACTTTTTAAAGCATTTGATGATCAATTCTTAAAGCATCTGATGATCAATACAATTCTATTAAAACTTTATTTATTGTCGGATACGCAATTAACAAAATAACATTAGATATGAATATCTATTTAAATTACCGACATATAATAAATAATGTTATGACACATTACATAGATATATATACAAGCTGTAAAGAACACACAATCGCATTATTTTAGAAGCAATACATAACCACCAAGTGCCGGCCCTGAACATGGTGAGCCATAAAAGGTATTAGAGAAAGTATATTTACTTACTATGGAACGTAAAACTGTATAAGAGCGACTAGATTTAAAAGGCCCAACACTCATGCCAATATAAAAGCTTGACACATGATTATCTAGTATAAAACATATATAAGCATGGCACACACAATTAGCATAAGCAATAGAACACACACAAATCGCACCGTTTTAGAGGCACACAGGGATTTTTCTAGGCCCAATTTGGGGCCGAAATTCGGCCCCATCCCAATCCAAAATATCCTCATATTTTCCCAAAAAAGCAAAATATTTTCCCCAAAACACACACAAAAAAAAGCTTCTTTTTTATATTAAATGTAGCCCTATTTGACAAAGTTCTTGTTGCAGATTTGTATAGGAGCTTGATTTTGAAATTATTCCAAACATTTTTAGTGCCTTACTGTGTAATATAGTAGGATTATTATTTTTTACCAGTTTCTAGATTTCACGCGCATTTTTCCCAGTTCAAAAGGCCCCTGGCCCCACTTCCAAAATGCAGAACAATCCCTGGCACCACATAGTCATCAGGTGTCGATCTTGAACGTGGCGCGCGGTGTACTAAATGATGATAAAATAAAGTAGGAAATATGAATTAATTAATAGCTTTTAAATGTGTTTTCAATTCATAATTTTGATGTCCAAATCCCAAGGATTTTTTACTTCTGAAGAGACGAAATTCTGTAAGTTTTGGTCTCGCAGAGTGAGATATCACATGCTTCGGCTATGCCGAGTCGTTCATAGGAACTGTGTGGGCGTTGAGACGGCTACTATCCCGTAAAATATTTTATACATAACAGTTAGTCTAGCATCAGCCCTTCTCTTCTCCAGTGTACGCCATCCAAGTTTCTCCTGCATAAAAGTTTTAAAATGCTTTATAAGTATGAATTATCCATTAAATGTTGCTAAGTAACACTAGTACAGTGGGGCGAATGGTGTTAATTCTACCGAAGACACACTAAACATACCATTATATAATTATATAAGTATAAATCCAATGACGATAATAACCTGTTTCCCTTTAATACAAAAGTACTGTTAATCCGATCAAATATAATTGTGCGCGATATTAAATGCATTAGGTAAATGTCTTGACTCTAATCGGTGTCATTACGTAATAGTCATTAACAGCCTAATGGGATAACACGGTCAATTGCGTAACAAGTAATTATCGACACAGCCCGGTCATAACCATATATCTATCTATCTATCTTCCATTTAGTCAAACCCATGCTGGGGACCTAGACTTTCGCGCGTCACCGAGAGTGTTAGTAAAAGTATAAAAGATAAAAGAATACAGTGAGACAATGTACATTGTGTGTTAAAAAGATAAAAACAGGGCAGGTTTCTAAGGGGAGACGTGTTCAACCTGGATAATAGCCAGGCTGAACTGTGGCAAAGGTAGTGACACTATGCTAGAGGGCAGTGAATTTCAGTGGACAACAGTCCGCGGGAAGATGGAATACTTATACATATGTTATAGTAATCCGTGGATGTCTGGATCTGGTGGTATACCACTGGATGTTGTGATCGATTGGGTCTTGTATTTAGTACAAGATAGTTGCTACAAGATGACGGGTGATACCAGTCTTTGGTCAGTAAGACGAAGGTCAAGGCGTCGCCATTGCAATGCAATCAACATGTCTGTGACACTAGATGCCTGTGCGGGTATAGTCGCGTTTTGCCTCGGCGAGCGGTCTATGATCAGATTATATTTGAATAATACCAGATTCAGTGTACGGGGACCAGATAGGGGAACAATACTCAAGCTGGGGCCTAACCAGTGTCTTGTATGCTATTGATTTGATTTTTTCTGAATGAACTTTAATATTTCGTCTGAGGAAGCCTAGTGTTTGGTTTGCATTTTTGTCATTGACTAGAGATGTTTATTCCAGGATAGGTCATTTGATATTTCAACTCCCATATGTTGGGATGATAAGACTGATTCTAGTTTTGCATAATGAAGAAAGTAACGGGTGTTTTTATTACATTTTTGCGTTTAGTTATGTGTATGACTTGGCATTTAGAAGGGTTGAATTTCATGTCCCATTTGGTTTCCATCTTTTCGAGCTGTTCTAGGTCATGTTGAAAATACTTGTGGGAAGCAATTGAGAGAGAGATATATGGCGGTATTATCTGCAAAAAGGGGGACTTTAGAGGAAGTAGACTGTTTATGTAGATTAGGAATTAAGAAGGAGTCCTAGTACACAGTTCCGGAAGAAACAGGAATAGGATCTGACTGGGAGCCATTTATTACAACTGACTGAGATCTATTTTCTAATAAACATTTGGCCCAGGAAAGAGTTCCCCTCTAATGCCAAAGAAATGGAGTTTATAGAGGAGCAGTTCATGGTTTACCATGCCGAAGGCTGAATCTGAATATAAACGTTGCAGGGCCAGTGACTGCATCAATCGTAACGGAAGAGAGGTGATTGTTAACACTGTTTATGTTTAGAGTGTTGTAGAGCTGTCTTAAAGCTCCCCACTATTTTCGCGCACACAACACTGTCCTCTAGTTTGTTCCACTCTATAACTGTTTTTGGAAAGAAAGTGTTTTAAACTGCTGAGTTTTGCATTTGAAAGTGTTAAACATCTACTATTGTTTGTTATTTGGCTTTCTGTGATGTTTGTACAATCAAATTCATTATATTGTCTGGCTTTTATGTTTCGTTTGGCACGGACTGGTGTCAAAATGTCATGGCAGGGTAGAGCTGGAACCTGCCCCTCGACCACCTTATAGAGGAGTGTCAGTCTGTTCATCTTGCGTCTGCTTTGCAGGATTGGAAGTTCGAGCTGCTCTATCCCCGGTGATGAAGCGTGCTGCTTGTCTTTGCACCTTCTCAATGCGTTCAATGTCCTTGATGTAGTATGGGTCCGAGATGATAGAGCTGTATTCTAGGATATATCTTACTAGTGCCAGATATGCTGTTTTTCTGCAGGTAACTGGGCAGTGCTTTAGGTTCCTTCTGATGAAGGTGAGGGAGCTGTTTGCCTTTTTTTTTTTTTTTACATTTTTGTTGATTTGACTGTTCCATTTCAGATCTGATGAGATGGTTACTCCTAGATATGGTTGCTCTTGTACTTGCTGCAGAATATGGTTTTCTTATTGTTAGAAGTGATAGGATTTGCCTTTAATACTCAGGATGTAACATTTCTTGGCATTAAACTGCATTCCCCATAATTTTGCCCATTTCTCCAAAGCAGCCAAAAATGAGATATAGGGTCCTATAGAAACCACCGCGTCCGAACGCAATGGCATCGTAGGTCCGCACTGTACTGCAAACAAGGACTTAAAAATACAATGAAGGAGACAAAAAACAACAGAAAGGGTGGTGAAGACAGGTTTACCGACTTGGAACGGTCAGTAGGCAATAAGGCCTACTGGTTAGCTTGAATCGATTTTATATGCGCACTATCCTCGCTATTATCCTGTCTTCAGCGCCCAAATAGACAAGACTGTGTAAACAAAACTACATGGAACCATGGAACAAAAAACAACAGAAAGGGTTACACGGGAGCCAGGCCAAGAAATGGTGTCGAAGACAGGGTCAAGTATTTTTGAAAAGTTATGTGATCTTCTTGTTGCGATCTGATGCACCTGTGTGGTAGACAGTCGTCTGCGAAGAGTCATACCTGTGATTTGACAGAGTCTGGTAGGTCATTGAGATGACATTAGAAGAGGAGTGGGCCTAGTACTATGCCTTGTGCCCCGGAGCCAACTGTAATGGGGTCTTAGTATTCGCCGTCCACTACTACTCTCATATGTCTATTGGTGATGAAATCAAGGAGCCAGTCGTTTATAGGTCTATTCCATAATGTTCCAACTTGTACAGTAACTTCTTGTGGGGACACAGTATCGAAGGCCTTAGAGAAGTCAGGTATGGCAATGTCTATCTGGGAGCCTTGGTTGTGATTCTTCAGAAGGTGGTGCATTGTGGTGATAAGTTGTGTTTCGCATGAGTAACCAGATCTGAAGTCGTAATTGAGTGTTGCTTTTCTCTAGGTGATCTTGGATATGTTTGCAGATAATGTGCTCCAACAGTTTACAAGAAATGCATGTAAGTGATACTGGTCTGTAGTTTTCTTGCAGATGGACATCACGTTTCTTGTAGACCGGGGCGGCGTTTGAATTCAGCCAGTCAGATGGGAGCTTGCAGAGTCGATGGATTTTTGGTAGATGTAACGTAGTGCTGGTGTTTACTGGGAGGCACAATTTTTAAGCATTATATTCGCTATGTTGTCCGGTCCTCTAGCCTTGGTGATGTTTATGTTATTTAGAAGCTTTTCTACGCCGGTTGTAGTGATTTTCAGTTTGGAGATTTTTGTCTTTGGCCTTGATTTCTGATAGATTGGTTGAGCTTTCTTCTTTTGTAAAGACGGAGCTGAATTGTTCTACTAGGAGTTGTGCCTTATCCTTGCTTCTGTTCATTAGTTGACCGAGCTTTAGTTGACCGAGCTTTTTCAGTGGGGAGATTCCAAATTGTCTTGGCGTCTTGATTTCACATATATCACCAAAATGGTTTGATGTTGTTTTCATTCAGACCGATCATTATTGTGTCGATGATATGGTTCAGCTCTGCTTTCTTAAATACTCGCTTACACTGCTTCTGATATTCTCTGTATTGGCTCCATTGTTTTGTTTTATTTGCATGCCTGTATAGTCTTAGATTTCCGTTTGCTACACATCTTGGATGGACTGTTTCTATCCATGGTTTGGTCTAATCCGGTCTTGAACTTCTCCCAGATGTCCTCTATTGATGACGATACGTCTGAGTTGATGATGGATTCGGATAGTTTGCATGTGACCTTGTGGATTTCGTCCCAGTTGGCTTTGGAGTGTAAATAAGTTTTTCTTGGTATCTGCTTTATGAAATGCGGTAAGATGTCTGTTAGTTACAATCATGGCGTGGTCACTAATGCCAGGAACCGATGTAGAGGTCTTTACCAGAGAGGCGTTGTTTGTAAAAACGAGGTCCAAGATGTTGTCATTTCGTGGACTTGTGTAAGGCCATGCTCTATTGATAAATCCATGAGAGCTTGCTATGCTTCTTTGTCCTGGGCGCCTTTCTTTACCGAAAGCTGGGACCAATCAATATCTGGGCAGTTAAAGGCTCCAGCAAGAATGATGGTCTTGTCTTTGGTGTGTTGTGTCAATCTGCTGAGTGAGTCTTCAAGCTTTTTGATGTCTTCCGTGTTTCTGTGGGGCATGTAAAAGGAGCCAAGATACAAGTCCGTCCTTTTCTCCATTTAGATTTTCTACCAAATGATCCTGCAGTCTGTAACTAGCGCTGGTTGCATGTATGTTCTCTCATCCTTCACGAGCTGCATTAAAACACCACTATCAATGCCTGATGATCTGTCGTTCCGGTGAATAGTCAATGAATCTGGGAAGACTTCACTGGATCTGATAGCACTGGTTGTTTTATCTTGGCCTGGCTCCCGTGTAACCATGATTCGGTACCACCTTATATAATATCGGGTTTAATGTACTCAACGGCAGCTTTAAACTCGGATTGGTTGGTACGGATGCTACAGCAGTTCGAAGTGAGAAGTCTGAGATTGGTGGACTTGTATGGGATATGGCAGGCGTAACTTGTTTCTGCCGATGAGGTACTGGCACATGAGGTGTGTCGTGGAATGTCGTTCGATTCACTTGCGGCCAGGCGGGAAGTTTGGTGAACGTTGATAGAATACCGTTTCCGGTGTGTTGATGACGCTATAGAGGTCATGGAGGTGTCCATATAAGAAAGTGGTGTGAACATGTTTGATGTATTAAGTTCTAAACTATTGAAGGAAAAACTATCTACGTTGATGCTCTCAGCCAAACAACATGGGGTTTTCCAGGTAGGACATGTTTCTTGAGCTGATGTCTTCACATGATTTGTGATACCAGATGCTGCAGTTGTTGCAACATACTCCTTTCTGGGTCCAAGTGACTGTGATCTCACAGGATCCACATGGGAAGTTGGACTTTTTTCCTGGTCCGGGATTCAGCTGTACATCACCAGATATTAACACGAGGAGGGTCAATACACATTTACGGTCTCTCAGAGTTGAGTTGTCTCCCATCGGTTAATTTCTACTGTCAGCAAATGAGAACTTGTTTACGTGGGTTATTCTAAAACTAATTCCTGTGAGTGCAAGTCTGCCTTGAAGAAGTTTGTGAGGGGAATTTGCATGGTTGTCTTGTAGAATATACATTAGGAAGGTACAAATAAGCATGAACTCGAAAATAATCGGCGAGTGGTTTGTTTTGGCCACCATCTTGGATGTCTTCACAAAGATGCAGTTGATGGTCGGGGGTGGTTTCCAGCCTACTAGAGATTAGCCAGACATATTAACTGTTAAGGGAATGAGCAGTAATGGCAATGAAGTGTTCTACCAGGTTTTACCACACAAAAACACTAAATAATTGATATTTTCTTAATTGTATGTGAGTTGCCTCACTGTGAAAAATATACAACTTTCTCGGTTGCGCGCGCATCTCTCTACCATTTTCATCTCTCTCCACCTTACTAAAGTCTAAAAGAATGAGGTCAACATGACGAAATCTAGACTTGTAGCGGAATGCCATATGATGTTTAAGCTAAACTGTATGACATTATAGTTTGGTATGTTGTTGCTATTCATATTCAGTGTGTAACACTAGTATTTATTTAATCAATCCCTTCGTTTCCATATCGTAAAAGTTGCTATAGTTCACCACAGACATATTAATAAAGTTTGTTATTAGGTCTGTGAGTTCACTAGGATCAATACCTTCTCCACAGTGAGACTAGATCTCGTGGAAAATGAACATTTTCTGGTGCCATTCAAACATAGTATTGTTTGAATGAAATGTACGCTCCCTAGTCAGCGGACGTATTTTTAATTACCACTTCGTTCCAAATACGTTAGAATATTACATAGTAATTTATAAACGATGCAAAGGTGAGTAACTGAAATGATGCACAAAGGTTCAATTTAAAATGCACCATTGCTATAATATTCATTTAAAATCATTCGTTTTATGATTCCTTTCATGGAATACATAGGCCTACACATTTAAGAATAATAATATCCCATGCATAGATAATTACACACAAAACATAGTTAGAGACACAAACAAATACTGGAAAAGTTAACTCTATGCTTGACAACATACTCATAACTGAGAACGATGTCCTGTTAGTAATCAAGGAATTAAAACCTAATAAATCAGCTGGCCCAGATGGTATACACCCCAAAGTGATAGTTGAATGTAAAAATGAATTAACAAAGCCATTAACAAAAATATTCACCAAGTCATTAGATGATCAGAAGTACCATGCTCCTGGAAAATAGCAAATATAACACCACTTTTTAAATCAGGAAATAAACAATCCCCAGAAAACTATAGACCAATAAGCATATGCACTATTGTTTCAGATGTAATGCAAAAAATTATCAAAAAGAATATTATAGACCATATGCAAAGTAACAATTTATTTTCGATACACCAGTTTGGATTTATGAAGGGCAAATCCCGTCCTCTTCAATTATTAGAAGTATTGGAAGATTGGTCTGATGCACTTGATAGTGGCCAAGAGCTTGATGTAATATTCTATGACTTTAGGAAAACATTTGATACATGACTACATAACAAGTTACTAACGAAATTAGAAGGTTATGATAGTGTAGGGAAGGTTTTGGAATGGGTGCAAGACTTCCTACAGGACAGATATCAAACGGTGTTTATAAATGGAAATCACTCAACATCTGAAAAAGTATACAGCGGGGTACCTCAGGGTATTGTGTTAGGTCTCACCCTTTTCCCTGTCTTCATAAATGATCTCCCCGAGGTAGCTGAAACAGTAGTCAAGCTATTTGCAGATGATACTAAAACATATTCAGTTATAAACTCGCAAGAAGACATAGATAAATTACAAAGAACTACTGACAATGTTTGTGACTGGTCAGAAACTTGGGATCTAGAATTTAATTCCAAAAAATGTAAAAAAATGCATATTGGCAAATCAATTACTAGTCTATTGAGAACTATTTTATGAAAGACAGTGAAAATCGTAGGTACTTGATTATAAATGTTTCGGGGGAGATGGATCTGGGGTGATAGTTGACAGTAATCTCACCTTCAACACACACATAACCTCCAAAATAGCCTTAGCAAATAGAAACCTAGGAATAATTATGAGAACCTTTACATATCTAGACAAAAATATATTTTTGACACTATTTAAAGCCTTAGTAAGACCCCATTTAGAATATGCCAGTACAGTTTGGTCCCCGTACTTAAAATAACACCAAATCGCTATAGAAAATGTTCAGCGTAGGGCAACAAAAATGCTATCGTCTTTTAACAACCTGGAATATAACGAAAGGCTAAGATCCTTAGGTATTTCTACACTTCAATACCGGAGGTTACGTACAGACATGCTGCAAGTCTTTAATATCCTTAGAGGATTCGATATCTCATCAATTCAAAACTTTCTTCCTTTAGCAACATAAACTAGAACGAGAGGGAATACCCTAAAACTTTTTTTTAAAAAAGGTCAAAACTGAACACAGAAAAAAAGATTGGAATTCCCTACCTGACAGTGTTGTCCAAGCACCGAGTGTGAATGCCTTTAAGAGCAGACTAAACAAACATTGGCATAATAATCAAATACAATTTGATGCTAGTTGTTTCCCAAGCCTGCCCAGTAGACACTCTCGACCGTCAAAACACCAAAGAGATGGGCCTCCAGAAGCCACATGCTTACCATTGGCCTCAGAACAGTAAGTTACAGTAAGTATATATATGTGAATTTATGATTCTTGTAAGTTTTGTATCCGCGATTATTTTAGAGTGGAGTCGAGAAAGAACCGGGGTCAGGAACCGGACTATACTGTACCCTGGATATATCTAGACTGCTACACAGCCGCCAATGTTTGAGTGAAACGGTGAGACATGCGCCGTGAAGCAGTCTAGTTTCGTTCTAGAATTTAACCCGGAAATGCTAAAAATCGACCTTTACCTTTCAACTAAATGAAATGGGGGTGCTCAGTAAACTTACCCCTCAAAATGCTACCATTTCAACAGCAGTCGCAGTAGCTATCTATGTCGCTTATAGAAATACTGTCAACAGAAGACAATTGTAATATATTTGTTTAATTTCACTTTGTTTGACGCAGTAACCATGCACTCATTTGCATGTGTCCAGTCCTGTCAATTTTGCTATTGAATTAGATTGGTGGGGTATGGTTATCAGTGACAATATTATAAACAAATTATTTATTTTGATATTTATTAGCATTTGATATGATGTCATGTATGATATAATGTTATTAAAGTACTTTGAATATAAGGTATTGATGCCAAGGTTGTGTGTTTTACATGTTTTAGTCTTGTCACATGCCACTGAGTTCCGTCGGTGTGTTCTTGGGCAAGACACTTTACCTTAGCCTCGTCCGTCGGATGGGGACGTAAACCGGGTGGTCCCGTGTATCGGTCTATCCTCCGAGCACGTTAAAGAACCATAGGAATCTATTCGATAATAAGAGTAGGGCAGGTTCCCGGATTCCTATGTATCCTTCCCCTCTTTCTGGGGCGGCTCTAAATAACCTATACTGTGTTGATGAGCCCTTAAACAACATTCAATTCAATTGATCTATTTTGTAATTTCTGAGATTAGGTATTTGTCAAATGAAGTGTGTTTATTTGTTTTATGCTTTTGTTATGAGAAATAGAAAACTTTTAATTACATGGGGTAAATACAGGGTTCAGGCACATATATAAGGATTTACAGTGCCTATTTGTTACCATTTCTCGGTACACCTAAAATACGAAATGGGCATTTATCGGCGAAATGGGCATTTTAGGGAGAAATGGGCATTTTAGATCATAATGATGGGCAAATGTGCAAATTCGGGTTAACTTATATACACTTAGCATGAACACTTACAAAGTAAACTAATAATTTTTTCATCACATAGGTCTGCTTACAATACTATAGTATGCTTGTATTGTTTCATTGAATCATAATAATTATATTGCTTGATAGTGATATGTGACTTTTGCGCACCTTTAATTACTGGGAAGACATTTTGTAAAATGTGTCTTTTGCCATGTTTGCGGGCGAAATGGAAATCGTTTGTTCTGAATTAATAACATATTTATATTAATAATCTGTGATATTTATGGACAGATTTGTGAATTAAATTATATACAATATAAATCACATCACGTTTATTGTTAAATAAAATAATGTTATTTTTATAATTTTATACGTAAATGTAAAGGTGCTGTTAAACTATTTTCCTTAGTTTAAACAATATATTTTATTCATGATTTTGTACAAACAAGAATCGCATGCATACATCAACATCACCATTTCCCTTGATACATCTTTTAAACGATATTTGGGTATATACTATTTAAATGTAATTACCAATTAACGTAATCCTATTTAATATTAATAACAAGAAAGAAAACTTGACAAGATATTTCTAACTGGGAGGTTAAAGAGGCACACGGCGAGCTTGAAGTATTTATCAATTAAGTAATAAATATATCGATTTTTTAATCCAGTTATCAATATTATCAACAGTTTTTACTCGGACAGTAATATGAAAAAAAAAGATCTGTTTGCATTTAACTCTCAAAGATATTTAAATGAATTTATGTATTACTATTACTTCTATCAGCGACTTTTTTTTTTTGTCATCTGACAGCTCTTATTCGATACAGTTAACAGATGTATATGGGTTTATCACCGTGCGGAATGCCAAGTGCTACTGCAGTTGTTAATTAGGTGTCAAGTACGATTCGTGATGTTCTGTTAATTGTCACTGCATGTGGTGAACGCTGCAGAAGATGACGAAAAAATGCCTAGCGGAAAGACAACAAATAGTCATAACGCCAGACGAAAAACCGGCACGCGAAAAGACGACATTTTATACATTTAAATTTCGTGTGAAGATTTTTCATTATTTCGAGTGAAGTTTTTTCGTTATTTTACGTGGCGTCTTTTCGCGTGGCATTATTTCGCCGGGTGTTATTTTGCATGCTGTCTTTTTGCCCAGCATCTTTTCGCGTGGCGTTATTTCGCCTGCAATTATTTCATTGTCGAAAAATGTCAGACATATGTATATAGATATAAACGTTCAGTAGATTCCTTGGGTAGTCTCTTCAGAGATCCCCGTTATAACATATACTGATTTAAAAATGTAAATAGTGTGTGTAATTCTAAGTTGTATATGTTGTAATATAACTGTACATAACACACTGTCAGTATAATAAAATGTATTACTGTAACTATTTCAAGATTGCCGTGTGTCCCTCAAAAACGTTAATAAAAAAATGCCAATTTCTCATTCGATGTAATTTATTGACAAGGAAAAGAAGGTTATGAAATGTTCTTCTAATTTTAAAATATTAAATTCATATACAAAGCAATAAGGAACAGAAACGTGATCAAATGTGCTGGAAAACATCAACATAGCCATTGTTACTTTTAAAGTCGAATACATTGCACACTTAGTAGATTAGATAACTATATATATTACTGTTTTTACAAAAACAAAAAAATAGTTCTCTCATAGTGTATAAAACGCTATTTAATATGCCATCTCGACCAGCTATAATCAATACTCTTTCATTTACTCGTGACAAAATATGCCATTTCGCCTTACACAACCTGCCATTTTGCCGTGTGGCAAAAGCTACATTTTAATAGCATACCTGTCTGATTGCATAATGCCCTTTTCGAACAAACATAATTCTAAATTTCTATATTTTTTTATAAATACCCCACACATACATTATTTCAGTTATAAGTATATACTTGCATTTTAGCAAATTAAAATGAAAATTTTGCATATCAAATGTTTGGGATTATGCATATTTTGACCAAATATACAACATCTGAAACAAAGTTATAATGCTCCTTTTTGTACTTCAGTCAATTTCTTGGTTAACCTTTTTTTGGTAAGCTCATATCTCAGAAACTGCTTGACAGAAACTTTTACACTTGTATTCACTATCATAAGAGATACTCGTACAAACAACTGCCAAACTCGGTTATGAATTTTACAGAATAATGCCCCTTTTTCAACTTAGTTGCCCAATAAATAGACAAGGCCTGGAAAAGTCAAGCATGCTGTCATCTGACAGCTCTTATTCTTTCTTTTTTTTTTTAACCTTACAAAAATACGTAAGTAAAGCTGATGGGGTCATTGTCGTACAGGGTACTACAGAAAGGAACCCGGGGTACATTTATGTACACAGAAACGTACCCGAAAATCATCAAAATCCAGGAAGGCCCCCAAATATACATAAATGTACCCGAGACAAAATATAATGTCGTAAAACACGGCCGTAACGTGCTCTGTTACTTCACGGAAACAAAACTTTCATTGTTTACAAAGTTTAATCGTTTCACTTTTTAAAAGCCGCTTGTTGTTGCCTCCGCCTTAAAAGAATGCGCGGGGTTTGATGATTTACACAATTTCCGGTTTGACGACAATACGTTCTGTATTTTATTACTAACAGACTAAATATGTTTTAAAAATAATAGCGCAATAGTTAATGATAAACAATATTGTTTAAGTAGTTGTTTTATCAAGTTCTAAATTGTTTCAATTCTGCCAATGAAATCTTGTTTGTCCGGGTACGTTTCTGTATATTTGGGGGCCGTTCTGGAATTCAAAGATTTTCGGGTACGTTTCTGTATACATAAATGTACCCCGGGTACCTTTCTGTAGTACCCGATACGACAATGACCCCATCAGCATAAGTAAACCTTTAATACATATTTTATGATATGTCTTTGGCAAGTAATTTATTTGATATGATTCAATATCATTAAACCATATTAATTCTTACAATTTTTCCCAGTTTAGAGGTTCGCAACACTATTCCCAATTCTAAGGACCCGCCCCCATTCGCAAAAGGAACTCTGGTTCATGTTCGTTTGATGCTGGTTGAATTGACTAGACTTTTAACAATTATGGTTAACAAGTTTAGTTGTTATAGAGTAATGTCCCGAAATAATTATAATAATGAGTTATTTACTTATTGTATTGAAAACCTGATGAGTTGACCTAAATCTTTTTTAAAGTTTTGGTGAAATGATTATGTCACAATAAAGTCACATGACCTCATCCTGAACCTCCTACCTCATCTGTTATATTGGCTAAAAAACTTCCTGGTTAATAATTGGCTACAGATCACTGAAACTAAAATACTGAAGTTGAAGGTCTCCTTTTCAAGCAGATTAAAACAAAATAGGCATGTGTACAAAATAGGCATTTGAACCTGATCTTGATTACGTCAACATGTTTCTTCAGTATCAGTGGGCTGACTTACCTCAAATGTCAGTATTTTATAGAACATTTAAAAATATTCTATCTTTCTTTAAATATTCCCTGATTATGGAAAGCATACATTGTAGTCTGATAATTGTTTTCATTGCAGAAAATCTGAGGGAGAAATCAAGGTGGTGGTCAAGCAGGTGGGTACATAAAACCTTCATTTTCTGTGTGTCAGGGTGGACACAGAAGTTTTTGTCTTTGAGGGTGATGAAGGAATAATAGATTAACAGGTCTTGAGATACGTGAAAACTAGAATATGTGTCCACGGGACCAAAATGCTAATTAATGGTTATCAGTTGCTTAGATAACGGATAAACAATGTTTTTTTATTTTCAAAAAAGCTGAGACATTGAAGATACTCTATTACAGATATGTAAATATGTGTGTATGAAGTTTCAGAAAGCTTTGGGGGTTCTTCCAAACTCTGTCTATATGTTAACGTTATAAAATAATGCGCATGTGCTGATTAAAAGTCCAGATTTATCCACGGTTACTTAAAATTACCGTACTTGAATTTGCTTAAAATGAATTGAGTCGATAACACATAATTCAATGCTATAGCAATGATAACAATGGGGTGATGTTTTGCCTGTCCAGTTAAAATGTTTATATTGTAGTTCTGATTTGCGGCGTATGTAAGTTACATAATTATAGACCTTATCGTTAGTCGGCTAAGGAACGGTGAACAGTTGTGGTAAAATGTGCCTGTTTTTGGCAGGATGCAAAACTTGCATGTTAATTAAGGACAGCAAAAAGTAGGTGAAGGTCATTCACATTGACCTACTTATGGTGGGAACATAATACTGTCATGTAGATGTAAGTGTGAATAAGATTTGGCGCTCTACGGCTGTTATTGTGTGCAAAATGGAGTTAATTAACAAAGTATGTGAAAGTAGATAAGTTTATTCATAGGTTGCCTATGTAACTGTGCGTAATGTATGTGATGTAAGTGTTTTAAAATTGAAAAGCTGTATGGCTGTTATTGTGTGAGAAATGGCCAAAAGAAACGAAGTAGGTCAAGGTAATTTATATTGACCTATCGATGGTAGGAACGTATTGTTGTCATGTTAATATGTGTTTGAAGTTAGCTGTATGACTTTTGGAATAGGAGTAATGTACCTTATAAAAAAACTTCAAGTTATAACTAATGTAAATTAATAAAGTGCGGAAAGTAAATAGAAAATCATTCATATTGATCTACTTTTGGAAGGAACGTATTGTCATGTAGTTGTGTGTATACAGTTTGAAAACTGAGTGCCTTTTGGTATCTGAGAAATGGATTTAAAGAAACAAACCTGCCAAATAACGACAAAATTACACTACAAAACGTTTATCAAAACTGTCCAGGTGTCTAGGTCATATAATAATGTGTATGTGCAGATTAAAAGTATAGGTTTATTAATGTGTTCTTAAAATACCTGTCATATTAAACTTGAATGTAAAACTTAAATGTGTATTAACTTAGTGCGAAAAGTATGTAAAGGTCATTCATAGTAAGAACATACTGCTGTTATGTAGATGATGTAAAATGTGTAAAGTTTGCGGCGCTTTTAGGGGTTTTGGGGACGAGCACTTTAAGGAATGAATACCACCATTTATGGAAAAATAAGTTTTAAGTTAATCTGTTTCATTCACAATGGAACATACAAAATCACTAGAAAACTTAAAATCCGATGCATTAATTGTTTGCTTGGCATGCAGACTGGTTATCTTGGTAAAGAAAATCATTAAATAATGTCTGATTTAAAAGTTAACAATATATGTTGCTACTTCTGTGCACATTTTGTTGCTACATGTAACATATCTATGTGCTGTCTTGTCTATTACAGAATGCAGAGAGAAAAGAGAGGGCTGCTGTGGATGGGGTATTTTTCGGGTAAGGTTCAACATTGACAGATTATTACTTGAACATTATTAAATTTAGTTCTACAGTATCAGTGATGTGTACAGCATCAGTGTACAGTATCAGTTATGTTTACATTAGTGATGTGTACAGTATCAGTGTACAGTATCAGTTATGTTTACATTAGTGATGTGTACAGTATCAGTGATGTATACATTAGTGATGTGTACAGTATCAGTGATGTGTAGAGTATCATTGATGTATACAGTATCAGTGATGTATACATTAGTGATGTGTACAGTATCAGTGTACAATATCAGTTATGTTTACATTAGTGATGTGTACAGTATCAGTGATGTATACATTAGTAATGTGTACAGTATCAGTGATGTGTAGAGTATCATTGATGTATACAGTATCAGTGATGTATACATTAGTGATGTGTACAGTATCAGTGATGTGTACAGCATCAGTGATGTATACATTAGTGATGTGTACAGTATCAGTGATGTATACATTAGTGATGTGTACAGCATCAGTGATGTATACATTAGTGATGTGTACAGTATCAGTGATGTGTACAGCATCAGTGATGTGTACAGCATCAGTGATGTATACATTAGTGATGTCTACAGTACCAGTGATGTGTACAGTATCACTGATGTATACAGTATCAGTGATGTATACATTAGTGATGTGTACAGTATCAGTGATGTGTACAGTATCAGTGGTGTATACATTAGTGATGTGTACAGTATCAGTAGATGTATACAGTATTAGTGATGTATACAGTATTAGTGATGTATACATTATTGATGTGTACAGTATCAGTGATATGTACAGTATCAGTGCTGTACACACTATCAGTGATGTATACATTAGTGATGTGTACAGTATCAGTGATGTGTACAGTATCAGTGATGTGTACAGTATCATTGATGTGTATAGCATCAGTGATGTATACATTAGTGATGTGTACAGTATCAGTGATGTGTACAGTATCAATGATGTATACAGTATCAGTGATGTATACAGTATCAGTGATGTATACAGTATCAGTGATGTATACATTACTGATGTGTACAGTATCAGTGGTGTGTACAGTATCAGTGATGTATACATTAGTGATGTGTACAGTATCAGTGGTGCATACAGTATCAGTGATGTATACATTAGTGATGTGTACAGTATCAGTGATGTATACAGTATCAGTGATGCATACATTAGTGATGTGTACAGTATCAGTGATGTGTACAGTATCAGTGATGTATACAGTATCAGTGATGTGACACTAACGGTTCTTGGATTTCTCTTTTTGTGTGTCGTCTTTTGCAGAAAAAAGCAAAACATGGGGATAACTTTATGGTCTTAATGTCTGGTGTCATTTTTAGCCAAAGGCCTTCAAAGCTTATGTGATGGCGAGTTGACAATAGGACTTTCATTTTACGTCTGATCTTTACCAAATTTTACCAAATTACTAATATCAATGACAGCTCGGGACAAGTTCAAAAATCTGATTGGACCAGTAATAGACCAGAGTTACAGCCCTTGATTTTCTTAATATGCTTTATTTAATATATGCGTGTCTGTCCGTCCATTCCTAAACAACAGCAAATATATATCTTATCAAAACTCTCAATTATAAAGATTGTATTGCTGTATGCCTCCATTCCATTTAAATCAAAATTGGTTTAAAAATGAACAAAACTAATCTTTTTTTTTTGAAAACAAACTGATCCTTTTTTCTTTTCTTTTTTACATATTTTGTTTTCATAAAAACTTTTTTTTCGGTATAATAAAATAAATGTTGTATACTAGTGAGTGTGACAGTGGATATTGTCAACCTTCAAAAAATGCCTCTGTCGACATTATTTTCCTCACGTAAACCTGGCTGGGATGCAATATTTATATAATGAAGTATAGCTTTCATTAACCCTTAAACTGCTAAGCATGACTATTATAGCCTTTGTGTCCACTGATCAGGGTTTAAAATGTCTGGCTGCTGATCAGTCATTTCCTCCAAAACACCCATTTGTCACATAAATGGATTGGTCTTAATTAAATAGAAAACAGTCCATTATATATATGCAGTGGGTTACGGGTTAAGGAGATGTGTCTGTATAGCACTGCGGGATCTACAGATGGCACTTTCACAATATAGACCATAAATTCCTTGTCATATACGACTGAATTCAAGGTAACAACATAATTATAATATGTGAAATAAATTTGCAAAGACAAAGCAGTGGTTTGGTTCGCTTTTAAATGTACCAACATTTTTATATTCAGACGCATGGTGAAAATACTGAAAATACTTTTGCCATCATGGTTTTCGCCAGAGGTAAGTTAACGTTTGTAATAAATTTGATTTGTTCTTGAAAACTATTTCATGTAAACAAATTCAGTTTAACCACTTCTTCGTTTTATTTACGTTATACATTTTGTTTAAAATATATCTATGTAACATTGCAAAGTCATAGTTATAGCTGCCAAACATCATGACCTATGAATAAAAGACATGGCAAATTTGCTTTATATTGCAACGGCGTACATACCAGAATCATGGACTCTGAACACTGGTACAAAGTTTTATAGGCAGTTGCTGCATTCATTTTACTTCTTCTTTTGTCTGAAATCATGTGCACGTGTAAGAAATGTTAAAGATTCAATGATTTAATCTTTGTTTTTACATTTCTTTGGGTGAAAGATCAGGATTTCTCAGTTAAAGAAAACTCCTAATCAATATTAATAAATAACTAACTTGGAACAGGAAATGTCATGTGAAATATATATATTGATTAAAATCTTAAACAAACTGATTAAAATGTACTGCTATATCGATTTATATGAAAATCCTTCACTTGATGGTAGTCATGTTTTGTTTTTTCACTCACTTGCAGTCACTCGTTTTTGATTTTGGATGCAGCACACCCAGTTTTTGTCTCGCTTTTTTCGAAGAAAAAATGAGACATAAGTGTTGCATTTCCGGCGGTGGCGAAGGCGTCAACATTCAAGTTTTGCATTTAGGTCATTTTCTCACAAACTGTATGCACTAGACCTTTCAAACTTTGCTTATATATCTTAGATGGTACATTGCAAAGTGACAAAGCAAATGTGAGTTACCTTGACCCTCCAAGCAAAGAGCAGATAACTTAATAATTTTTACCTTCAACTTTTGCGTTTAGGTCACTTTTTCACAAACTGTATGCACTAGACCTTTCAAACTTTGCTTATAGTTGTATGGCAGTACATTGCAACATGACGAAGCAAACGTGGAAGTGACCTTGACCCTCCAAGCAAAGGACAGATTAATTTTTACCTTCAACTTTTGCGTTTAGGTCAATTTCTCGCAAACTGTTTGCACTACACCTTTCAAACTTTGCTTATAGTTGTATCTTGGGTGGTACATGGCAACATGTCAAAGCAAATGTTGATGTGACCTTGACCCTCCAAGCAAAGGGCAAATAACTGTATAGTTTTTACCTTCAACTTTTGCGTTTAGGTCACTTTTTCACAAACTGTATGCACTAGACCTTTCAAACTGTGCTTATAGTTGTATCTTGAGTGGTACATTGCAGCGTGGCAAAGCAAATGTGGATGTGACCTTGACCGTCCAAGCAGAGGACAGATAACTTTAATTGTTACATTTAAATCACTTTCTCATGAACTATAATTATGCACTAGATGCTTTAAACCTAGTTTATAGCTTAATCTTTGGAAGACAAAACATTTTATTTTGACATAGTTGTGTCTTGGGTAGTGCATCTTTTTGGACACATGGATTTCATCTATGACCTTGACCTACTTTTTGGAGCTGATGATTTGTTGTTTTTTTGTGTGTTTTTTTATAGAATGGCATGTTGTTTTTAAACACATGCACTTCAATGTCATCTAACTCCATTGTTTAGATGTTTACAAACTTTCATTTAAGAATCATTTATCTTTTATTTTTAAGTCCCGCCCCCGTTAGGCGAGACATGTGAATCCGCTGATTTCTTGTAATAAATAAGCACTCATGTATGATCCTCTACATGTATATAATAAAGTAAAATAACATTAATCTTACCTGGTCCGGTGGACCTATATGTCACTTTAAACATAGCATAATGTATCACTGAAATGTTAAAAAATGTCGTTGATCAATCAGTGTTTGCCTTTATATACACAGATACATTGGCAATATAAATACAGTGTAAAACTGGTGGGTGGGGTAATAAAATAAAACAGCGTTGTCTGCAGAAATCAAATATCTTTTAATTCGAACTTCAAATAGGTCAAACTTTTCTTCTGGTCTCTTGAAATTGGTATAACAGAGTGTTGACAATACTGCTATGATTCCAGATGTGGTATATGCTGCTTGTGGCGGCGTCTCTAACAGCGAGAACCTATGCCGACGTCTGGATGATACAGAACGGTACAGCCATAGAAAGGTTGGTGATGATATAACTACATGTAAATAGACATGTTGTAATGCTAAAATTCTGGTTATTGGATGTAGTTTCATCAGTTTGCAAAACAAAACATGGATTAAACTTCAACTTTCTTAAAATAGCAACCTTGAATATGTGGCTTCTTGACGTTCTCTTGTTTGTGCTCAGCTATACTCAGCTACCAGTCTGACTCATTATCCTTGATTATTTTATCCTGCTTTATTTTCTTACTTTTCATGATTAAAATATTTATGTTACTTAGCCATATCAAAATGTGACCTCTAAAAGCAGATGAATTTATATAAGCTTTGATAATCCTGTTTTCAGATCTTTACTATTATAATTTGTATATAATATATATGTGAACATTACGAAATAAATATTGTTCAAACCAAAACATGGATTATGCATCTAGTTCTGATATTTTGTTACTCTTAAATTTCTGATTTTGGATGTATTTTCAATAAACCACAAAAGTATGATCGAGTCAAAACATAATCCAAATGTTTTCCTTGTCTGTCCGTATGCACCTAGATGGTGACATTACATTATGCTTAAATTCCCATTACCGGATGTATTTTCAATGCCACTCAAATAATGATAGGGTCTGACCATTATACAAATGTTTCCCGTGTTATTGAAGTCACAATAGCTTCTTATGACTTGATATATGCAAAGATGTCTGATACATGTTTTTATATTTC
The DNA here is from genome assembly GCA_037043455.1 of Cyrtodaria siliqua. Lineage (NCBI taxonomy): Eukaryota > Metazoa > Mollusca > Bivalvia > Adapedonta > Hiatellidae > Cyrtodaria > Cyrtodaria siliqua. The sequence continues at coordinate 124,974 of JAWPHD010000230.1, read as the reverse complement.
AGTGCAATTATAGGCAGAAATATGGAACTGTTCAAGAAGCATTTGTTTAAGTTTATATGGGCCATGCCTCTCGTAAGTACATGTATATGTTTTATATGGGCCATGCCTCATCTAGAAAATGTTGTTGAGCATGCTTTTTTTAATCAGTTGACACATACACTTTCTTCTTAATGCAATATTTGTCTCCATTATGATTGATGCCAGTACCTCCCTATGATTGATGCCAGTACCTCCCTACGATTGATGCCAGTACCTCCCTATGAAATTAACTTTAAGGTCATTGTTTACAGTTTAAAATATTGTTTTATGAATATTGTAATTTTGTTGTTTTATATATATATATATAAAAAAAAAAGACACAAAGTTTTTTACTTTTTTTCCCTTCAATGCAAAGTGCTCTGGACAATGTGTTAAAATTGAAAGATTTGTATGCGGAGTGGAATAGTTCTGTAGCTAGTGTGTATTTTTTTATCTTTTTATTTCAGATCTCTGTTACGAACAACATGTTGAAGGTAAGATGAAATTACAGTATTTATTGTTTGTGGTGTAAGGAGTGTCATGACATAAATAATACACTAGTGTAATAAATATTGAAATGAAGGCACAGCCTCTCATTATATAATTTCATCTAATTTGTTTAATCAACAGGATTCATGTAAGATCCTGTGTTTATTAATTGTGCATTAAATTGTTGTGCTGGATCATTATTCAGCATATTTGTGTTAAACACATTATTTATTAACGACGTGTTGTAAACCTTCGCCTCTCACCGCTGCGGGTTCGAATACCACTGGGAGCTCGACTTGTAAGTGAGGAAGTGTCGATTCTTACAGATGGCCGGAGGTGTACAGTAATGGTTTTACCTCCACCACCAAAAAATCGACCGTCATATATAACCTTACATGTGTTGAAAACGACGTAAAACACCATACAAACAAACAAATTATTATATGCTTGTGAGCTTGTGGTCAACGGGGTTATAGAACAACACTTGCTGCCGGGGATCATGGGTTTATTACGGGTAGAATCAAATCAATAGTATGGTATTCACCAGACTCGAAGTAGAGATGCTGGTAGTTAAAATAATTCTCACGATCCATAACAAAACTTCTTTTCGCTCATGTGAAAGAAAAGATAACTTCATGAGTACTAACTATATGGTGGTGTACGTTGTCAGTCAGGAGAAGTGCGGAGAATTGATTAGATTGGTGGGAGTTGATGTTAGAACCCATCATGCAGTATAATCGCTCACTCATGACGAACATGTATTAGTCCATAATACACGGACTGGACATTACAAGTCAGTAAACATAAAATTGGAACAATAAACTGGACTATAAATGGACTATAAATATAGCTATCTTCTAGTACATTAGGTTTGAATCCACTAATAGTTTACTATTAGTGAATGCAAACCTAGATAATACAATACACGATACAAGACCTGGGTCAAATGCTGTATTATGCCCTTTTAGATTCTATTTTCATATATCTTTTTTTAATTAATTATCTTTATAATTGCAGTTTGTTTAACGACTGATAATGCTGTTTTATTCTCAGATTTAAAAAATATATCTATCAATTTGTTAAAGATATACACGAGACATGTTAATGAACAAATCCTAGAAATGACGGATCAATGAGACATTTTAATAAAAATCCTAAAAATTACGAATCAGCGAGACATTTTAATGAACAAATCCTAGAAATTACTAATCACCGAGACATTTTAATGAACAAATCCTAGAAATTATGAATCAACAATACATTTGAATGAACAAATCCTATTTTGTGTTGATACATGATGTAAATCTGTTACTTTTCAGTATGGACTAAATGAGTTGAAACTGAGATTCAGAACCCGGTTGTCACATCATCTGTATGAGAAATATCTGCGGTAAGTAACAAGTTCATTCAACATCACATATGTTGAAGGTTGAAAGATAATTTAAAATTATGCAGAAGATACCAATTTCCTTAAAATTACTATTAATAAATTCAATGGAAATAAATGGGTAGTAGATGGGGTAATATTTCACTTGAGGTAAAATTTCGGGGCATTGCTTTGTTTGAGCGCGTCCGTGGCTGGGATAGTAAAGTCGCTGCGTCTAAAACTTTCTTGCCTCTCACCACTGCAGGTTCGAATCTCACTGGGAGCTGGACTAGTCAAAGTGAGAAGGTGTCGATTCTTAAGGATGATGGGAGGTGTACAGTACAGGTTCTACCCAGTGAAAATGGGGTGAACTGCCTCTACCACAAAAATATATATATTGACTCATATATGGCCTAACATGTGCTAAAAATGTTGTAAAACACAATTCAAACAAATCTGTTTCTTCTTGATATACTGCCACATGTTTGGCCTCTAATGAATTATTACCCAATTAACCACCAATACATATAATTTAACTGTATGTGTTGCATACGCCCATTGAAATGGAATTGGATTTTATAGTCGCACCAACAGCTAAGGTCATATGGCAACTTACCAGTTTCCATTGATGGAGAAAGAAGACCCCAGGAGCCCCTCCGAGCAATTTTTGTGCACGGGCGGCACCTGGGTAGACCACCGATGTTCTGCAAGCCACCTGGAATGTCTGCAAATCAAATTGTGATTACTTTTAATTATTATTATTATTATTATTATTATTCATTTTTTTCAGAAAAAATGTTCAGAAAACATTCTGCAGTAAACATCATACTAAATTCAATCAAATAAAAAGTAATTTCATTTTGTTGCTATGGTTACAGAACTTTCACATACTACAAGATGAGTAACCTTGACAACAGAATATCCAACCCAGATCAGCTATTGACCGTAGATGTAGATAGATTTTGTGAATCTGTCGCCGAGCTCTACTCCAATCTCAGTAAAGTAAGTACTTCCATTCAGCAATTCTACTCAACAATCTAAAAGGGAATCAAATATTAGTCCATTGATGGTCTGATTAAATATTTTTTACTGAAACAGGGATCTTACAGTCACCACTCAACACTAAACGAACACTAGTGTAAATGACAATAAATACTGAAAAGGGGATCCCTTGGGAGCAACAAACACAAACAAGAGAAAAATAGCAGACGTGGTTTTATTGAGTGTTCATTATATGATACAATGCCTCTCATGCCCCTTAGCACTGGCTTAAGCGGTATACTACTTTACAGCCACAATGATTGGGCTCGAATATTCCTTTGTAAGTAAATCACACTACATTGTTGTAGTTGGTTGAATTTTTACAGCTTTTTACTTTTTCCAATGTTAACTACATTATAGAACACAAGCAATAGTTTTGGTAAAAAAATATTAATTCTGTATTCATCCTTTTTTTTGACCCTGGAGATGTTTTCCAGAAGGGGGCGTTTATTTTGAATTTTGGGACAAATGCTGTGATTGGTTGCTGATATTCATAGTCTCTGTCCCACCATTTAATTCAGATTTTACAACAGATGTGTATACAGTGTTTCTAAACCTACTGATGACGAGATATATAACTTACATATTTTGAGACCCAATACAAACGGCTTTAACCAGCCTTGTCAAACCCCAAAACGAGAGAATCAAATTAAGAGTTACCCAATTATAATTCATTTTACGTGTCTTCAATCACGGGTATTTTAATAACGTGGATAAACCTTATATTTTTAATCAGCACATTATTATATGAACTGAACACCTGGACAGAGTTTTGATAAAGCGTAATGTAATTTTGTCATTATTTTTCAGTTTAGTTTCTTTGAAAAAACAATATCGAAATTCGAGATATATGCATTTATTACTAGTATATTAGTTAATCTTTTGTCCAAATGTTTACTTTTCAGCCAATTCTGGATGTGGTTATTTATACAGTGAAGTTGACTGAAGGTATCGGTGCACAGGTATGATGTGTTTTATTAGCATAATCTTCTGTTTCTTGATTTGTTTTTCACAAAAATTATTCCATATATCATACCTGTCAAAACTGATTGTAGGTATATTTGAGGAGTGGGTTATTTCTTTCCCATTTTGCTACTTTTCAGTAAAATAACTCGGTCATCAGTAAAATAGTATTTATAGTTCAACCAAATCTTACATTCAGTGAGCCCTGAGAGATTTTCAAATTTTCGGCAGTTTTTCATATCGAAACAAAATTTGCAATATCTATTAAATGATTTCATTAATGTATTCAATTTATTGGACTTCCAGATATGAAAAAACATAACAGTTACATGAACTTGTGCATTTTTATGAATTATGCTATTTGTACATAAATCAATATTGTTTACTGTTTTCGACAGGGTCCTGCCATAATGCTGGGGTATCTGGCATTTTCAGGCTTAGTTCTCACAAGGTAATTACTAAAATTGTAAATTTGCATTTAATGAAATATCAGTAACCTCATTCCAGCAAACTCTGATGTCAAATATTTTCACTCCAACCTGGTATGAGGGTTGTTGTTCTTACCTTTTGTACCTGTGGAAGGGATTTATCAAGGGCCATTTCACACAGAACTATAGTTCAGTCGATCATGACTATAGATCCGTGACTATAGATCCTAATGAACGCCAAGTCAATAACTAAAGTAACTTTTGTTCCAACCACGCTTTGGAGCATAGTCCAAATAACCCAGATAAAAACTTCTGACCAATCAACGAAGATGTTTCAAAACTGATTTATGTTCTGTGTATTACAGTAATCTTCCATCACACTTGTCTAAATGTCACACTAATAATACGAGATGGATCACTTTTAGGGGACATTGCAGAAATGTGGTCATGTGTTCACGATTGAACCAGTTGGAGAACAGGAATGTTTCACTTTATATACGCTCATCTTAATCAGTACAAGTAGTTACTGTGCATTTCTTGGTACCTATGCATCGAATATGAATCGAGATTTTTTTTTATTCCTTTCTATATGTTTTCATACCTGATATGATTGAATAGAATGAAAACGGACGCTCCTGAATCTGTTTTCAATCTTCGAGTAGCCATCCTCTAAGCTTCGCAAAGCCAAAAAATCATTTTAAACACCCATATTTACATGTAATTTTATTGACAGCCGAAAACCAAAATGGCGACAGCGGAACATTCCATTTTTAGCTATTGGGATCACTCTTCGTCCGTCGTCCGTCGTCGTCCGTCGTCCGTCGTTAACTTTTGCTTCAAACGACTTCTCCTCAGAAACCGCTTGGCCAATTTTGACCACACTTCACATGGATGATCCTTAGATGAATGCTTTTTAGATTTGTTAAAATTAGGTCAGCACGACAACCAAGATTGCCGCCATTACCATATATGGTCGAAACCTTAAAAAATCTTCTCAAGAACCGCCAGACAGATTTCAACAGTTTTTCTTTTAATATGACCGCCAACGGCTAGACTATCAAGTTTGTTCAAATGAAGTCCCCGGGGTCAAAAATGGTCGTGCCTCGGGGGTCCAAAGTTTGTATATTGAGATTTTGCATGTTTTTCATAGACTTATATAGGATTTTTTTTTAAAAAATCTTCTTCTCTGAAACCACAAGGCACAGAGGTCTCAAGTATAACATGTAGCATCAGCTTATGGTCCTCTACTAAGTTTGTTCAAATGGTGACCCTGGGGTCAAATTTGTCTCCGCCCCAGGGGTCACAGTTTTACATAGGATTTTTTTTTTTAAATCTTTTTCTCGGAAACTGCAAGAGCCAGAGGTTTGATATTTTGCATTTACTATAAGCTTATGGTCCTTTACCAAGTTTGTTCAAATGGTGACCCTGGGGTCACATTTGGCCCCGCCCCAAGGGTCACATGTTTTACATAGACATGTATAGGGAAAAACTTAAAAAATCTTCTTCTCTGAAACTGCAAGAGCCAGAGGTTCAATATTTTGCATTTGCTATAAGCTTATGGTCCTCTACCAAGTTAGTTCAAAGGGTGACCCAGGGGTCACATTTGGCTCCGCCCCGGGGGTCACGTTTTACATAGACTTGTATAGGGAAAATCTTAAAAAATCATCTTCTCTAAAACCACAAAGCACACAGCTCTCATATGTTACATGTAGCCCTGGGGTCACATTTGGCTCTGCCCAAGGTGTTACTCTCTAGCACCTTCATTTGGTATTTGATCTTTACCAAACTTTGTCAGTGTCTTTAACTGTCTATATCAATGTTGTTATACACAACAGAGCCCACATTTCTTGAACAATCTCAACCAAACTTGCACAGATTGTATATGACCATAAGATTTCGAAGAAGTTCGATAATGTGCCAGTACTCAGGTGATCGCTTTAGGGCCATCTTGGCCCTCTTGTATTGATTCAAATTAACTCAGGTGAGCGATATAGGGCCATCATGGCCCTCTTGTTTAGGATAGGGTGACTTAAAAAATCTGTTGACCAGCAGTGTGTAAATAACAAAATATAAACTCAGTATACTATTTACCTAGCCTATATTTGCTAGATATAATGGTTTTCATTCCAAAATAAAGGATAAGTATGATCGATTGCCGGAGGTGCTGAACATTGAACAACAACCTCACCCTGCGTTTTACATGGTACATCCGAACCCTAGAAACAGACATGCGCAGACGACAATTTCTAAAAATAAGGCCGCCATGTTGTTTAATTTTTACAATATAAACAATGGGGTCAAAATGAATTTTAGGCTTTGTGAAGCATACCGGATGGCTATGGCAAGATTGTAAACAGATCCAGGAGCGTCTATTTTCATTATATCTAACTATATCAGGTATGAATACATATAGTCTGTAATAAAAAAAAATATCGATTCATATTTGACGCACAGGCACCCTGAAATGCACAGTAGTTCAGTTATCTAGTAACTATGCTTACTGTGAATACTTCTTACGTTCCAAGATCAGGGAAACCCCGCCATAATTGCATAATCGACAGAATTTTTGTCTGATTACTCATTAAAAACATGTAAGAATCTGAAATTGCCGCTGATTTATAAACTATGTTTACGACCCCAGGTTACGTCGACCCATCGGCAAGCTGACGGTGATGGAGCAGAAGTTGGAGGGGGAGTACCGATATGTGAACTCACGGCTCATCACCAACAGTGAGGAGATTGCGTTCTACCAGGGTAACCAGAAGGAGAAGAGTATCATACTAGCCACGTTTAAAAAACTGGTAAGTAAATCGTACACAATGGCAATAAATTGTACACATCGGAAATAAATTGTACACTGCAGCAATAAACCGTACAGATCGGAAATAAATTGTACACCGCAGCAATAAACCATAAAGATCGGAAATAAACTGTACACAGCAGCAATAAACCGTACAGATCGGAAATAAATTGTACCCCGTAGCAATAAACCGTACAGATCGAAAATAAATTGTACACCGCAGCAATAAACCGTACAGATCGGAAATAAATTGTACCCCGCAGCAATAAACCGTACAGATCGAAAATAAATTGTACACCGCAGCAATAAACCGTACAGACCGGAACTATACAAAGGGCAATAAATTGTACACAGCAGCAATTTCTTCTGTGTATTTCATATGATAGTTTATAAAATATTTGATTGAAGAGATTGTGAATTTCATGTTAGATCTTATGTTATGCTGTCAGACAGAAATATTCCTTATATAGACTTTATTTCACATTGATTATAAAACCGGTTTACAACCTTATACAAAATCACTTATAATGGTGTGGATAACAGCATGGTGTCTTGATGTAGGAGGAAACCGGACAACCCTGGGAAAATCCCACATGTACAAGCGGGCGACCATTGTACCCTGTCACAATGTCAAGGCGGGGAATTGACCCGGTTGCGCTACCAAATACACAACTGGAACACCCTTTCCTTTTCACTGTACATTCAGTGAATCTTTTATTAAGATCTGTTTGCTACTGTGATTTGATTCTTGATGCACTATGCTGTAGTGAAATTTCTAAAAAATGGAATTAGATAGAAAGGGAGAAACTCACCAATGTCAGTGTTTATACTATTAGTACAAGCTTGTATTCTTTAATATTAATATTCGTTTGTGAAGGTTAGCAGACCTGATCACTGATTAACAAAGGAGTTCAGCAAGATCTTTATTGTGTACAGGGGTATGGCACTCTCTGCACACAGAACTGACGGCTTTACATCCCTTCTGAAGGACTTTCTGAGTAACTTGCCCAAATTATGTACAGAGAGAGTGCGTTTGAAAAACCTCAGACATGATCTCACCTCAGAATCGAACCCCCAACCTCTGAGAACCAGTTTTTCTAACCACATGGCCACTGCAACTCCAAACAGGAAAAAACCAGTACAGCTTTGTAACATTGCTTGATATTGTTTACAGGTCAATCATCTGAGGTATTTCATCTTCTTCCGGTTACAGATGGGATTCATAGATAACATTATAGCAAAATGTAAGTACCTATCTGTATAAACTCAACAATACCAAAAACCGATAGAGCTCCAGCTAAGATATCTATCCGCGTAAAATACCCCTGAAAATATAAAAAATGCCCGATTCATAATTTTCAAGCGTACAAAATAAGCACTGAAAATTTGATACACGCACAAGGTCTAAACATGATGCGTATCGGCCGTTATATTGAATTTTCGAATGCTTACATCAGAGGTTGACTGGCTGGAGTTGTGCATTAATGAATTGAAAATCAAATCATGCAATTAAGCTTAGCGATACTGATAGCAGATGAAAGTATGTGGTAATTGTTCAACTTCATATGATTACCTGTACTGAATATTGTGCTGTTAAGTCCTCTATAATAACCTTAAAACACTCTGACACAGCAGTTTTAAAGCAAACATTCTAATTAGTGATTTTTTTGGCATATAATGTACACTAATGCTAGATGTTATTTATTCTCGGTATTAATTGCATTTAGGTGAGGTACCTTATTTCTCTAAATAATTTTGTTACACTTTATTGAGGGTGGAAGCATTTTTAGTTGATAATCATTCCTAATTTACATTACAGATATAGCAACTGTGATAGGCTACTTGGTAGTTAGTCGACCGTTCCTCAATCCGGCCAACCACAAGTATGATGATAGTTCACACAGCGAGAGACTCGAGGTAAGTTGCCCTTTGAACACACCTGAGAGTACCTCAAATAAGCTAAGTGTACCTGAAATGAGCTGAGCGCATCTGAAATGAAATGAGCTGAGCATACCTAAGTGAGCTAAGTGTACCTAAAATGAGCTGAAATGATCTGAGTGTACCTGAACAGATCGGAACGTACCTAATTGAGCTGAGTGTGCTTAAAGAGCGCTGAATGAGCTGAGTGTAGTTAAAACGACCTGATTGTACATAAAATGAGTTGAGTGTACTTCCACTGAGATAAGTATACTTAAAATGAGCCAGGTGTACCTCAAATGAGCTGAGAGTACCTGAAATGAACGGATTGTACCTAAAATGAGCTGAGTGTATCTGAAATGAGCATATTGTACCTAAAATGAGCTGAGTGTATCTTAAATGAGCTAGGTGTTGCTAAAATGAGATGAGGAGTTACTTCAAATGATCCGAGTGTGCCTAAAATAAGCTTTTAAATGTTTTCATCTTTTGTTCTTTAAATGTAATCCCTTCATCATAAAGTCTGTTGTAAGTGTTAATAATTGCAGTCACTCGAACATTTAGATAATACAAACATTGTGATTGGTTAAAGGATGATCACATGATCAATTTAAGCTACGTTTATTTTCCAGTTAACTGTACGAAGAAATACTTCCATCTGCCATTCATAGAATGTGCATAAAAACAACAGCAACCTGTATTTATTATAATTGTTTTAATTCATGTAAGAAAATATGTACTTTTAGGATAGTAATTGCAATTATAAGGGTTTAATGTATTTTTATTTTGCTGTGTGATGAGGCAGTTGCAGTTATTTTCTGATGAAAACCCTTAATTAAAAGAGGGAAACTCCCCAGTGTATTATTGACTTTAAAAAAACTCTTTGGAAAAAATGAAAAATTTTCTCTTAACTTACCCGACTCCCACTTGAACTGTTACTGTTGCAAGTGTCTACAATAGACAAGATCATCAGCTGCGTGATTCAAGTCCATTTGGCCCTCTTGTTTTTATATATAAAGTTTCCATCTGATTAAAATATACCTTCATATACAGACAGCACAGACTTTGGGCTTTGTGGTGAATTCAATTTGTGCAGCTAACTCCTAAAGTTTCCATCCGATTGAAATAAAAGTTTTTATACAGCACTGGCACGAGCCGCACATCACACCATTTACCATCCAGATTGTTAGCAGTTGACACATGGTAACTCAGTTACTATCTTCTGGTTTGAGTATTTCGGGCTGTTTTCAGTATGACTACTGCATGGTTTAAGTGTTTCATCTTGTTTTCAGGACTACTACAGTAGCGGACGTATGTTGGTGAGGATGGCAGAAGCTATCGGCAGAATCGTTCTCGCAGGCCGAGAAATGACACGCTTGGCAGGGTAAATATAAAAACGTCTACTAATACAGGTGTATGTAGTAATTGTTGATTAACACCCAACCAAATGTGACAATACCCAATAAAATAGTCCCAGAAAAAAACACATATTTAAATCCAATATAAAATTGTCTATAAAATTTACTATTATTTGCATGGCTTAGATACATTTTACTACATGCTTGACCTCACAGGGAAATGAAGTTAATCTGAATTGAATAGTTGTGTGACTATCAGCAGATAATATTTTACCTTTTTCTTCGTCGTTAAAATCTTATTCTTGTTTATCCACTGATATTGCAGGTGTGTATTGTAAGAATATATTGTGTTTAGATTTTGATTAAATAAACATGTGAATGAATGTTTATCAAACAAAATGAAGTAATTGTTGATTGACACTCAACCAAATAGTAAAAGGTTGACTTCAAAATGCTGTTAGGTGTGAGATTTTGGTTTATTTTTTCAGGTTTACAGCAAGAATCACAGAGTTAATCACTGTGTTGGATGATCTAAATAATGGAAAATATCAGCGAACAATGGTCAACAGTAACAACAGTAACTGTCATGAGGGTGAGTAGTGAAAGAGGGGAAGATCCATTAATATTTTTTTTAATTTAAAATTAAAAAGATATAAATAGGTTGTATAGCACAAAATATGTAATGAATAAAAATTAACCTATTTCGGTGTTGAGAATAAACAATAATTGGTAAATTGTAAATTTTGCCTGTTGGCAGGAAAGCGACTTTAAATGCTCCCTTTCCCCTACATTTTAAAACCTTAATGTATGTGTATCTATAACTTTCATTGGACTTCTCTTAAAGGGTATGTATCGACACAGCCAAACAAGCTTTATTATTGAGAGTTCTGAAAAACTTGGAAAAAGGTGAAAGAATTATCAAAATCGGATGATAAACAAAAAAGATATGACCATTTAAAGGTTGTTCTAAAACGAATATGGGAGCCGCCATTTTTAGAACTATGACGTCATAGTTCCAAATTACCATATAGGGAATATTGATCAAAATCATTTAAAGCAAAGAAAGTCGCTGCAAATGAATGCAAAATCCTTTACTGGTCATATAAATCATTATTGACATTAAGTATACATATTTTTCATACAGTAGCTGTCATTTTTTCCTATTAGTATTTTTTCATATTTATAATTATTCCATATATGGTCATTAGAACTGTGATGTCATAGCTCTCAAAATGGCGGCTTCCATATCCGTTTCAACAGAACCTTCAAATAATCATAACTTCTTTGTTTATCATCCGATTTTGGAAATTCTTTTACCTTTATTCATTTTTTAAATAATAAAGATAGTTTGGCTGCGGCGCTACATTCCCTTTAAACCTAATGCCATCTAGGGAATTAAATACATGTACGTTCAAAGTAAATAACGTATAGTAGATATGGATGGAAGATATTGTGAATAGAAGCTACTAAGGTGTAGTAGATATGTATGCAAGACATAGTAGATGTGTATGTAAGTTGTCAGGTAGAGTAGACATGTTTATATCGAGGGTTCAGTGCAAAACTATATCCTTCTTTATTCATATGTAGTTAAATAGTTTTGCACTGACCCCTCGATATGCAAGATTACAGGTGTCGTTATATTTCAGGTGATGACAAGCCGTCAGTAGAGTACAAACCAGGAAGTGGGAGACTGATACATCAGGATCATATAATCAGGTAGCCTATCCCTGTCTGTGTCCATTTATATCTGTCTCTGTCTGTGTCTGTCTGTCTGTCTGTCTGTAAATTATTTGTAAATAGCTGTTTTATTGTTGTACAATAATTTGCTTCTTTATCAAAATTCCCCATATCCATTACAGGTTTGACAAGGTACCTTTAGTCACTCCCAATGGTGATGTACTGATAAAGGAACTTAATTTCGAGGTACGTTGACAGCTGTAAATATATCACAGCTCATTTATGTACAAGTATATATTTAAAGATAACGTACTGAGATAAAAAATGATACCAATCCCTTCCAATGCTTAGATACTGAATTCCGAGGTATGTTCTCAGCTCTACATGTTTCACTGATAATTGTTGAATGTAAAAGAGAAATTGTTGGATAAGTTGAGAGTAACACAGCATCATTTGCTTTATTTTAGCCTTTTGGATAAAATGTTGGCGGTGTATTACTTTGCTTTCATTACAGCGGGCTTTAATGGTGAAAGTTTATGCTAGTTTGGATACATAATTGCTTCTAATTTGTTTTAAGTTTTAATTTGTGGTATTAGGTACTTTATGGAGCTCCATATCAGAGAAATTGTAGTCAGTCAGTCAGTCACACAGTAACATAATATTTGAATAAGCAATTCTGTGTCTGGGTGGCTGAAGAATCTTACTCAGTTTGGTCTAAATTTTGTTAGTAATAAGTGTTCATGCTGAGGTGATACATTTGTGTTACTAGGAACATAATACAATTTTAATCTTTGTTTTCTGGTTTCCTTGTCCAGGTGAAATCAGGAGTCAATGTCCTTGTTTGCGGACCTAATGGATGTGGGAAGAGCTCGTTATTCAGAATTCTCGGAGAGGTGCGTATTTTGTATATTAATAATTTCTTAGTAATTTAAAAAGTGGAATAAATAGTTTATTTACATTATAATTTTTGATGAAAGAACTGGCCTGTTGTTTTTACTCATTTGTGTTTGGACCTTATTGGTGCAGGAAGAGCTCCTTATTCAGAATTCTCGGATATTTTAGTAATTTACCCTTAAAAAGTGTAATTAGTAGTTTGTTTACATCATGATTATTCATAAAAGGAGCTGGCCTATTGTTTTTACTCATTAAAAAAAAAAAATCAGTTATTAGAATATTCAAAGTTTGATTGATACTGTTCAGAGTCTAATTCTTGTTTACATCTTGATTTATACATGTTTGTTTCCCTTCATCAGCTGTGGCCATTATTCGGTGGATCATTGACGAAGCCAGAGAAGGGAAAACTGTTCTATGTTCCACAGGTAACAAATAAAACTTAGGATATATGAGTTTTTTTTCGCTGAGTGTACCTGTTGGGAGGTAGTGCTGATCCTGGCTTTTTATTAATAAGTGAAAGGTATATCTCCTGAACCTTCACTTAAAAGGAGCATAAAAGCCCCATTGAAAAATGTAGATAGCGTATATAAAATATTATTGCATACGCATTTACAAACTCCGTCTACTTTCAGTGTGACTGGAAACATCAGTATTCGTCCATATCCAACGTACAGTTTCATATATTATGTCACAGGAAGTACGTCACGTGATAAGAACAAATAATGGTATTTGGTTTCATTTTGAAAAATTCCCACGATGATGCGAACATATGACAATTTTGATGATGTCCGCTCAATAACTTGAGTATTTGTTGTTCAATCTTTACTTTGGAATATTGTTTATGGGCATAATATCTAGGACAGGTTCGAAAACCAGCCAGATTGTCCTGGTAACAATGGAGTTATGGCCCTTTAATTATTTAAGATTGTCAATTTTGATGATGTCTGCTCAATAACTCGAATATTTGTTTTTTAATCTTGATGAAACTCGGTCAAGTTAGAAAACCAGACCAATCACCCTAGTAACAACGGAGTTCGTATTATGTCGCGGCATTGTCTGTCCATCCATCTGTTATCACAGTTACAAATGATCCACTTTCGACACGCATATTTTGTGTCCAGTGGACACTCTTGATCTGGACATGTGTTTACACTTGCTGACCTTATAGCCGTGTATCTGACTGGTTTACTGTCAGTGACATTCTGACATTCTGAAGGAATGACGTTATCCTATCCTTCGTCCTCTCTTGACCGAGTAGTGGAACATTCATATAGTGGGACTCGAGTTTGTCCAAACTTAGGTCACATTGGTTAACTCTTTTTACCGTTTTTAGCTCTACTGGCCGAAGGCCAGCAGAGCTTATGGGATGGCGAGTTGTCCGTTGTCCGTCCGTCCGTTGTCCGTCGTCCGTCGTTAACTTTTGTCTCGTTAAGACGATAGGGCCTTCATTTTTCATCCGATCTTTACCAAACTTAAACAGGTTGTTAGTATCAATGAAAGCTCGGACAAGTTCGAAAACCAGCCAGATCGTACCAGTAACAGCGGTGTTATGGCCCTTGATTTAGTTAAAAATGCTATATTTTGCCTCGTTAAGACGATAGGGCCTTCATTTTTCATCCTATCTTTACCAAACTTTACCACATTGTTAATATCAATGAAAGCTCGGACAAGTTCGAAAACCAGCCATATCGGTTTAGTAACAGCGGAGTTATGGCCCTTGATTTAGTTAAAAATGCTATATTTTGCCTCGTTAAGACGATAGGAGCTTCGATGTTCATCCGATTTTTACCAACCTTTATCAGATTGCTAATGTCATTGAAATCTCGAACAAGTTCGAAAACCAGCCATATCGGACCAGTAACAGCGGAGTTATGGCCCTTGATTTAGTTAAAAATGCTGTATTTTGCCTCGTTAGGACGATAGGGGCTTCATTGTTCATCTGATCTTTACCAAACTTTATCAGATTGTTAATATCAATGAAAGCTCGGACTAGTTCAAAAACCATTTATATCGGACCAGTAACAGCAGAGTAATGGCCCTTGATTTAGTTCAAAATGCTATATTTTGCCTCGTTAAGACGATAGGGCCTTCATTTTTCATCCGATCTTTACCAAACTTTACCACGTTGTTAATATCAATGAAATCTCAGATACTTTTGAAAACCAGCCATATCGGACTAGTAACAGCAGAGTTATGGCCCTTGATTTAGTTGAAAATGCTATATTTTGCCTTGTAAAGACGATAGGGGCTTCATTGTTCATCCGATCTTTACCAAACTTTATCAGATTGTTAATATCAATGAAAGCTCGGACAAGTTCGAAAACCATTCATATCGGACCAGTAACAGCGGAGTTATGGTCCTTGATTTAGTTCAAAATGCTATATTTTGCCTCGTTAAGATGATAGGGGCTTCATTGTTCATCCGATCTTTACCAAACTTGATCAGATTGTTAATATCAATGAAAGCTCGGTCAAGTTTGAAAACCAGCCAGATCGGACCAGTAACAGCGGAGTTATAGGCCTTGCTTTTGTTAAAAATGCTACAATTTGCCTCGTCATACGATAGGGCGTTCATTTTGCATCTGATCTTTGCCAAACTTGACTAGATTTTATGACTTTCTTTTTTTTATATATATATTTTTTTCTCTTGAATTTTCTTTTTTAATTTGTTTTGATTTGATTTGATAATTATTTTTTTTAGCTCTATGTTGGACCAGTCCGGCCAGTAACAGAGGAGTTATGGCTCTTGATTTTGTTAAAAATAACTAAATTTTGCCTCGTTAATACGGTAGGACCTTCATTTTTCATGGGATCTTTACCAGACTTTACCAGATTCTTTAGTTATGGCCCTTGATTTAGTGAAAAAGCTGTTTTTTGCCCGAAACTTTCAAAAAAAGCGTAAATGGCAGTCACTTGCTTCATTGATGTTATAAGAGTCATGTTAGCCAGTAGAGCGTCCACAGGCCCTCTTGGGCCTCTTGTTATTAGAGTGTGATAAGAGTTCGTAAATAATGGTCTGAGATGCGCATATTGTTTCACTGCAACAGGTCAATTATACGGATGGCGAGAGGTGTACGGTACTGGTTCCACCCAGGAAAAATATAGTGGTCTACCTCTACCACAAAAAAGTGGACTCATATATGACCTAACATGTGCTAAAAATTACATAAAACACCAAACAAACAAACAGGTCGATTATGTTTTACAGAGTTATGCCTGTTTTGAAGTTGTCTGTAAAATACGAAAATCTTACCAGGTCGCTTATCCCAAAAGCATCTACCAGTGTATATATGGAAAAGGTATTACAAATTGTTAAACTAATTGAATTGGAAAATTACCATGGCAAAAGCGCTGATATCTGTAAATCCGGTTATTTTAACTTGTTATGTAATATGTACAGAGACCGTATATGACTGTGGGAACACTGAGGGACCAGGTGATATATCCGGACACTCCTGAGGAACAGAGACGCAAAAATGTCAAGGACGCTGATCTAGAAGATATTCTCAAGAAAGTGCAGTTGGAGTATATTTTGGAGCGAGAGAAAGGATGGGAATCGGTACAGGTGAGTGTGGAAGTGGGTGACTGTACAATTGGCCTAAAACTATAGAGGTAGTAAGTAATAATACACAAAAAAGCATGATGGAGACATGACGGACACAGGCTGCCCGGATTACGTCCTCATCCGATGGACGAGGCTAAGGTCGTGTATTGCCCAAGAACACATCGATGAATATCGGCGGCACCGGTGAGGCTTGAACCCCGATCCTTTGGCTTGGAAGTCCATCGCGCTATCCACACGGCCACGCCAACCCACCTCGCTATTTGATAAAGTTTGTCTTTGTATCAGCGTCCAGCCATACTCATGACTGTACTATTAGGATAATCTTACTGCCTCGCCATCAAAGAAGGTGGCAAGAGATAGGTATTACTTAGCAGGAGCGTGGATGGCGGCGTCAACTTATACGTTAAAGTAAACTTATTGCCGACAGGCAGACTTTCTTATGTTGATTATTACTTTGTTACTTTTTCTTTAGCAACTATATCAACTGGATACGGTATATCAAGTAACATGTGTCGGACATATGTTGTATTTATCGTTGAAACTATGATAAATTGCCCCTCAAAGTATTGCTATTTTTCTATTCCAGGATTGGATGGATGTATTGAGTGGTGGTGAAAAACAGAGAGTTGCTGTAAGTGGACGATATTTTGTTTTAATTCTTGCATACTAGTGTAAATTTATTATACCTCCACTTTCACAAAGTGAAGTGGAGACTATATAGGAATCATTAATTGGTACGCATTTCGAAATTTCAATAGTTTCATTTTACAGTAACCTGGCAATACATTATGATGTCATTTCTTGGTAGAGAATTTCCGTATGATTAGAAAATATTAAACTTTTAATTAACAGTTTTGATAAAGTAAATTTACCTTATAAATACATAAATTTTAACAGATAAATATATCAAGATTAATTCTAAATTCCACTGGCTAATTATAAACGTTCCGTGTACAGATGGCGCGTCTGTTTTACCACAAGCCACAGTTTGCGATCCTCGACGAGTGCACGAGCGCCGTGAGCATGGACGTTGAGAGCTATATCTACCAGCACTGTCGACAAGTTGGCATCACGCTGTTCACCGTGTCACATAGGAAGTCACTATGGAAACACCATGAAGTAAGTTCATATCTTCAGCCACGTAACAGCCATATCTTGTTATGCACAACCACACAAAATTAAGTTGTTTTATTAGCTCTACTGGCCAAGGGCCAACAGAGCTTATGGGATGGTGTGTTGTCTGTCGTCCGTCGTCCGTCGTCCGTCGTCGTCTGTCTGTCTGTCTGTCTGTCTGTCGTCTGTCGTCCGTTAACTTTTCTTCAAACGACTTCTCCTCAGAAACCGCTTGGTTAATTTTGACCAAACTTCACATGGATGATCCTTAGATGAATGCTTTTTAGATTTGTTAAAATTAGGTTAGCGCTACATCCAAGATGGCTGCCATTACCATATATGGTCGGACCCTTAAAAAATCTTCTCCAGAAAAGCTCGACAGATTTCAACAGTTTTTTTTTTAAAATGATCGCCAAGGCCTAGACTATCAAGATTGTTCAAATAAAGTCCCCGGGGTCAAAAATGGCCGTGCGCCGGGGGGGCCCAAAGTTTGTATAGTGAGGTTTTGCATGTTTTTCATATAGACATATAGGAAAAACTTTAAAAGTCTTCTTCTCTGAAACCACATGGCACAGAGCTCTCATGTATTACATGTAGCATCAGCTTATGGTCCTCTACTAAGTTTGTTCAAATAGTGACCCTGGGGTCAAATTTGTCCCCACCCCGGGGGTCACAGTTTTACATAGACTTATATAGGATTTTTTTAAAAAAAATCTTCTTCTCGTAAACTACAATAGCCAGAGGTTTGATATTTTGCATTTACTATAAGCTTATTTTCCTTTACCAAGTTTGTTCAAATGGTGACCCTCAGGTCACATTTGGCCCCGCCCCAAGGGTCACATGTTTTACATAGACATGTATAGGGAAAAACTTAAAAAATCTTCTTCTCTGAAACTGCAAGAGCCAGAGGTTTAATATTTTGCATTTGCTATAAGCTTGTGGTCCTCTACCAAGTTTGTTCAAATGGTGACCCAGGGGTCACATTTGGCCCCACCCTGGGGGTCACAGTTTTATATAGGCTTGTATAGGGAAAAACTGAAAAAATCTTCTTCTCTGGAACCACATGGCATAGAGCTCTCATGTATTACATGTAGCATCAGCTTATGGTCCTCTACTAAGATTGTTCAAATGGTGACCCTGGGGTCAAATTTGTCCCCGCCCCGAGGGTCACAGTTTTACATAGACTTATATAGGATTTTTTTTTAAAAAATCTTCTTCTCGGAAACTACAAGAGCCAGAGGTTTGATATTTTACATTTATTATAAGCTTATGGTCCTTTACCAACTTTGTTCAAATGGTTACCCTTTAGTCACATTTGGCCCGGCCTCAAGGGTCACATGTTTTACCTAGACATGTATAGGAAAAAAACTTAAAAAATCTTCTTCTCGGAAACTGCAAGAGCCAGAGGTTTAATATTTTGCTGTTGCTATGATCCTTTACCAATTTTGTTCAAATGGTGACCCTGGGGTCACATCTGGCCCCGCCCCGCGGGGGTCACAGTTGTACAGAAATGCTTGTTTTAAATTTATTAATTTCTTTATTTTTTAATTATTTTTTATATATATTTTTTTTGTTATTTTTTTTAAATTCATTTTTTTAAATTTATTTTTTATTTTTTATTTTTATTTTTATTTTTGTTATTTTTTGATTGAATTTTTTTTATTTTTTTTATTTTTAGCCAGCCAGATCGGACCAGTAATGGCGGAGTTATGGCTATATTTTGCCTCTTTAAGACGATCATGACGATAGTCACTTGCTTCATTGATGTCATAAGAGCCATATTAGCCAGTAGAGCATCCACAGGCCCTCTTGGGCCTCTTGTTTATGAAAGTTACACTTAAAGGGACATTGTCCGTAACTTTTTGCTTATAAAACACCCAATAATTATGTTCGCAAACATTATACACTAAACATTATTCAATATTTACTAATTAAAAGCAAGATTGTTTAACGGAATTCAATCGCGGTACAAAAAAAAGCAAATCCACTTCGTGGGTTTGAACTCGCAGCCCATAGTCGCAGTAAAAATAAGTGTGCATGAGCGTACAGTTGTCTGAACTCGCTCCCGACTGAGCTAAGCGGGCTATACATATTACGCAATACATACTATGGTGAAAACCTAGTGCGCTCTTGAAGTCACGTGAACGCATAAAAGGTAAATATTGTGGGTCCCACTTTATTTACATTTAATAATTAAAACCTTTTTTTTTTCAAACTCACAAATGTATTCCTACATACTTCTTAGGGTCTATCCTCATGTTTTCATGTATACATTTCAATGAATAAAAGTCAGACAGTTATTTGGTTATGCTCAATATCTGCTTACTTACGGACAGTGTCCCTTAAAGTTAAAGTAAACTACGATATACTGATTTATTATAATTCTAGAAAATTTCAAACTGGTTAAAGTATTGTCGAAAAATATAAACTCTTGCCTTCATAATACCTAATGAATACAAATATGTCGTCTATAGCATGGTGGACTATAAATTAAGAGAACCCGTGTTAAAGCCTCACTAGCTCTATTGCGTTTTGTTGGTGTGTTCTTGACCTCCCCTTTGCCTTGTCTGTTGGATGGGCATATAAATGGGTGGTCCCCTGTTTCTGACTGTCCTCGTTTGTGAGAGTAGGAAAGATTCCAGGATTCCTACGTTTCCTGTCTAGTGGGGCTCTAAATAAGCTATAGTGAGTTGATGAGCCATTAAACAACAATCCATTCCATTGTGTTCACAGTATCCGTATGGCCAATCAAAATGAGTGGATGAGGCGTTAAACACAAATTTCTGAACTCATTGCCTACATGTCCATGTACCCTGCGGGTATCTTCAATAAATTCTCAGTTCAGCAGTGATTGGAATATTCATGCATGATTCCATTTCACATTGCCTCTCAAAGAATCTTCTGAAAATGGGTATTAAAGGTTTCAAATTAGCATACACCCTGTACACCCCGTATTCTGCATAAATAAATAAGGGTAGAAGCCTAAAAACACAAAACAAACACACTCAGTCCAGACTCTATTTTACGTATACCTTTAGGATGTCCTAATGGTTAAAAAGCAGAGAGACTATAAACCTTAGAACTACACAAACACACACGCCTAAAAAACATTACAAATAAATAGATTTAAAAACATGATTATTAATTTAATATATGAAATGTAATTAAAAGGTTATTCTACTGTTGGTTTTGTTTGTGATGAAACTATGCGCTTGAGAATCACTATTTTCTTTAAAAAAAAATATTTTTTTTACCAGAGTTGTGTGAGTTTTCTATTCAAACACTGATGTCAAACTGCAGACGATCATATTATTGGGATTAACATTTCAGTAGATGCATATGGTCTCCACAGACAGATTCTAATTTACGTTTTATTTCCCAGTCAAACCACATTGTAAAGTTTAAAACACAATTTTCTTATTAAGTGTGTTTTTTCAAATAAAAAAACTTTCAGGAATATTATTATTTCAATCTCTATAAATAATAAATTATATGCATGCTGTTGTAAATACAGTGAACAACTAGTATTTAGTAATTAAACAATATAAATTTCAGATAGAGAAGGCCCCATCCATTTGTATCAACTTGATCAATCAAATGAAATATTAACATTAATGGATGGAGAAGCCTACCCTTTAGTATCAACTTGACCAATCAAATGCAAATATTAACATTAATGGATGGAGAAGCCCACAATTTAGTATCAACTTGACCAATCAAATGCAAATATTAACATTAATGGATGGAGAAGCCCACCCTTTAGTATCAACTTGACCAATCAAATGCAAATATTAACATTAATGAATGGAAAAAGGCCCCACCCATAGAGTATCAACTTGACCAATCAAATGCAAATATTAACATTAATGGATGGAGAAGCCCACCCTTTAGTATCAATTTGACCAATCAAATGCAAATATTAACATTAATGAATGGAAAAAGCCCCATCCATAGAGTATCAACTTGACCAATCAAATGCAGAGATTAACATTAATGGATGGAGAAGACCACCCTTTAGTATCAACTTGACCAATCAAATGCAAATATTAACACTGATGAATGGAAAACAGCTCCACCCTTTAGTATCAGTTGGACCAATCAAATGCGAATATTAACATTGATGTTCTGACATTTCAGTTTTACCTGATGATGGATGGACGAGGGAATTACGAGTTCAAGCAAATCACCGAAGAAACCAGCGAGTTTGGATCTTGATAACTTGTGCAATGTAAATGACCTTTGCTAGGATTATATGCAAGTGTTAGCACAGGGTGTTTATAAATCCAAAAATGAGAAAACACATCTGTTTATGAACAATATGTTGTTTGTGTAAGGTTTTTTTCATATGCATAATCTTAGTTTTAATAATAAATCTCAGAAAAAATCATTGATTATTACACAATATTTTACATGAACAAGCGTGATTTTATACAAAAAATGTACATCTGCTTCTATATAGTTTTTGCAGGGAACAAGTATAGATATAAGTTTAAAGACTGCGACATATATATTTCAGATAATGCACACCACATATGCTTGATGTACATATTTGTTCCTAGTTTCATTCTGCATTGTGTATTTCATTTTCAATTTTGACACAGTTGTTGCTGAGCTCTGTTTTATTTATTTAAAATACATTCACTGATGAATTAAAGAGTAGATCTATATATATAATAAAGTATCAGCGAGAAATAACAAGACTGTATTCAGGTATCACCTATGTGAGGCTTCAGTGTGCAAGGGACAGTGTCTACGGGGCTGTTTTCAGGGGTCCGTTTCTATTTGAGGCCTAAATGTGCAAGAGGCCCTGTCCAGAGACTGTATTCAGGGGATCACTCCTATTTGACCTTTCAGTGACCATTGTACTGGTTTAGAAAGACCACACTTGTCAGAAAACATTAAACTAATAAATCTTTCATAAAAATGTTAATGATTTAAACATTGTAATTCATTTATTTTTATCATACGGGTTGTCAAGAAGCCTTTCAAGAAGGTTTTCAACATTGGTTTGTGTAAATTTTTATTAGTTGTACAGTTATTGATGATGAATGTCTGTAAATAATGTAAAAAACAACATTTCCAAACTATTTGTGAGACTACTACATCTTGGATAGAACCATCCATGGATTGAGGCAACAATATGTATATTTGTATGTGTTACCCCCAGTATAATAAGCATATTTTTAATGTACAACAAGAGCCCTTCATTAAATTCGTGGCTTGGGCTCTCTAAATTTACCTCTTCTTTGAACTTTTGCTCTATATTTTCCCTCAGAAAAATGCTTTAAATAGACTTACTTCAGAATATGCCACTCATGGGCACATGATGTAGGTACAAACAACGTGTACTGCTACAGTGTTCGGCGCGGGCAACTCAGTCAATGAAATAAGTGTTCGGCAACATTTTTAATGGGATTTTAGCCTGCTATGTTTGTACCTACATGGAAACCACATTCATACCGATTCCGGATATGTACTGTTGGTTATTGGTACTAGTAACTAGTGTCCTAACATTGTTGTTTATTTGTTATCTCAGTCTGTTTGTAGATAACCATTTAAACTGTATATAAGTAGTTAATTAGTCGAAATTGTTTTATTGATCTTTTAATTACTTTATCGATTTCCTTTACTTCAAAACTTTGATATATATCGTTTATAGGAATGTTTTAACAGATAAAAATATTTTAATCTAATGAAGATTGAAAGATTTTTGACATGTCAGTAATTTTTAAAACATTAATTTTTAAAGCAAACATTAATAATTTCTATTGAAGGAATAAAGTTTAAAATGCAGGTTTAGGTCAATATGTCAATATGTAAGACGTTGGAAGACTGTAGGGACGTGTCTTAAAAACTGAGCTAAACACAAATGTTAACATTTTCTATTAAAATAAGTAGTAAAAAAAAAGTAGATCAGTTATTGTGACCTTTCATTTGGAAGGAATGTGTTGTGGATGTCAAATAGAGAATATCAGGTTAGTGCCTGATTACATCCAGTTTATCAGATGAGGCTGAGAAAAAAAAAGCTGGAGGCTGTGCCGAGGGAGTTATTATTTTCGTGCCGAACATGATAAACTGGATACGATCAGGCACTAACATGATATTCTACTTATCATGTTGATCGTTTAAAATCATTTAATTTACCTTTTCCCCCATTTTCTCCCGTTCAAAAATACGTAGACGTTATCAAAAATACCCTGACGTCATCAAAATAGGTGCTGACGTCATCAAAAGAGATGCACTTGACGGGATAGGAAAGTAACTGCCGAGATAAGATTTTATCTCTGGCACCCTTTTTCTTGGCAGAATTACAGAGATCGACATGATAAAGTTTGATAGCAGTACGATAATTCATATCTAAAACACATCAACATCAACGTTAACATTTTCAGACTCACATTGTGCCTACAATAAGCTTTTCGTTGAAGCATTCTACAAACATTTTTTAAAGTTAATGCCTGAGACAGTCGTGAATAAAAATTGTACATGTTTTAATTATATCGGTTGCTTGTCAGTTTGTCAGTTACAGACGCAACACTATAATCATAATGCATGAAATTCCATTTCGACAATATTCTGTTTATTTATTTTTGTGTATGAGAAGTCGGTTCTGTTTTAATGTTATTATACCCCTGCTTTCACAAGTGAAGTGGGGACTATATAGGAATCACGCTGTCAGTAACGTCCCTTCGCCCCACGTAACACATTTTTATTACTTGCAGTCCTCAAACTGTTTTGAACGTGTTGTTCCGAAACTTCAGATACACATAACAACTGATGACCTTATGTCCCTCTAAATCTAAATGGGTGATTGCCTAATTTATTACAGAATTATGGCTCTTTGTTTGACTTAGAATTTAAGCAGGGGTATTCATCACCTTCAGTGATAGTTCTAGTTTGTATAGGATTCAAGTCTGCCGAGATATAATTACGTTAATAATAAATCTGATATATAATCATGTTTTAATTTTTACATACTGGAACCTTAAATCTTCTTAAGAATTGTCTTTAGTTTATACCTGGCTTCTTGTAGATAACGTGTTCTTGTGAAATAAGACAAGGTACTGTCACTTGGAACATGGGATATAAGACATGACACTGTCACTTGAAACATATGAAATAAGACAAGGTACTGTCACTTGGAACATGTTAAATAAGACATGACACTGTCACTTGAATCATATGAAATAAGACCAGGCACTGTCACTTGGAACATATGAAATAAGCCACAGCACTGTCACTTGGAACATATGAAATAAGCCACTTCACTGTCACTTGGAACGTGATATAAGACAAGGCACTGTCACTTGGAACATGTGATATAAGACAAGGCACTGTCACTTGGAACATGTGATATAAGACCAGGCACTGTCACTTGGAACATGTGATATAAGACGAGGCACTGTCACTTGTAACATGTGAAATAAGACCAGGCACTGTCACTTGGAACATGTGAAATAAAACAAAACACTGTCACATGAACAAAACTATTCTGGAATGTGGAACGTGTTGTACATTTTATTTAACTTTTTGTAATTATTGAGATATAAATTAAATGATGTTTCATAGAAGGATTTTCCTTGTTTTTCTACCCATTACAAATAGATATTTGTTATACAGACAAAAATGTATATTTATCTCCCTGGTCTTGTAATATTTGAAATTTTAATTTTTTGTTTGTTTCTAGTTTGGGCGTATATGACAGGCAATCGTTTTAACTTGCGTTTTTAACCAAGTTTTCCGAACTCTGGTTATTAAATTTCATGAATGTCATTTGGTGGGAGACAGTTGTGCGGAGGCTTGGAATTGCATTTCAGGTCGCTTGGGTTAAGGTCAATGTCACTGTTACTAAAAATAGAAAAATGGTTTTCGCCCCATAACTTTAGTTAGGAATAAGATATTGAAACGAAACTTAGTATATATTAGTAGATAGCATTTATGGAAAAGAAGCTTGGATTTATATTTGAGGTCACTGGGGTCAAGGTCATGGTCGCTGTTACGAAAAACTGTTTCCTCTTAATAACTTAAGTTAGGAATGAGAACTTGGTGTATAGATAGCATATGCAGAAAGGAAGCTTGGGATTTCATTTGAGGTCACTAGGGTCAATGTTAAGAAAACTGTATACTAAAATTGAAGAAAAACTGGTTTCCAGGCAATTATTTAGTCAGGAATGAGATATTGAAATGGAACTTGCTGTTTAGGAAGCTTATATGGAAAGGATGCTTGGGATTGTATTTGAGGTCACTGGTGTCAAGGTCAAGACTGCTGTTACTGAAAAAAATAGAAAAAAGGTAAACTCAAATAATCTTAGTGCAGCTAAAAAAAGCTGAGTGGACCTACATGAGCTGAGTGGACCTAAATGAGCTAAGTGGATAGCTGATTTTTGGTATTTGAATCCACTGCAAAGTGATTCATAATTCTGTGTCTGTGTAATCTAATGTTTATAGTTCCTCCGCCAATGTGCCAAGTGGAAAGTCTTTCAAGGACCAATACAATTCAAGTGTGTTTGCATGGTGCATTTGATTACGGCCCAAATCAGAGGGCTATGGAATTTGCATTTCCGTCGATCGTTTCGTTGACACTTTATTTTCCGACCAGTAACATTAATATGTATTATCCAGTCTTGATGAAATGTTAGGACAATGTTTATGGCCATAATATCTAGGTAAAGTTTGATAACCAGCCAGATCACACATATTGTGTCTGAGTTATGGCCCTTGGAATTTTTAAGATTTAAGAATTGTGTTGGGGTTTATGTTTATGGACATACTATCTCGGCTGTAAAGTGGTAACAAAAAGAAAAATATAGTCCGAGGAGGTTCTGAGTTTAATTAATACATACTTAACAAATGTGTGTTATAAAAGTGAACAAAGACACATTTCCAATAAGAAAAAAATATTGGACCTGTCCATTTTAAATCAGGGCCTGTTCATTTTAAATCAGGGCCTGTCCATTTTCAGAAGCAACATGCAGTGGGCCTGTCTCTTAAAATATTTTTCTGTGAGCACTGCTGATTTCGGTAACCAACCAGATCGCACCTATTATGCTGGAGTTCTTTTGATTTTTAAAAATTGACGATTTTTGTCGCGGTTTTTACTATACATGTCAACTGTTTTTTACATTGACGGTTCCTATCAGGCGGTGGACCAAATTTCTCTGAATTTGCTTGTTTACCTACAATTGTTTTTATATCAAATGTTTAACTATAATCTTAAAAGAATCAAGTTCTAGACCATTGACCTACAATGTTAAAGATGTGTGGGTTCTAAACTGTTTTCAAAGAGAGGGGAAGGATTAGGAACCTGAGAAATGTGTCTTACTTTTACTATCAAATAGACTAGTATGGTCCATTAACTTGCTCGGAGGATATACTCTGATACACGGAGGATAGTCTTCGATTCACGGAGCGGAGGATAGACTCCGATACACGGAGGATAGTCTCCGATACACGGAGGACAGACTATGATACACGGAGGATAGTCTCCGATACTTGGAGGACAGACTCCGATCCATGGAGGACAGACTCTGATACACGGAGGACAGACTTCGATACACGGAGGACAGACTCCGATACACGGACCGATACACGGAGGATAGACTCCGATACAAGGGACCACCCAGGTTACATCACCATCCGACGGACGAGGCTGAGGGAAGTGTGTTGCCTAATAAAGACACACAAAGACAACCCAGTGGCGCTTGTGAGGCTCTCTCACGTAGATCAGAGTTACTTTAATGATATGTCCTATATTTACTACAGGAAATATATAAACAAAATAATTCAATATACAATTACTGTGTTTATTAACTTGGTTATATAGGTATAGTTTATTACGGTAAATAATCTAAGTATAGTTTAACAACAATTACACATCATAATGTGAGGATTGAACATGTAATGTGATTCTGGAATGCCATCTGAAACAATTACTGAGAATATAATAACATCGAAATGATCAGGATGATTTAAACATGGTCACTCACCCAAACATTTTCCTGTGAACCTAATTCAGTTACCTGAGCATCTGTCACTCACTACTGAGGCAAATAGTTCCAATAGGCGAAGAAATTGCTGTCTTAAAGGCAGATAATTTTATTAAAACGTAAAATGAAACAGTTGACGAAGCACTCGGAAGCGTTACAACTTTAGAGAATTATGCTATGAAATCAATGGAATAGAATTAAACTATGCTGAATAAATATCAGTATTTACACTGTATCCCTTAAATGTTGTGCTGACGCTAAGCATACAACAGGTAGCATGCTGATCCAAATTGTTTATTTATAGCACATCTACACTAATACTTGACACAAAGTCTATATCATCTCCGTTAAGGTTAACATTGTAGCATGATCTCTGAAATACCTTTTGTATTTTCACAGGTAAATGGTGTACTCCAACTACCAGTTATTTGAGTATGGCAGACAGTTGAAATGGATATGCTACAAAACAGAGTATGGTCTCATCTCGTTCGATGGTTTAAACACCTTCGATGTTTAAATCAACCAACTCGATGAGACCATACTCTATCTGTTATAAACATATTCTGACATTTAGTCTCTCTTAATTTAATCTTTCAATTCAAAAAATGCTATATATCTTTATTTATCTATATTGGTCTGTATATCTGTTAATTATCAAAACATTACAAATTCATTCAAAAGCACAAATTTAACTGTGATTATAACATAAATTTATACTGACAAAACTAAATTATTATGGCTCCCCCACACAAAGTGTGGTAGGGGAGCCATATTGATTTTGTGCTTTCTGTCTGTCTGTCTGTTTCTCTGTCTGTAGGTCTGTGTGTGTCACAAACGATGTCCGATCAATAACTAGAGAATGATTGGACCTAGGGTCCTCAAACTTGGAAGGATGGTTGGTCATGACAAGTAGATGACCCCTATTGATTTTGGGGTCACTAGGTCAAAGGTCAATGTTGCGGTGACATTGACTATCAAAACGATGTCCGATCAATAACTAGAGAATGGTTGGACCTAGGGTCCTCAAACTTGGAAGGATGGTTGGTCATGACAAGTAGATGACCCCTATTGATTTTGGGGTCACTAGGTCAAAGGTCAAGGCCGTAGGTCTATCTGTAACAAAAACGATGTCCGATCAATAACTAGAGAACGGTTGGACCTACGGTCCTCAAACTTGGAAGGATGGTTGGTCATGACAAGTAGATGACCCCTATTGATTTTGGGGTCACTAGGTCAAAGGTCAAGGCCGTAGGTCTGTCTGTGTCACAAACGATGTCCGATCAATAACTAGAGAATGGTTGGACCTACGGTCCTCAAACTTGGAAGGATGGTTGGTCATGACAAGTAGATGACCCCTATTGATTTTGGGGTCACTAGGTCAAAGATCAAGGTCGCGGTGACCTTGACTATCAAAACGATGTCCTATCAATATCTAGAGAACGGTTGGACCTAGGGTCCTCAAACTTGGAACGACGGTTAGTCATGACAAGTAGAGGGGTCACTAGGTCAAAGGTCAAGGTCGTGGTGACCTTGACTATTAATACGATGTCCGATCAATAACTAGAGAACGGTTGGACCTAGGGTCCTCAAACTTGGAAGGATGGTTGGTCATGACAAGTAGATGACCCTATTGATTTTGGGGTCAAAGGTCAAGGTTGCGGTGAAACGATGTCCAATCAATAACTAGAGAATGGTTGGACATAGGGTCCTCAAACTTGGAAGGATGGTTGGTCATGACCAGTAGATGACCCTATTGATTTTGGGGTCACTAGGTCAAAGGTCAAGGTTGCGGTGAAACTATGTCCGATCAATAACTAGAGAATGGTTGGACCTAGGGTCCTCAAACTTGGAAGGATGGTTGGTCATGACCAGTAGATGACCCCTATTGATTTTTTATTTTTTTTTATTTTAATTTTTTTTTAATTTTTTTTTTTATTATTTTTTTTTTTAATTTTTTTTTTTAATTTTTTTTTTTTTTAATTTTTGCATAAGAAGTTTTAGGGTCGGCCCTTTAAAAAAATAGGGTCGGTCGGGTTACTTGAACCACACATATTTTTTTATGTGGCCTTACTGATACAGATAGTAGATACAGTCACAGGGATATTGAATATCAAAACGATCTCAGATCAATAAAGAACAGTTGGACCTAGAGTCGTCAATTATGTCTGTTCGGGCGAGTGGGGGAGCCATACGTTTTTGTCCCATGGACAATAACAATTTCTAGTTTCTATATAATCGCAAGCAAAATATGAGTGACCAATGCTTATAGTGGGCAGAATATTATTTATGTGAAACTGTACATTTGTTTATCATGAATGAATGGTAGATATTCCAAACCCTTTATCCCTGCTGAACTTAGACGTTTTAAAATGTGTGCTGAAGCACATTTTTTAACTGACTAATTGTTACTCTTCATTTTGAGATATTTTATTTTGAAATACCTATTGATTCTCCACTCAAATGTGTTTTTGGATCATGACTACTGAAAACAGTAATATTATCAATAAGCTGTGAACTTTTCTTAAAGACTACCTTCAATTGAGAGATGAACTTACGTGAATGTATTTTGCATATAACACTTATATAATTGTTCTTATCATCATTTGTATTTGTATGCAGATTTCCCTCCATTTGTGTATTGTCCCCTTGTGGACCCTTAATTGGAATAAACAAATATTCTGTTCTATTCATTATGAATGGTGATTTCCCTATAAATCGGGTTGAAGGGGGAATTGTGATGCGCAAAATTTGACAATAACTTACATGTGATATATCATAGACATTAGTTTTTGTCTTGATTTACGAAATAGCTGTCTTGAAGTTTCCGAAATGTTTGCTGATCCAATTGATTCATTAAATTTCTTGTATAAACAAATAAATGCTGTTTTAGCTGAACATGCTCCAATTAAAACAAAACGAATAAAAACTAAAACTCTTCCAGGATGGTACACTGATGAAATTCACAGAGCAAGGGCGCTCAGAGATTTAAATCATAAATTAAAAAAGTGGGATCAATATAAAATGTGGAGAAATAAAACAACATCATTAATTAAAAAAGAAAAGAAAATATTTTTCAACAAAGCTGTTCTTAAAAATAAAAACTCAACATATATTTGGAAAAATCTCAAAACAATTTCGAACAATGTTGACAGTGAATTAACTATACCTAAACAAATTGTAATCGATGGCAAAGTGATTGAAGGACTCCCAAATATTATAAATGCGTTTAATGAGCATTTCGTTAATGTTTCTAAAAACAAAGTTAAGTACATACCAGAAAACTTTGATAAGTTAAGGAAGTTTTTAGATGAAAAGTTAAAGTCTTCAGTATTTAATTTTGATCTTATCACACCTTTTGAAGTAAAAATAATAATTGATAAATTAGACGTAAATAAATCTACGGGATTAGATGGAATAGGTCCTAGAATAATAAAATTATGCAGAGATATGTTAACTTTACCAATAGCTTCTTTGATAAATAAATGTTTGAGTCTCGGAGTTTTTCCGGATAAACTTAAGGAAGCATTTGTTCTCCCTATTCCTAAGAATGGTAACAAAGATGATGTAAATAATTACAGACCTATCTCAATACTTCCGACAATATCAAAAATATTTGAAAGATTTATTGCTAATCAAATGCTTACCTATTTCAAGAAGACATCCATTCTATATGCCCGCCAATCAGGTTTTCGTAAAAACCACTCTTGTCAAACGGCACTTATACACATTGTTGATACATGGCTCAAAGAAATAGACTCAGGAAATATTGTAGGATCACTATTTTTAGATCTTAGTAAAGCCTTTGATTTGATCGATCATGAAATCCTCTTGTTTAAATTAAGACTGTATCATTTTTCAGAAGCATCCATTAAATTATTTCAGTCTTATCTTTCAAACAGAAGCCAAGTAGTTAAGGTCGGTGACACAATCTCAAATGTTCTTCCTGTGATTTCCGGGGTACCGCAGGGTTCTATCTTAGGACCGCTACTCTTTCTGTTATATGTAAATGACATACCTTTGTATATTGAGCACACCAATGTAGATATGTACGCAGACGATACAACACTTTGTGCATTTGGGAAAACAATATCGTGTATTCAGACTAAATTGCAAACAGATTTAAACAATGTAAATGATTGGTGCACGATAAATAATATGATTATTAATCCCATTAAGTCAACTTGTATGATAATTGGACCAAATAAAACTTTAGCAAAGTGTGCAGCATTGCTGCTTCAAATTAATAATACAGATATTCAAAATGTAAAAGTACAAAAGTTACTCGGCATCTATATTGACGAATCATTATCTTGGAAAAATCATATATCTAAAACATGTACTAAACTTGTATCAAAAATAAATCTGTTGAAAAGGATCTCCTACTACCTAACATATGACATGAAAAAATTGTTCTATAACTCATATATTATGTCTACATTTGATTATGGCTGTATAACATGGAGCCAAGCAAATAAATCCTCTATAAACAGAATACTTAAAATTCAAAAAAGGGCTGCTAGAATCATTCTCATGAAGCCTATAAACACACCGTCTAAAATAATGTTTGAAGAACTGAAGTGGCTTACCTTTGAACGGAGATGTGAATATCACACATGTGTTATGATTTATAAATCAATAAACAATTTAACACCTGATTACATAACCGATTTAATATCGTTTTCTACAAATTCAAATTATAATTTAAGATCTGTTGCTAGAAAGGATATTGCCCATTTAACACTTAGAACAAACATTCTTAAACGTACTTTTGGTTTTTCAGGAATGGTAGTTTGGAACATGATCCCCGTCGATATACGAGCCTCGCTGTCTTTAGTTACATTTAAGACTAAATTAAAATCGTTTCTTTTAATGAAAGAGTGAAACCCCAGTTTGAATTATAACTTTATGTTACAAAAGTATGAAAATGTGTCTGTCTTGTTGAAGTTATAAAGTGATGCATGTATTGTTTTATCTTGCATTATATGCTTACATTGTTATATTGTGTTGATTTATAGATGGCCATATTGTAAAAAAGACTTGTGTAAATGCTATGTCTTAATATGTTACCTTCTTGAAATAAAGTTATTATTATTATTATTATTATTATTATAGAATCTCACAGAATTCTAACAATCTGCGCGTTATTTGGAAAACAAGAAACAATATCAGTCACATTTGAGCGGTTAAAATGTTCAATATAATTTTATTTGTTATTTTTGTTCCATTTAAAACTAAAATTCTGACTGTTGATATAATTATTGTTTACATATTTTTGTATCGAAAGACAAAATAATCTTTTTTTAATAGGCACTCTGAATTTCTCCGATAGTGAAAAAATAAACAAAGAAAGTTTTTGTTCTTGTAAGTTTATTAAGCAAATTAAAACATTGCGAGTGTATTGTTTCTTGTGTTTAATAATTCCATTGTATTTAATAATTTATAATAGCATATATCTACACAGTATATCCATGATAATAGTAGTACTGATTTATTATTATTAATTTTTAAAAAAGCATGAACAAATTCCACCCAAACGCTTAAGTATAATCTCACTAAACTCAGAATGATGTCCTGAAAAACGTATACAATAATAGAGATGACGATGATTACGTAATATTATGTTCTCGATCATTATTCCATTACGTTAATTCTCCTGAAAGTTTGCTATCTTTTGAAAAATTTAGCTCTCTTAAGGTAAAATAGGATAATCTTAGCCTGAGACTCTCCAAATAAAACAAAAAAATCAGTAGATCCGATGGATGCTCCCCGAAATGTATCCTCAACTTATCAATTGGCCTTGTATCACCCAGCACTTTTCAACTGCAGTTCCATTAGTAGTTTATGCTCCAGATAAAAAAATGTAAGTATAAAATTACAAAGGGAAAAACTCTAATTTGAATGATGACAGAGTTACAGTTCTTGCATTCTGCACTTCCACTCATGCCTTCTATCAAGTTGTGAAGTTTCATTGCAGTCCCATCAGTAGTTTTGAAGATCTGCTCCGGACAAAAATTCTAAGTATAAAATTACAAATGGCAATAACTCTAATTTGAAATAATGACATAGTTACGGTTCTTGCACTCTGCACTTCCTCTCATTGCCCTCGATCATTGTGTGTTTTGAATATATGCTCCGGACATATTCTAAGTCTAAAAGGGCTATAACTCTCATTTGAACGTTGACAGAGATGCGGTTCTTGCACTATGCACTTCCTCCCATTGCCCTTGAAGTTTCAGTGCAGTCACAATGTGGAAATGAAGATATGTTCCGGACAAGATGTGTGACGGACACACGGACGGACAAAGCGGCAACTACATGCTCGCCAAAGGGCGGGCATAAAAAGCGTAGTATATGCTTACCGAGGTTACAGGCTTAAAGTATAGAACATTTGTTTCAACAATAAACAAAAGAAGGATAAATCTGCATTGGATATTGACAAGGAAAAACTGTATAAAGTTTCATGACCATAGGTCAACATTTTGTCAAGTTATGAGCTAGGTTAGGCTTTTATGAAAAGGGAGCATAACTATGCCAAAATGAAAGTCAGAGTTATTGGTCATGGGTAACAATATCCAATGTGGTACGACATTCCTTCAGTTAAGATAAATATGTGTGTGACGTTTCATGAACATAGGTCAAATACTTTTCAAGTTATAGCCAGTTATGAGCTTGGTTAGGTTGCAGGTTAAAGTGTTATGAAAAGGGGCATAACTCTGCTGAAATGAAGGTCAGAGTTATTGGTCATGGGTAACACTATTCATTGTTCATGAATATAGTTCAAATACTTCTTAAATTATGGCCAGTTATGAGCTTGGTTAGATTGCAGGTTACATTGTTATGAAATGGGGCATAACTCTTTCAAAATGAAAGTCAGAATTATTGGTCGCGGGTAACGATGTTCTGTATGGTAAGATGAATATATATATGAGTTTCATGAACATAGGTCAAATACTTCTTACGTCATGGTTTGTTGTGAGCCTGGTTTGGATACAGGTTAACAGTTTTATTGAAGGTGGCATAATTATGTCAAAATGGAAGTCAGAGGGGGCGGGGGTGGGGTAAGTTTCATGAACATATGTCAAATAATATTATTTGTATGCGTAGCCGCTCTTAAACAGGTATGCCCGAAAAATATGTAGGAAACCACTGTAGGAAATGTCCTTAACGAAGAGTATATTTTAACATATATACGATTATTGATTACAACTATATATATAAAAGGATGATATATACGATTGTTGATGACAAACATATATACGATTATTGATGAAAAACATAATTATACTATTATTGATAACATTAGTACCCCTCACCCCGTTTCCCCATCCCACGCCCCTTTTTTAAAATACATTGCAATTGGTGGCGTTTAAACGCGGGCACATGTTATGTTCCTCAGTATAAAGTTACTAAACATACCGTATCTTGTTGGTAAAACCACTATTTTAAAGGGACACACGGCAATCTTGATTTTTGTAAAACTTGCTGTGTCCCATTAGTTTTTCTACATAAATTGCATTTGTTCAGTCATTAATAATAATTATAAGAATGCATTTGTTCAGTCATTAATAATAATTATAAGAATGGTATTAAGCAAATAGTTTTTGCATACTAGCTACTGATTATATTGCACCAATAATATATTCAAACCTAAGGTAGAATAACGAGGAAAAGTTAACTCAAAATTGTATGTAATTATATTCAAGCAGGTCTAAACTAAAAAGTCTACTGGATTAATACATCGAGACATTAATTTTTAATGCTTGATAACATCTTCAAGATTGCCGGGTGTCCCTTTAATAAGTTATAAACCAGAACTATTATGCTCCTAACATCCATTTTCATACACTAGTATGAAGCAAAATTTAAAAAAATAATAATGTCATTACACTTCATTGTTAATCTTTACTGGGATCTGTTGTAGTATATTGTTTGGATTATCAAGTGTTCATCTTGAACTCTTTGTAGTAGTGTATGTTGTTCTAGAAAGAAAACATTTCAACAAACATATGTTGAAATGTAACAGTCTGTTTATTTTAATGGTGTTTTATGCCATTTTAGCACATGTTAGGCCATATATGACGGTTGATTTAATCCGTAAGACTCGACACTTTCTCGCCTAATTATGACAGTCATAAGACGTTTGAGACAAAAGATGTTAAGGGGCCAGGTTTATTTTGAGAGATAATTTCCATTCATGAAACTGAATGGAATCTGAAGTGTTTTCTTTTAACAGGTTTTGAGTTGATAAGAAGCTGTATTTCAAATGTCTTAGATTTGTTTTTTTGTAGCTTGTTTAAGTATGCTGTGACATACTTTTTAATTTTCCCTTTTCTTAAATCTTCATCTATGCCAAAAATGTATTTAACATACTCTGGAGTAAATAACAATACAAAATTAGAAACAAGTATTCCCCAGTTTTTATAATCTTGCCCACTGTTTGCAAATGCCTTCCATGCAATTGCAAACATAGAAATGATGAAACAAAACTCTATGATAAATGTGCCAAAATAAGATCCCTCAATATTAGTGTACACCATTTCAAAAACCTTCGTAGGTACCCTTTTACATTCAGGCACTGTGTCTTTATTTTCCTGAAACCAGTCAAAAATTGATTGCAACACATGCTTTAAATTTTGTTGAAGGCGGCCCCATGATGAATACAGAAGTCTTCCTATAACAACTAATGTGGACAATAATAACACTGTATCAAGTGGATAAAACGGTATGCCCACAAAAACTATGAAAACCACACTTTCTATTACAAATTCTAACGGGAAAATGCATACATTTTTTATGTAAAAACTCAAGTAAAAAGAAAGGAGGATGAGTCTTAAAAAAAACCGAAGAATATTTTTTGGAATATTGTGATCTTCACTGACATACTGTGATGGTTCTGTTGCAGCTGCATTAGTTTGCGACTGCGCATTATTATCGCGTCCTTGATGTGGTACCTGGTTTAGAGCAATCTCCTCTGGACTGTTTACATTCTGTCTTTTACAGCATTGTTTATTACATCTAGGCAGTGCAAGCAATGGACTCAAAACATAGTTAGGAATAGGTAAACATTGAAAGCAAACAAAGAGCAAGTTAATTATTAACATTAGTAAAAACGTAAAAAGTGAACTCAAACACTCAAAAATGCAACAAAGAGTACAGCAGCTATCTCCTGTATCACAATCAAATTTTGGGAATGACTTTTGTAGTAAATTTCGCCAAAATGTCAGGGAAAATATATTGTTATCGAGCATTTTGAAGAATTGGAAAGCAAAATGGGTTGTGCTCTCATTCGTACCTAATTTTCCCAAGTCTTCAATTGCATCTACGATCATGAAAGGTGAAGTTTCATACTTAACTCGAATGATTTTCATTTGTCTTACAGAAAAAAAGTCTGTTTTCTCCTTTTCAAAAATAGGTTCGCAAAAGCGTGTGCATTTGTTCTCGCCTTCAAAACTATATTCACACAAACAGCTTGAGCAACACCTTTTCCTGTGACACCTTTTCTTTTCTTTTCTTGGACGACATTTAACAAGATACCAGGACATAATTACTAGAATGGGCGATACAATGACAGCAAGTGATATACCAAGATGTGCCCAGCTTGAGCAACAGCTTGAGCAACACCTTTTCCTGTGACACCTTTTCTTTTCTTTTCTTGGACGACATTTAACAAGATACCAGGACATA
The DNA here is from genome assembly GCA_037043455.1 of Cyrtodaria siliqua. NCBI lineage: Eukaryota > Metazoa > Mollusca > Bivalvia > Adapedonta > Hiatellidae > Cyrtodaria > Cyrtodaria siliqua. The sequence continues at coordinate 87,678 of JAWPHD010000230.1, read as the reverse complement.
ATTACTAGAATGGGCGATAAAATGACAGCAAGTGATATACCAAGATGTGCCCATACGTTCGAGGTTATTTTAGCACTTCCTCTCACTGCATATATAAACTCGTCTTCTAATGAATTGTTGTAGTACTTTGCTATATGTATCCCTGTATTAAAAGCAAATCCCAAAAATGTGAATATCACGAACTTTCTCAATAATGGATTAGTCTTATTTTCCCTACTATCTGAACATTTTGAAATTCCGGTGCGTTCGCCAGTTACTGTGACATCTATGGGTTTTGTACACTTTTTTTCATTGGCATCCTGACATATTTTCTTAAACTTATAGTGAAACAAAGTCAACCAAAACCTATTAAAGCTGTAAGGAGTTTCATATTTCTCATAAACGTCAAGATCAGTATCATTGTCTGTTTGGGGAAGCACGACCGTCACAAGAGGGAAAGTACACATAATCAACACACTTAAAACGAACACTATGTATCCACTGGGCGAGTGTGTAATTATCTCTGATTTTCCGTCGCTGTAGCATATAGTCTTGAACGGGTTCCATGATATGTATGGTACAAACATAATGTATGCAAAATCAGTTCCACCGTGTGAGTTTTCTTGCATTACTTGATAATTGCACACAAATAACAGTTTCTGTTAAATTTTGTGCAACTTTTTCAATTTTCGCCTTTAACTCAAAAAATGTAACATCACAATGACGAGCATCAAATGTTATTGCTACTGTTATTTTTGTCTTTTTCCATCGTAAATCATATAATGACAAAATGGAGTGTGCGTCCGCTGGATAAGTCAGTAAAGATTTGCCTTTCTCGTTTACCAAAAAGTGAATAAATAATCCATATTCGTTCCGTACATCTTTGATGTCGAAGTTTTCAAAAGATAATCTCGAAATGTTTAGTGAAATACTGCTATTGTATTCAAAATGAACTTCGATAATATCGTTACCATCCGAAAGGTCTTGTCTAATGGTTGTATTTGCATCTTGAATGTCCTCCAGTCGTATATAAGGCGTGCAATCGTCATAATCTGCATCAGAAACTGAACAAGAGCTCGAGATAATGGATGTTAACACAACTACGAGTACAAACACAATATTACTATACATTCTGAAAATCCCTCTAATCACTTGAGCTTTCTTTAATCAATGTTACAATGTATATTCTTATAGAAGTTGACTATTGTCTACGCTGTTGGTGGTTTTATTTGAATATGGATATACTACCGCAATTCTTTCAGATTTTAAAAACGTCAACACAGTAATGCAGGTCTCGATCCGATAAGACAAACATAATCTCGCACTAAACGACAATAAATCGCAACCGCATTCTTAAGTGTCTAAGGTTAACAAAAACAAACAACCTTTTTTTTAAAACTAATGCTAGCTATGGCAACGTAGATATTGCTGATACGGACCCAGTTGATAATATTGTAAAGTAGACCAACGGAGCTTCTGGAGTGCAGAGCAAATGTATAAGTTTGTCAAATTATTTTTCAGACTTTAATATTATGCGATAAATTGTTTGCAGAGTTTACGTTAATCGATTTTCTTGATCACATTTAATATACAATATGTTCAGATCTAGTATGTATGTTTTATCAATATGATTTAGTATGTATGTTTTATCAATATGATTTATATATTTTGTACAATTCATTACAATTCATTTAATTCCTTATTTTGGCAGATTATTCATAACTATTTCTAAAGCATCATTTGGCTACATTGTTTGTTATCCCTCTCGCATTCGTAACAATCGACACTTTCTCACAAGTCGAGCTTCCAGTGGGGTGTTCGTTATAAAAAATTCGCCATGCAATATGTTGTTGCTGTTCCTTTTTTATTTGTTTAAACACGAAATAAATTGCGTTTTAAATGAATATCACGGAAACTGGTAGGCGCCGAAAACGGGAGGGGGTGGGTGTGTGTGTGTGTGTGTGTGTGTGGGGGGGGGGGGGGGGGGAACTACTACTAACAGATTATTTGTCGAACAACATTTATATTTAAGTCTGATGAACGTTAGAATTTCCATATGTAGCTTTTGTCATGGTGTGGGGTCCATCTGTCAACTTTTTTGTTTGTAGCGACTACCCCTTTGAAACTAACTGATGGATTTTCATGAAACTTGATGTCTAGTAACTGTTGGTTCTTAAAAAAAATCAGGGTGAACTTAAATTCAAGGTGGCCACCACATTACAATAGACAAAATACAATGTTGTAGCGACTTCTTCTCAAAAACCATAAGTGGTATTGATTTTGAGTCTTTTGTCTTTTGGTTTAAACATATTTTATTGCAACATTTACATTAGTTTGCAAAAGGTTTGGGCCACAAGTTCTACAACATTAGTTACGGCCCGTCCCTATACAGTTTGTTAACAAAATAAATAGTATGGCAGTTTGAAAAGTATAGGAAATGCATTACTGAAGTTAACAGATATATGTAAAGAGAAAGGAAGAGGAAGAAGAGGACAGGCAATTAAAGACGTCTCGTAAGGAATCAAATGTGAACATAGTGAGTTTCATCGAAAACGCCTGGTATCTTTAATATATGTTTGTACTGCTATAAACACAAGCTCATTATCGCTATCGTTCAGCTCTGTATTACCAGAACACAACTTATCAACACTTAACGGGTGAAACGGTTCGTGTCGAAATAAAGAGCGTACGCCTTTGTTCACTACATCGACCACACTTTGATCTCCACAGTCACAACTTGATGATAAGCGCAAATGATTTAAATACAAGTCATGATTTAGATCGCTACATGCATTTCTTAAACGAGCATGAATGATTGAAAGATATCTTGAGCCACATAAGTAGTATTTTGGAACAGTGGGACATTGCAACGTCCTAAAAAGAGAGCTTTTAAATGTGTTTAAGGAAAGTGATTTCTTAAAGGGAATATAGCGACACAGCCAATCTATCTTTATTATTGAGAGTTCTGAAAAACTTGGAAAATGGTAAAATAATTATCAAAATCGGATGATAAATAAAGAATATGTGATCGTTTGAAGATTCTGTTGAAACGGATATGGAAGACGCCATTTTTAGAGCTATGACATCACAGTTCTAAATGACCATATATGGAATATTGATAAATATGACAATTTTACTCATTTATAGGGGAAAAAATAAAGAATATGTATAACTAATGGCAATAATGCTTTATATGACCAGTTAAGGTGTTTGCATTCATTTGCAGTGATTTGCTTTGCTTTAAATAATACTTATCAATATTCCATATATGGGTCATATGGAACTACGATGTCATATTTTTCAAAATGGCGGCTCCCATATTCATTTTAGAACAACCTACAAATGGTCATATCTTTTTGGTTTATCATCCGATTTTGATAATTCCTTCACCTTTTTGCAAGTTTTTCAGGACTCTCAATAAAAGAGCTGGTTGGCTGTGTCGATACATTCCCTTTAATATGTATGGATAAATCATTCCAAAGGCTTAGCGATGATGGTATGAATAATTCTGAAAATAACTCCGTTCTCCTTATTGGAGTGACATAGTCATTCGAGTTTCTTAAATTATAATCGTTTACATCTCTGACGAAAGGCGGAAATAATTGAGCTATTGAATTTGGTAACATACTGTTTTGTGCTTTATATACGGTGATAAGTTTTTGAAAAACACGTCTGTCTGTTAATGAGAGCCAACCAATTTCAGCAATTAACTCATTAATTGAAACGGACCTAGTTAATCCTGTAACAATTCTTGCAGCTTCATATTGTAGCTTTTCTAAAGATTTTTTTTCCCATAAACTGTGCAGCCATCCCAAACAATAGAAGCTTACTCTAATATCGGTCGCATATATGAAATATATATTTGGTTCATTGGTTTCCGTCCACTTTTATATTTAAGGAATCTCATCAAACCTAAAACCTTTGATGCTGACGATAAAATAGTATTGATGTCTTCACCATCATTACTTAAAGTTAATCCCAAATGTTTGTGATGTTCTACAATTCCTAATTGCACATTATTGAAAAATAAATTTGGTTTTCGAACATTTTTTGATACTGATATGAATAACACTTCAGTTTTATCTGGATTAAACGTAACTAACCATGTTTAGCCCATTCTGGCATTATGTGTAAATCATGATTTAAAATACCTTCCATATCATCTATGTTTGATGTCGAAACTGAAAACGAGTTGTCGTCAGCAAATAGTCTAGTTATGCTTAGCATATTATCAGCAATGTCATTTATATATGTTCAAAAGAAAAGAGGCCCAAGAACAGATCCTTGAGGCACACCGGCTAAAGTTAATTTCGAATCTGATTTAGCAGTATTTATAAGAACTCTTTGAGATCGATTAGAAGATAATCTGCGATACATAGCAATAGTTTGGCATCTATACCATTTTGTTTGAGTTTAAATCGTAGTGCTTTTCTCCAAACGCGATCAAATGCTTTGGAAATATCGGCAAAGACTATATACATGAGTTGTTTCGCACCGATTGTTTGACAAATATGATGTCAATGATCTACCACTTTATGGAAAATGCAAACACAGACATATTTGCTGATGATGTAACATTGTCTACGTCTGGTCCTAATCTTGAAATTACACAAGGAAATAGCCAGCTTAGGCTCAAACAAACAGAGCAATAGGCTAAGAAAAATAAAATGTTAATAAATGAAATGAAAACAAAATATATGATTATTGGTACATCTCAAAAGTTGTCTAAACCTAATAATGAAGTAAAACAATTATATGTTAAAGTACAGCAATAGAAAATGTACAGAGTCAAAAACTATTAAGAGTATATATTGATAAAAACCTGTCATGGGACGTCCATGTTGATAATCTGTGTACTTCTTTAACAAACAAAACTAATCTTTTGTGCAAAATCAAGAAATTTCTCACACATGAAACAAGAAGTATGTATTACAATGCATATATACAACCGATTTTGGATTATGGTGACACTATTTGGGGAAATTGCTCTAGCAACAATATTAATAGAATCCAAAAAATCCAAAAGAGAGCTGCTCGGATCATCCTTAATAAGCCATATGATGCATCTTCAAAACCCTTATTTAAAGAGCTTAAATGATTAAATGTCCATGATCGAATACAATTTCATAAAGCAGTGCAGGTTTACAAATGCGTCAATAATCTTGCTCCAGACTATCTTACATCTTTGTTTCAAAAGGTTCATTCCTCTTATAAATTAAGGACTTGTTCAAATGGTGATCTAATCGTCCCGAAACATAGGCTTAGTACATACAAACAAAGTATTCGTTATTCTGGTGTTGTCATATGGAACTCGATCGCACCTCCAATGCGACAAGCCAAACATATCAAAGAATTTAAAAAGAAATATTATTCCTATCTTTTAGGTAATACTAGTTAATTTTAATTTGCTTGCATTTGGTTAACTTTAAAAGATTTATATATAGGGACTTTCGATTTTTCAACAGGAAACTCTTCATAATTGTATAATATTGTATGTATATAACCATGTGTGTGTGTGTTACACGTTTCTTCATTTGATGGCCTCAAGGGAGAACAATTGTTGTAAATTGATTGAGTTACCATCATTAAATAAAGCATTTATTATTATTATTATTATTATTATTATTGTAGAATGACCGGGTCAAAATCCGAATTGATTCGCAAAGAGTAAATCATTGACAATTAAAAATATGTTTAAAAATTATTCGATCCATAATCTTTCCTACACAACTAAGTAAAGAAATTGGTCTGTAATTACTGGGCGAGTTTGAATCGCCTGCTTTGAACAGTGGTATAACGGTAGCAATTTTCCATAAATCGGGATATACGCCTTCATTTAAAGAACGGTTAAACAGTATAGACAATGGTTTTGATATAGTAAAAACGGTTTCCTTAAGCATTCTTTGACTTATTTCATCCTCTCCACTAGCTTTGTTTACTACCAAAATATTAATGATATCAGTTATTTCTGATTCTTGAATAATAACCTCATCTAGTTTTGAATTAGTTAACAAATTAAACTGCGGTAATTGAGTATTTGTTTCATCAACAGAGGAAGCAAAATAATCATTTAAACAATCTGCATTTTCTTTATCTGTGAATAAATATACAATGTCTCCATTATCTAATATAGATGCAAGAGGTGGAACAACTTCGGAGTTGTTATTCGTCTTTATGTAATGTTTTAATAATTTCCGATATTTACGCTGATCACCTAAATTTGCTTCATATATTATATCCTCGAGATTACTAAAGAAGTTTTCTCTTGCATGTTTTTTTAAATTATTAACTTTGTTTCTCAGTGATTTTATATAAATTCCGTTTCTCAGGTGTATTAGTACGGACAGCCTTCTGTTTTTGACGATTACGTTGTCTTGAAACGCGCCTTAATTTCGAGTCATACCGCGGTTTATCATTAGGCCTAATAGTAACAAGTTTTGATGGAATACATAATTTAACAATTGTAAAAGTCTTACACGCTTCATGAACAGATCCATGTATTAGGATGTTCCAGTCATAAGATGTTATACGAGCGTTACGTTCGGCAAAATTAGTCTTTTGTATGTGCAGTTTGTTTAATATGTTAATGGAATGTATACATGTACTATAGTGATCACTGACTTCACTAGGTGTTTTTATTATACCAGATTTTATAAATTTAAAGTCAATCGGTATAACAATAGGATCTAATAAGGTCGACGACCGATCAGAAACGCGCGTTGGTTCATCTAGAACATTTTTCATATTATTAATGAGTATTATATCTTTCAGATAGTAGTTAGCTGGATTTAATTTGTCTTCGTTAATATCTCCAACCATAACTATGTTGTTGCAAGTATCAAGAGATTTTTCAATGCAAATATTTAAATATTCTCAAAAACTAATAGGTGCCTTTGGTTGTCTATAAACTGTACATAAAATAAACGATTGTTCTCGGTCTTTTATTTCTATCCAAAGTGTATCCTGTATTGCATTTTCAAGTTCAGTTATTCACCGCGATTATGTTATATGTTTATATAAACAAGTATACCACCAGAATGTGCTGTTTTTTCTTTTCTTTACATAGTTGAAAAACCATGAATTTGCAAGGAGCCCATTAAAACGTTATCAAAAAAATGTGTTTCGGTAAAACATATTATATCAAAATCAGTTAAATTGTCCTTAATGTAATCCATTTTATTGAGAATACTTCTGATGTTTAAGTGTATAATGGAAAGACCAAGGCTGACAGATTGCAAATTGGGTCCCTGGTTTTGCTCAACATCGTTCGACATAATAACTAAAAATGTCATAACTAACGAGAATTGTATGTTAAGAATACTGTCGTACGCATGAACGATAACTGCCTTACAAACGGATGACAAGTATGCAAGCAATTTCATGATACATTGAAAAATGAAGCTAAAAGGTTTAAAGCAATAACATAGCTGTTGCATAACACCATGCGTTTTTATATAAAATGTCCCAATTGTCACTCGCCAGCTATTTAAATCACTACCCATTTGGTTTTAATAGAAACGATGTACAACCGGCGAATGACATCTGAAACTTTCTGAAATCGCAATGTTCTAAAGATGATACCCTCGAGACAATACAGAAAAATGGAACAGACAGAGAAAGAAGAAATAATAGGGAAAATATTGCAGTATCAGTTTTGCAAATGGTGTAATACATGCTAACAACCCTAAATTCGGATTTGCAAAATATTTAGGGATAATCCGAGCATTTACATGAACACTAAACAATAGAATATCATAATATACATGCTCAAAATACCACTCAAGAAGGTAATATCAGTATTTCTACATATCTATCCTTATTATATAAATATGCTTGTGTGGAGGTGTGGGTAAACATAACATATACTGAAAGGAAGAAGATATTTCCGCTATATATTGTATGTTTAATATGCTACTGCTAATCGAATTACAGGGCGACATTAGGCCTGTCCTTTCGGAAAGAAGGTTTAAACAGCACCGAACACACCAATGGTAACCCGTTTAAAGTTTCATTACCGACAAAATGCTCATTTGCCTCAAGCAGGTGAGCAAACTTAGGATTTAAACGTTGCAATCTCTTTCTGTAATTAGTTGTAGCCCCTTTTTGTACAAAACATGTTGAGATATATCTGGAATATTACGTGGAATTAGGTGTATACAATAGTGTAGTATAGGCATTTTTTCATTATGCGTTTCTTTATCCTTTCAGTATATTTATATACCGCTCGATAAAAGTACCAGCCAAAAAACTTCTGTTAACTGCAAGTGCGTATTAACAATTAACGATAGGCAGGACAGAGCTTCTTTTTTAGCTGGAAGTTTTATCAAGTATAGTCGGTATAATCATTCCAATAAATATTTTTTTCACATAATATTCCAGTTTTTTTTCTATTAAATTATGTTTATGCTCACTTCCATAGTTTATGTTTACTTCTCATCAACAATTGTAATCTAAAAAGTCCATTTTATAAGCTTAAATCCGAAATGTTAACAGGACAAATCACTCGCGTCGTCTCATGTTTCGCGCCATACCTTTGACCAAAATGTCTGGCATGATATGGTCGTTAACAAACTTAGTTTTGATTCTACATAAAAAAAAAATGCCGCGTGCGTGTAAGTGCGTGTATTGGAATAGCATTGGCTTATTGTGCTAAACTAAATGTATATCCTCCATGACCCTGGGGGTCACTAATGGCACCACCTGTGTACTCTTTTATATCATATATCCATTAATGTTACAGATACAAGATACTGTATATAAAATAGTTAATAATTACTTTGTTCATAAATTAATCGAATTGACTTGTTCAAGGGCGTAACCAGGCTGTTATATATTATACGCTTGAAAGTAATAATTGAGCGCCGAAGGCGTGAACCGTTTTATGGTGGTCTAGGGGCATGCCCCACAAGTATTGGTTAGCACGGTGCAATAGTGGTGTCCCGATTAATCGATTTGATCGATCATCGATCAGTTATGCCTTTGATCTGATCAATTGATTACAATTTTTTATGATCGACTTTACTCGGATGTTGAAAATTATGGCTCATTTATTCTCTTATACTAAAACATACAAGAAAATAAAATGAGTTGTAATTTTGCAACAAGTAATCACACATTTATAGTGGGAATCACAACTTTTTTAAAAAAAATATATGTTGGTCAGTTTCATTCAGTTCCTTTATCACCAGAACATACTTGACATGTGATTTTTTTCTTCATTATTGTAGGAAAAAGGCTTACGCTTGTCTTTTATAGAAGCCATGTTTAATCGATTAATGATCGATCATCGGTTGGTTAAATATTCTGATGATCGATCATGAATTTCGATTCCCAACACTACGGTGCAATCTAGCGCTTTCTAGAACAATTTTATAATCACATATTTTATTGCTTATGACTGGCGAAAAAGTATGCGTATGGTGTGTATAGGCAGTTACGCCCTTGTAATGTTGCTTAGGCACTATCTGGCATAATTTCCGTACCGTGTTTAGACCAACAACAGGGCCACTTCTTATCCTGGCAGAGGGGTAAAATCCTTCCCCTGTCCCACACCCCCTATAACTTTCATTGGACTTCTCTTAAACCTAATGAATTAAATACATGTATGTTCAAAATAAATAACGTATAGTAGATACGGATTGAAGATATTGTGAATAGAAGCTACTAAGATGTAGTAGATATGTATGCAAGACATAGTAGATGTGCATGTAAGTTGTCAGGTGGAGTAGACATGTTTATATCGAGGGTTCAGTGCAAAACTATATCCTTCTTTATTCATATGTAGTTACAATAGTTTTGCACTGACCCCTCGATATGCAAGATTACAGGTGTCGTATATTTCAGGTGATGACAAGCCGTCAGTAGAGTACAAACCAGGAAGTGGCAGACTGATACATCAGGATCATATAATCAGGTAGCCTATCCCTCTCTGTGTCCATTTCTATCTGTCTGTGTCTGTCTGTCTGTCTGTAAATTATTTGTAAATAGCTGTTTTATTGTTGTACAATAATTTGCTTCTTTATCAAAATTCCCCATATCCATTACAGGTTTGACAAGGTACCTTTAGCCACTCCCAATGGAGATGTACTGATAAAGGAACCTAATTTTGAGGTACGTTGACAGCTGTAAATATATCACAGCTCATTTATGTACAAGTATATATTTAAAGATAACATACCGAGATAAAAATGATACCAATCCCTTCCAAACTCCATATCAGTTAAGTTTTAGTCAGTCTGTCACACAGTAACATAATATTTGAATAAGCAATTCAGTGTCTGGGTAGCTGAAGAATCTTACTCAATTTGGTCTAAATTTTGTTAGTAATAAGTGTTCATGCTGAGGTGATATATTTGTGTTACTAGGAACATAATACAATTTTAATCTTTGTTTTTCTGGTTTCCTTGTCCAGGTGAAATCAGGAGTCAATGTCCTTGTTTGCGGACCTAATGGGTGCGGGAAGAGCTCGTTATTCAGAATTCTCGGAGAGGTGCGTATTTTGTATATTAATAATTTCTTAGTAATTTAAAAAGTAGAATAAATAGTTTATTTACATTATAATTTTTCATGAAAGAACTGGCCTGTTGTTTTTACTCATTTGTGTTTGGACCTTATTGGTGCGGGAAGAGCTCCTTATTCAGAATTCTCTGATATTTCAGTAATTTAACCTTAAAAAGTGTAATTAGTAGTTTGTCCTATTGTTTTTACTCATTTAAAACAAAATCAGTTATTAGAATATTCAAAGGTAATACAATCTAAGTATAGTTTGATTGATTCTGGTAAGCATCTAAGTCTTGTTTACATCTTGATTTATACATGTTTGTTTCCTTTCATCAGCTGTGGCCATTATTCGGTGGATCATTGACGAAGCCAGACAAGGGAAAACTGTTCTACGTTCCACAGGTAACAAATAAAACTTAGGATATATCAGGGGTATTTTGCTGAGGTGTTCCTATTGGGAGGTAGTGCTGATCCTGGCTTTTTAATAGTAAGTGAAAGGTATATCTGTCCTGAACCTTCACTTAAAAGGAGAATAAAAGCCCCACAAATACCCCATTTAAAAAAAATGTAGTTTATCTTATATCAAATATTATTGCATACGCATTTACAAACTCCGTTTACTTTCAATGTGACTGGAAACATCAATATTCGTCCATATCCAACGTACAGTTTCATATGTTACGTCACAGGAAGTATATCCCGTGATAAGAACAAATAATGGTATTTGGTTTTATTTTGGAAAATTCCCACGATGTTGCGAACATATGACAAGTTTGATGATGTCCGCTCAATAACTTGAGTAGTTGTTGTTCAGTCTTCATGAAACTTTGGAATAATGTTTATGGGCATAATATCTAGGACAAGTTTGCAAACCAGCCAGATCGTCCTGGTAACAACGGAGTTATGGCCCTTTAATTTGTTTAAAATTGTCAATTTTGATGATGTCCGCTCAATAACTTGAATATTTGTTTTTCAATCTTGATGAAACTCGGTCACGTTCGAAAACCAGATCAATCACCCTGGTAACAGCGGAGTTCATTTTATGTCGCGGCATTGTCCGTCCATCCGTCTGTTATCACAGTTACAAATGATCCATTTTCGACGGGCATATTATGTGTCCAACGGACACTCTTGTTATGGACATTTGTTTACACTTGCTGACCTTATAGCCGTGTATCTGACAGGTTTACTGTCAGTGACATTCTGACATTCTGAAGGAATGACGTTAACTTATCCTTCGTCCTCTCTTGACCGAGTAGTGGAACATTCATATAGTTGGACTCAAGTTTGTCCGAACTTAGGTCACATCGGTTAACTCTTTTTACAGTTTTTATTATAGCGTGATAATAGTTGGTAAATAATGGGCAGAGATGCGCATATTGTTTCACTGCAACAGGTCGATTATACGGATGGCGAGAGATATACAGTACTGGTTCCACCCAGGAAAAATGTAGTGGTCTACCTCTACCACAAAAAAAAGTCGTCTGTCATATATGACCTAACATGTGCTAAAAATTACATAAAACACCAAACAAGCAAACTGGTTGATTATGTTTTACAGAGTTATGTCTGTTTTGAAGTTGTCTGTAAAATACGAAAATCTTACCAGGTCGCTTATCCCAAAAGCATCTACCAGTGTATATATGAAAAAGGTATTACACATTGTTGAACTAATTGAATTGGAAAATTACCATGGCAAAAGCGCTAATATCTGTAAATCCGGTTATTTTGACTTGTTATATGTAACATGTACAGAGACCGTATATTACTGTGGGAACACTGAGGGACCAGGTGATATATCCGGACACTCCTGAGGCACAGAGACGCAAAAATGTCAAGGACGCTGATCTAGAAGATATTCTCAAGAAAGTGCAGTTGGAGTATATTTTGGAGCGAGAGAAAGGATGGGAATCGGTACAGGTGAGTGTGGAAGGGGGTGACTGTACAATTCGCCTAAAACTACTGAGATAGTAATGAAGTAATAATATACAATTAAAGCATGACGGAGATATGCCGGACACAGGCTGCCCAGATTACGCCCTCATCCGATGGACGAGGCTAAGGTCGTGTTTTTCCCAAGAACACATCGATAAATATCAGCGGCACGGTGGGGCTTGAACCCCGATCCTTCGGCTTGAAGTCCATCACGCTATCCACACGGCCACGCCAACCCACCTCGCTATTTGATAAAGTTTGTCTTTATATCAGCGTCCAGCCATACTCATTACTGTCACTATAAGTATAATCTTACTGCCTTGCCATCGAAGAAGGTGGCAAGAGATAGGTATTACTTAGCAGCAGCGTGGATGGCGGCGTCAACTTGTACGTTAAAGTGAACTTATTGCCGACAGGCAGACTTTCTGATTATGACTTTTGATACGGTATATCAAGTAACACATGTCGGACATATGTTGTATTTTTCGTTGAAACTATAATCGTTGAAACTATAATAAATTGCCCCTCATAGTATTGCTATTTTTCTATTCCAGGATTGGATGGATGTGTTGAGTGGTGGTGAAAAACAGAGAGTTGCTGTAAGTGGAGGATATTTTGTATTAATTCTTGCATACTGGTGTAAATTTATTATACCTCCACTTTCACAAAGTAAAGTGGAGGCTATATAGGAATCATTAATTGGTACGCATTTCTAAATTTAAATAGTTTCATTTTACAGTAACCTGGCAATATATGTTGTAGTCATTTCTTGGTAGATGATTTCCGTATGATTAGAAAATATTAAACTTTTAATTAGCAGTTTTGATAAAGTAAATTTACCCTATAAATACATAAATTTTAACAGATAAATGTATCAAGATTATTTCTAAATTGTACTGGCTAATTATTAACATGCCGTGTACAGATGGCGCGTCTGTTTTATCACAAGCCACAGTTTGCGATCCTGGACGAGTGCACGAGCGCCGTGAGCATGGACGTGGAGAGCTATATCTACCAGCACTGTCGACAAGTTGGCATCACGCTGTTCACCGTGTCATATAGGAAGTCACTATGGAAACACCATGAAGTAAGTTCATATCTTCAACCACATAACAGCCATATCTTGTTATGCGCAGCCACACACAATTAAGTTGTTTTATTTATGAAAGTTACACTTAAGTTAAAGTAAACTACGATATACTGATTTATTATAATTCTAGAAAATTTCAAACTGGTTAAAGTATTGTACACATATATAAACTCTTGCCTTCATAATACCTAATGAATACAAATATGTCGTCGATAGCATGGTGGACTTGAAATTAAGAGAACCCGGGTTAAAGCCTCACTAGCTCTATTGAGTTTTGTTGGCGTGTTCTTGACCAAGAAACCTCCGCTTTGCCTTGTCTGTTGGATGGGCATATAAACGGGTGGTCGTTTCCAACTGTCCTCGTTTGTAAGAGTAGGGAAGATTCCAGGATTCCTACGTTTCCTCTCTAGGGCGGCTCTAAATAAGCTATAATGAGTTGATGATCTATTAAACAACAATCCATTCCATAGTGTTCACAGTATCCGTATGGTCAATCTAAATAATGAGTGGATGAGGCGTTAAACACAAATTTATGAACTCATTGCCTACATGCCCATGTACCCTGCGGGTATCTTCAATAAATTCTCAGTTCAGCAGTGATTGGAATATTCATGCATGATTCCATTTCACATTTCCTCTCAAAGAATCTTCTGAAAATGGGTATTAAAGGTTTCAAATTAGCATACACCCTGTACACCCCATATTCTGCATAAATAAATAAGGGTAGAAGCCTAAAAACACAAAACAAACACACTCAGTCCAGACTCTGTTTACGTATACCTTTAGGATGTCCTAATGGTGAAAAGCAGAGAGACTATAAACCTTAGAACTACACAAACACACACGCTTAAAAAACATTCAAAATAAATAGATTTAAAAACATGATTATTAATTTAATACATGAAATGTAATTAAAAGGTTATTCTACTGTTGGTTTTGTTTGTGATGAAACTATGCGCTTGAGAATCTGGCTATTTTGTTCTTTAATTTTTTTAATTTTTTTTACCAGAGTTATGATTGTTTTCTATTCAAACATTGTATGTCAAACTGCAGACGATCATATTGTTGTTGGGATTAACATTTCGTAGATGCATATGTTCTCCACAGACAGATTCTAATTTACTTTTTATTTCCCCAAACCACACTGTGGTAAAGTTTAAAACATAATTTTCTTATTAAGTGTGTTTTTGAAATAAAAATACTTTCAGGAATATTATTATTTCAATATCAAATATAAAACTCTATAAATAATAAATTATATGCATGCTGTTGTAAATACAGTGAACAACTAGTATTTAGTAATTAAACAATATAAATTTCATGATAGATAGAGAAGGCCCCATCCATTTGTATCAACTTGACCAATCAAATGCAAATATTAACATTAATGAATGGAAAAAGGCCCCACCCATGGAGTATCAATTTGACCAATCAAATGCAGAGATTAACATTAATGGATGGAGAAGCCCACCCTTTAGTATCAACTTGACCAATCAAATGCAAATATTAACACTGGTGGATGGAAAACAGCTCCACCCTTTAGTATCAGTTTGACCAATCTAATGCGAATTTTAACATTGATGTTCTGACATTTCAGTTTTACCTGATGCTGGATGGACGAGGGAATTACGAGTTCAAGCAAATCACCGAAGAAACCAGCGAGTTTGGATCTTGATAACTTGTGCAATGTAAATGACCTTTGCTAGGATTATATGCACGCATTAGCACAGGGTGTTTATAAATCCAAAAATGAGAAAACATGTGTTTATGACCAATATGTTGTTTCTGTAAGGTTTTTTTCATACGAACAATCAAAGTTTTAATAATAAATCTCACAAAAAAATATCATTGATTATTACACAATATTGTACATGAACAAGCGTGATTTTATACAAAAAATGTACAACTGCTTCTATATAGTTTTTGCAGGGAACAAGTAGATATAAGTTTAAGACGGCAACGTATATATTTCAGATAATGCACACCACATATGCTTGATGTACATATTTCTTCCTAGTTTCATTCTGCATTGTGTATTTCATTTTCAATTTTGACACAAATGTTGCTGAGCTCTGTTTTATTTATTTAAAATACATTCACTGATGAATTAAGAGTAGATCTATATATTACAAGACTGTATTCAGGTATCACCTATGTGAGGCTTCAGTGTGCAAGGGACAGTGTCTACGGGGCTGTTTTATGGTGTCCCATTCTATTTGAGGCCTAAATGTGCAAGGGGCCCTGTCCAGAGGCTGTATTCAGGGATCCTATTTGACTTTTCAGTGACCATTGTACTGGTTTAGAAAGACCACACTTTATGTCAGAAAACATTAAACTAATAAATCTTTTATAAAAATGTTTATCATTTTAAAATTGTAATTCATTTATTTTCATCATACGGGTTGTCATGAAGCCTTTTAAAAAGGTTTTCAACATTGGTTTGTGTAAATTTTTATTCGTTGTACAGTTATTTATGATGAACGTCTGTAAATAATGTAAAAACCAACATTTCCAAACTGTTCGGGAGACTACTACATCTTTGATAAAACCATCCATTGAGGCAACGATATATATATTTGTATGTGTTACCCCCAGTATAATAAACCTATTTTTAATGTACAACAAGAGCCCTTCATAAAATTCCGGGCTTGGGATCTCTAAATTTACCTCTTCTTTGAACTTTTACTCTATAAAATGCTGCAAATTATACGGGTATCCCACCTTTAAATCCATATAATTAAACAAAGTATGCCACATTTGCAGCTTTAAATAGACTTACTTCGGAATATACCACTCATGGGCACATGATGTAGGTACAAACAACGTGTACTGCTACAATGTTCGGCACGGCAACTCAGACAATGAAATAAGAGTTCGGCAACATTTTAATGGGATTTTAGCCTGCTATGTTTGTACCTACATGGAAAACCACATTCATACCGATTCCGGATATGTACTGTTGGTTATTGGTACTAGTAACTAGTGTCCTAACATTGTTGTTTATTTGTTATCTCAATCTGTTTGTAGATAATAAGTAGTTAATTAATAGTCGAAATTGTTTTATTGATCTTTTAATTAATTTATCGATCTCCTTACTTCAAAACTTTGATATATATCGTTTATAGGAATGTTTTAACAGATAAAAATATTTTAATCTTATGAAGATTGAACGATTTTTGACATGTCAGTAATTTTTAAAACATTAATTTTTAAAGCAAACATTAATATTTTCTATTGAAGGAATAAAGTTTAAAATGTAGGTTTAGGTCAATATGTCAATATGTAAGACGGAAGACTGTAGGGACGTGTCTTAGAAACTGAGCTAAACACAAATGTTAACATTTTCTATTACAATATTTATAAGTAGTAAAACAAAAATAGGCCAAGGTCAGTTATTGTGACCTTTCCTTTGGAAGGAATGTGTTGAGGATGTCAAATAGATAATATCACATCCAGTTTATCAGGTGAGGCTGAGAAACAAATAAAGCCGGAGAGCTGTGCCGAGGGATTTTTTTTTTCGTAACGAACCTGATAAACTGAATACGATCAGGCACTAACATGATATTCTATTTATCATGTTGATCGTTTAAAATCATTTAATTTACCCTTTCCCCCATTTTTTTCCATTCAAAAATACCAAGACGTCATCAAATATACCCTGACGTCATCAAAATAGGTGCTGACGTCATCAAAAGGGATGCACCTGACGGGATAGGAAAGTAACTGCCGAGATAAGATTTTATCTCTGGTAACCTTTTTCTTGGCAGAATTACACAGATCGACATGATAAAGTTTGATAGCAGTACGATAAATAATATCTAAAACACATCAACATCAACGTTAACATTTTCAGGCGCACATTGTGCCCACAATATTTTAAGCTTTTCGTTGAAACATTCTCAAACATTTTTTAAAGTTAATGCGTTAGACAGTCTTGAATCAAAATTGTACATGTTTTAATTATATCAGTTGCTTGTCAATTTGTCAGTTACAGACGAAGAACTGTAATCATAATGCATGACATTCCATTCCGACAATATTCTGTTTATTTATTTTTGTGTATGAGAAGTCAGTTCTGTTTTAAAGTTATTATACTCCCGCTTTTACAAATGAAGTTGGGACTATATAGGAATCGCGCTGTCCGTAACGTTCCTTCGCCTCGCGTAACACGTTTTATTACTATTCCGAAACTTCATATACACATAACAACTGAAGACCTTATGTCCCTCTAAATCTAAATGGGTGAATGCCTATTTTATTACAGAATTATGGCTCTTTGTTTGACTTAGAATTTAAGCAGGGGTTTTCATCACCTTCAGTGATAGTTAAGAATTGTATTTAGTTTATACCTGGCTTCTTGTTGATATGGTGTTCTTGTGAAATAAGACAAGGTTCGGTCACTTGGAACATGTGAAATAAGACATGACTGTCACTTGAAACATATGAAATAAGACCAGGCAGTGTCACTTGGAACATATGAAATAAGCCACAGCACTGTCACTTGGAACATGTGATATAAGACAAGGCACTGTCACTTGAAACATGTGAAATAAGACAAGGCACTGTCACTTGGAACATGTGAAATAAAACAAAACACTGTCACATGAACAAAATTATTCTGGAATGTGGAACGTGTTGTACATTTTATTTTTTATTTTTGTAATTATTGAGATTTAAATTAAATGATGTTTCATAGACAGGATTTTCCTTGTTTTTCTACCCAGTACAAATAGTTATTTGTTATACAGACAAAAATGTAGATATATCTCCCTGGTCTTGTAATATTTGAAATTTTAATTTCTTGTTGTTTCTTGTTTGGGCGTATACGACAGGCAATCGTTTTAACATGCATTTTTGACCAAGTTTTCCGAACTGTGGTTATTAAATTTCATGAATGTCATTTGGCGGGCGGACACGTGTGCGAAGGCTTGGAATTGCATTTCAGGTCACTGGGGTTAAGGTCAATGTCGCTGTTACTAAAAATAGAAAAATAGTTTTCGCCCAATAACTTTAGTTAGGAATAAGATATTTAAACGAAACTTAGTATATACTAGTAGCTAGCATTTATGGAAAAGAAGCTTGGATTTACATTTGAGGTCACTGAGGTCAAGGTCATGGTCGCCGTTACGAAAAACTGTTTCCTCTTAATAACTTAAGTTAGGAATGAGATACTGGAATGAAACTTGGTGTATAGATAGCATATGCAGAAAGGAAGCTTGGGATTTCTTTTGAGGTCACTGGGGTCAATGTTAAGATAACTGTTACTAAAATTGAAGAAAAACTGGTTTCCAGGCAATTACTTTAATCAGGAATGAGATATTGAAATGAAACTTGCTGTTTAGGAAGCTTATATGGTAAAGAAGCTTGGGATTGTATTTGAGGTCAAGGTCAAGATTGCTGTTACTGAAAAAACAGAAAGGTAAGCTAAGAGTACCTCAAATAATCTTAGTGCAGCTAAACAAAGCTGAGTGGACCTAAATGAGCTGAGTGGACCTAAATGAGCTGAGTAGATCTAAATGAGCTGAGTGAACATAAATGAGCTGAGTGGACCTACTAAATAAGCTGAGTGGACCTAATTTAGCTAAGTGGACAGCTGAGTGGACCTAAATGAGCTAAGTGGACCTAAATGAGCTGAGTGGAACTAAATGAGCTTAGTGGACCTAAATGAGCTGAGTGTACCTACTAAATGAGCTGAGTGGACCTAAATGAGCTGTGTGTACTTAAAATGAGCTGTGTGGACGTAAATAACTAGGTGTACCTAAATGAGCTGAGTGGACCTAAATGAGCTGAGAGGACCTCAAATGAGCTGTGTGTACTTAAAATGAGCTGAATGTTGCTAAGATAGCTTGAGTGTTCTCAATATGATCCGAGTCGACCTCAGATAAGCTGTGTGTACCTAAATAACTTGGTGTAACTCAAATAAATGACCTGAGGGTACCTCAAAATAAGCTGAGTGTACTTAAGGTATAGCACACCCATTGCAACACAGGAAGTGTCTGCCTTGGGTATCGCATAATGGCGGTCAATAAATAATTCCCATTTCTTTTTGTAAAAAAAGGCATTTTCACTAATTTAAAGTGCTATTTTTGTTTTATATCACATTGTTGATCTATTTGTTACATTTGTCAAGCATTGTTGTGTTAAAATTGTGAGTTTTTAATTCTTTTTGCTTATATGGAAATGAGTGTATGAATACAATATTTTGGCATCTCAATGTTATGTTTTTAAAGGGAGCATTCATTCATGAGACAAGTTCTTTCTTAGATAGGTGTTAGTAAAAGAGGGAAACGACAGAGAATATCCAAGGTGTCAATTAGTGTCTGGCTTACCGATAGAAAGCACTTGGTCATCTATTATTGCCAGCTAGATGGTCAAGGGATCTATGTCGTTCTTGGTATTTGAATCCACTGCGAAGTGATTCATAATTCTGTGTCTGTGTAAGCTAATGTTTATAGTTCCTCCGCCAATATGCCAAGTGGAAAATCCCTCAAGGCCAACACATTCGAGTGTGTATGCATTGTTTGTATGGTGCATTTGATTGTCCACTGCCCAAATTGGCTTGCTATGGAATTTGCATTTCCGTCCTTAATTCCGTTGACACTTTATTTTCCGACCAGTAACGTTAATATGTATTATCCAGTCCTAACGTTTCAGGACAATGTTTATGGCCATAATATCTAGGTCAAGTTCGACAACCAGCCTGATCGCATCTATAAAATGCCAGAGTTACGGCCCTTGGATTTTTTAAATCTACTTTTGTTTCCGACCAATAACTTTAATATTTATATTCCGATCTTGATGAAACTTTAGGACAATGTTTTTTCCATAATATCTAGGCCAAGTTCGATAACCAGCCAGATCACACATATTGTGCCTGAGTTATGGCCCTTGGATTTTTGAAAATTTAAGAATTTGTTGTTTCGGCTCAATAATTTAAACATTTATAATCCAATCTGGTTGATACTTGGGGTTTATGTTTATGGACATACTATCTTGGCCGTAAAGTGGTAGCAAAAAGAAAAATATAGTCCGAGGAGGTTCTGAGTTTGATTAAATCATACGTAACAAATGTATGTTATAAAAGCGAATAAAGACACATTTCCAATAATAAAAAATATTGCACCTGTCCATTTTAAATCAGGGCCAGTCCATTTTTTGATGCAACAAACCCTGGGCTTGTGTCTTAAAATAATTTTCTGTGAGCACTGCCGATTTCGGTTACCAACTAGATCGCACCTATTATGCTGGAGTTTTTACTGTCAACTGATTTTTACATTGACGCTTCCTATCAGGCGGTGGACCATAATTCTATGAATTTGCTTGTTCTACAGTTCTTTTTATATCAAATATTTAACTAGAATCTTAAAAGAATCAAGTTCTAGCCATTGACCTACAATGTTAAAGATGTGTGGGTTCTAAACTCGTTTCAGAGAGAGAGGGGAAGGATTAGGAACCTGGGAACTGTGTCTTACTTTTACTATCAAATAGACTAGTATGTTAATTAACTTGCTCGGAGGATCGACTCCGATACACGGAGGACAGACTTCGATACACGGAGGACAGACTCCGATACACGGAGGACAGACTTTGATACACGGAGGACAGACTCCAATACACGGAGGACAGACTCCGATAGAAGGGACCACCCAGTTTACATCACCATCCGACGGACAAGGCCAAGGGATGTGTCTTGCCTAATAAAGACACACAAAGAAAACCCAGTGGCGCTTGTGAGGCTCTCTCACGTAGATCAGAGTTACTTTAATGATATGTCCTATATTTACTATAGGAAATATATAAGCAAAATAATTCAGTATACAATTACTGTGTTTATTAACTTGGTTATATATGTATAGTTTATTATGGTAAATAATCTTAAGTATAGTTTAACAACAATTACACATAATGTGAGGATTGAACATGTTATGTGATTCTGAAATTGTTCTTCAAACAATTACTGAGAATATAATTACATCGAAATGATCATGATAATTTAAACATGTCACACACCCAAACGTTTTCCTGTGAAACTAATTCATTTACTCGAACATCTGTCACACACTGCTGAGGCAAATAGTTCCAACAGGCTATAAAATTGCTGTCTTAAAGGCAGAATATGCTTTTTAAAATGTAAAATGAAACAGTTGACGAAGTTCTCGGAAGCATTACAACTTTAGAGAATTACACTATCAAATCAATGGAATAGAATTAAACTATGTTAAATAAATATCTACTAATTACACTATCCCGCAAATCTTACAACAGGTAGCATGCAGATCCAAATTGTTTATTTATAGCGCATACAATTATATTGTTTATGTAAACTCTATCATTAAAAAGGTTAGCATACCTTTTTAACAAAGTATACGTTTCTAATCAGTTGTTTCTATTAACAGCTGGGCACATTAGGTGATTTAATGCAAATTTGAAGGTAATATTATAGATCTACACTAATAATTGACACAAAGTCTATATCATCTCCGTTAAGGTTAAAGGGAATGTAGCGCCACAGCCAAGCAAGCTCTATTATTGACAATTCTGAAAAACTTGGAAAAAGGTGAAAGAATTATCAAAATCGGATGATAAACAAAAAAGATATGACCATTTAAAGGTTGTTCTAAAATGAATATGGGAGCGCCATTTTTAGAACTATGACGTCATAGTTCCATATTACCATATATTGAATATTGATCAATATCATTTAAAACGAAGAAAATCACTGCAAATGAATGTGTTTTGTTTACTGGTCATATAAATCATTATTGCCATTAAGTATTACATAGTTTTCATACAGTTGCTGTCATTTTTTCCCTATAAATCAGTAAATTTTCATATTTATAAATATTTCATATATGGTCATTTAGAACCGTGATGTCATAGCTCTCAAAATGGCCGCTTCCATATCCGTTTCAACGGAAACTTCAAATGATCATATCTTCTTTGTTTATCATCCGATTTTGATAATTCTTTCACCCTTATTCAAGTATGTCAGAACTCTCAATAATAAAGATGTTTGGCTGTGTCGCTACATTCCCTTTAACATTGTAGCAGGGTCACTGCTAGTCTATTTGGTCACTGAAATTCCTTTAGTATTTGCACAGGTATAAATCGAAAATTGAAAATAATTGTCAGAATAAATGGTGTACTCCAACTACCAGTTATTGGAAGTTAGATATGACAGACAGCTGAAATGGACATGCTACAAAGCAAATAGAGTATGGTCTCATCTCGTTGTTTAAATCAACCAACTCGATGAGACCATACTCTGTCTATTACGTTAACATATTCTGACTTTAAGTCTCTCTTAATTTAATCTTTTAATTCAAAAACAAGAAACAATATCGGTCACATTTGCGCTGTTAAAAAGTTCAATATAATTTGTTATTTTTGTTTCATTTACTGAAAATAAAAATAAAACTATCTCGATATTATTATTGTTTACATATTTTTTTGTATGTAAAGACAAAAAATCTATTTTTAATAGGCACTGAATTTCTCCGATTGTGAAAAAGTAAACAAGAAAGTTTTTGTTGTTGTATTAATGTATTAATGTATTAAGCAAATTAAAACATCGCGAGTGTATTGTTTCATGTGTTTAATAATTTAATTTTATTTAATAATTTATAATAGTAGTACTGATTTATCATTATTCATTTTTAGAAAAAACATGAACAAATTCCATCCAAACGCTAAAATATAATCTCACTAAACTCTCAGATTGATGAAAGTTTGCTATCTTTTGGAAACTTTAGCTCTCTTAATGTAAAATAAGATAATCTTAGCCCGAGACTCTCCGAATACAAACAAAAAAATCGGTAGAACCGATGGATGGATGCTCCCCGAAATTATCATATGATCTTGTATCACCTCTTTTCAATTTGCAGTTCCATTAGTAGTTTAAAGTTACAAAGGGAAATAACTCAAATTTGAATGATGACAGAGTTACAGTTCTTGCACTCTGCTCTTCCACTCATTGCCCTTTATCATTGTGTGAAGTTTCAGTCCCATCAGTAGTTTTGAAGATATGCTCCGGACAAAAATGCTAAGTGTATAATTACAAAGGGCAATAACTCTAATTTGAAAGATGACAGAGTTACGGTTCTTGCACACTGCACTTCCTCTCATCATTGTATGAAGTTTCAGTGCAGTCCCATCAGTAGTTTTGAAGATATGCTCGGGACATACATTCTAAGTATAAAATTACAAAGGACAGGGCAATAACTATAATTTGAACGATGGCAGAGTTACGGTCTTGCTAAGCACTTCCTCTCATTGCATTCTATCAGTGTATCATCGTGTGAAGTTTCATTGCAGTCCCTTCAGTAGTTTTGAAGATATTCTCCGGACAAGAATGTGTGACGGACGCAAGGACGGACTGATGCACGCATGGACACACGGACGGACGGGCAAAGCGGTAGCTATATGCT
Source organism: Cyrtodaria siliqua (assembly GCA_037043455.1). Taxonomy (NCBI): domain Eukaryota; kingdom Metazoa; phylum Mollusca; class Bivalvia; order Adapedonta; family Hiatellidae; genus Cyrtodaria; species Cyrtodaria siliqua. The sequence continues at coordinate 63,747 of JAWPHD010000230.1, read as the reverse complement.
CGCCCTTCGGGAAACATAAGCAGGACGAGCATAAAACTATTGTATATGCTTACCGAGGTCACAGGCTTAACGCATAGAGCAATTTTGTTGCAACAATACACATATATCACATGTAGAAAATACAAAATGTTATTATTTAAAGGGATATAAACATGCACATATTTGTTTGCACAATAGAAACTAAAGCAACTCAAACAAGAAGCAGTCCGAGGGACGGCCATAGTCCCCTACCGGGTCTTGTGCAAAATTAACAATTCAGAAGCTGCAGTGACTGTTTCGTCAAGACAATAATTGCACAAATGTCAAACTGCTGTCAAAGGTTACTGTATTTCGTCAACACAATAACTGCAAACATTTCAAAGAAGTAAAGTTGTTATTAGCCAGTTCGGGAGCCAGGACGCAGTTGGCAGTTCGCAATTCCAATAACGAACTACAAACTACTTCAGCTATATAACACGTCCTTTTTATTTACTTTTTATTTAAAATACTTCATTTGATATTGTTTTCTATTGAACAGTAGTGCCTTCAACACCATTAGTTTAGCCAGTTGACAATTCGGCCGAATTGCGAACTGGGAACCAGGACACAATTGCGAACTGGGAACCAGGACGCAGTCGCAATTCGAATAACGTACTGCGATTGTTTTCAAATATATAACAACATGTCCGTTTTATTTATAATTATTGTTTTTTCCTTAGAATACTTCATATGAGGCTAAAACCACCTGTTGTTCGAAATATCCAGCAAAGAACAATGGGTTAACCATAGATCTACATACGTACCTGTATATCCATGGCTTAACCAATTTGCTTTTTTTTTAATATCAATAGTTTGAAGAGACCCTCTCGAATTTGTCCATTTCACTTATATTTTCAAATGTATCACTACCATGTATTAGATTCTCAGATCTGGGCTCAGAAACATTCAGGGATATCCAATCCTGTATGAAATCATGAACTGGTCCCATTCTTGTCACCTGCAACAAGAAAGAGAAACTATTTGCAAATGTTAAGAAGTAAGCAAGAACCAAAAACATAGATCTTCTTTTTTAAACGCCAGAAAGTGACTGGCAAGGGAAATAACTGTTTAGTGAGACCTTTTAACAATTCATGTCATTCATTCACACTATGCGTATTTTGAAATAAACACGTGTAAAAGGCGTATATGTCTACCTATATTCTTTGCTCATGCTCTCCGACGACATAGCCCTGGACAACACAGTAAAAATCTTGCTATTCGTGACAACAGGCACAACACTTTAACATCAGGTTGCATTTTAACTGGGAAATGAAAATAAATCTAGAGAAAAACACGTGCAAATTACAAACTTGGAATTTGTTAAATGGAACTAGTTAAGCATCCTACGACCCGGAAAGAATACACGTAGGTATTTATTATTTCGATTCTAACACAACAACAACGCCATTGTTTACGCTATTGTTGGTGCACTATATATTATCTGGAATATCAAGGTAATCAGGCTGCTATGTTTAAAGGCTGTTCCATTGGGCGCCCCCGTATGCAAAGTTCTGCTTTTCAATACACTAGTAGTCAGGTGACAAACAATTAAGTCATTTGCTTACCTCATATAGCTTACGCTGTATGGCGTCAAACGTGCTCACCTTGTTCAAGATGCTTAATAATGTTATATGTACTGATGCATATGATGGGTTTATATCGGGTGTGTGCACGGTTTGGGAGCATGGCAAGTTTGTTGTAATTAACATTTCATTAAAATTACTGTTGAGTTTGTCTTCGTGACGTATATCTACCAAGTGACGTCTTGTAACGTGGCGCTTCCAACGGATGAAATATAAGCGGGGAATTAATGGAACAGCTGTATTTTATCGTAGAATAACATACAGCTATCTCTCTTCTTTGAGTGTATGAAAGACTGCGGAGGTCGTGTTAGAATAGGCTTTCCATCACCCCTCTGGACCACTGTAGAACTTCTTGAATTTTCTTAAAAATATGTTCGTTGTGAAATTTGAAGTCTGTTGCTCGAATTATCTAGCAAAAAATATTGGGTTGACCAATTTGCTTCTTTTTTTTTTAATATCAATAGTTTGAAGAGACCCTATTGAATTTGTCCATTTCACTTATATTTTCAGGTGTATTAGATTGTCAGATCTTGGCTCAGAAACATTCAGGGATATCCAATCCTGTATGAAATCATGAACTTGTCCCATTCTTGTCACCTGCAACAAAAAATAGAAACTGTTTGCAAATTTTAAGAAGTAAACAAGAACCGAATAACATAGATCTTCTTTTTTAAGCGCCAGAAAGTTCCTACCTACCGTGACTGGCAAGGGAAATAACTGTTTAGTGAGACCTTTCAACAATTCATGTCATTTATTCACACTATGCGTATTTTGAAATAAACACGTGTCAAAGGCGCATGTTTACCTATATTCTGTGCTCATGCTCTCCGACGACATAGCCCTGGACAACACAGTAACATTATAAAATCATGAACTTGTCCCATTATTGTCACCTGCAACAAGAAAGAGAAACTATTTGCAAATGTTAAGAAGTAAGCAAGAACCGAACAACATAGATCTTCTTTTTTAAGCGCCAGAAAGTGGCAAGAGACCCTATTGAATTTGTCCATTTCACTTATATTTTCAGGTGTATTAGATTGTCAGATCTTGGCTCAGAAACATTCAGGGATATCCAATCCTGTATGAAATCATGAACTTGTCCCATTCTTGTCACCTGCAACAAAAAATAGAAACTGTTTGCAAATTTTAAGAAGTAAACAAGAACCGAATAACATAGATCTTCTTTTTTAAGCGCCAGAAAGTTCCTACCGTGACTGGCAAGGGAAATAACTGTTTAGTGAGACCTTTCAACAATTCATGTCGTTCATTCACACTATGCGTATTTTAAAAAAAAAACGTGTCAAAGGCGCATGTCTACCTATATTCTGTGCTCATGCTCTCCGACGACATAGCCCTGGACAACATTGTAAAATTCTTGCTATTCGTGACAACAGACATAACACTTTAACATCAGGTTAAATTTTAACTGGGAAATGAAAATAAATCTAGGTAAAAACACGTGCAAATTACAAACTTTGGTATATCAACTTGGTGTCAAACAAGCTTCCCTACCATGTGTTATATAGAAAGTAGGGGTATCGTATGTTTTTATATTTGTTTTTATAATATTTGCGGCTCAAGTGCCAGTGATTTTCTGTTATTCTCATAAATAGAATATCTGTCAGAATATATGAATCTTAGATCAGGAATTTCAAAACGAGGTATACTTGTTTTTATGCCGCGGTTCCAATTTGAACAGTTAAAACATGGATTGGAATTCCCTATATGAACTGAATAGCTATGATTGATTCTTTTTCTTGCATATGACTGACCGTTTATGCGGTGACGTCGCCAATTACTAACGTTGAGCGTGTTCTTTTCTCACAGTTATTGACGTCATTGTTGATGCGCGTGACATTTATTTTCCCCGTTGTGTAAGATATCAGCCTGTACAACACCCATGTAAAGTGCGGATAACCTTATCCGGTATGCAAGAAAAACTCATGTTTGTGTTGTTTTTTGGCATGAAAAAACACACACTGATTCAGTGTTTCACGTCTCACAACACAGTTGATTTTGCATGCTTTTACATATGTAGCAGGACCCCTCTGCACCAATGTAGAACTTCCTGAATTTTCTTAAAAATGTTTTCGTTGTGAAACTTGAAGTCTGTTCCTCAAATTATCCAGCAAAAAACACAGTTTGTTGACCAATTTGCTTTTTTTTTTAAATATCAATAGTTTGAAGAGACTCTCTTGAATTTGTCCAGTTCACTTACATTTTGAATTGTATCACTACCCGGTATAAGATTCTCAGATCTGGGCTCAGAAACATTCAGGGATATCCAATCCTGTATGAAATCATGTACTTGTCCCATTCTTGTCACCTGCAACAACAAAGAGAAACTATTTGCAAATTTTAAGAAGTAAACAAGAACCGAATAACATAGATCTTCTTTTTTAAGCGTCAGAAAGTCCTACCGTGACTGGCAAGGGAAGTAACTGTTTAGTGAGACCTTTCAACAATTCATGTCATTTATTCACACTATGCGTATTTTGAAATAAACACGTGTCAAAGGCGCATGTTTACCTATATTCTGTGCTCATGCTCTCCGACGACATAGCCCTGGACAACACAGTAACATTCTTGCTATTCGTGACAACAGGCATAACACTTTGACATCAGGTTAAATTTTAAATGGGAAATGAAAATAAATCTAGAGAAAAACACGTACAAATTACAAACTTTGGAATTTTTTCCATTGAACTAGTTAAGCATCCTACGACCCGGAAATACTTTCTCACCGCTCTGACATCAAAAGCATTATTGCGCTGAAATAATACAATTGTGTAATTTAGTTAGATATATGTAGTGTATTTACATTGAATATAGTTAAAGTGCGGACAGATTATACTTCTGTTTCTAAGAAAGCACATGCAATACTTCCAATTTAAACATCTTGAATTTAAAAGACAGAATCAAAGACAGAAACAGTTGCATACATCCACGGAAGAGAACACACTTAAATGAATATGCGCGTATAGCTCTGAGAAATACAAACAATGTGTGGGGTCGTTGTAGTCAAACAGAAGCTATGCATTCCAGTATCAGCCTATTACGAACATGTCAGCCTGGTGGAGAACAGATCACAGGCCACACAACTTGAAATTGTTCTTTGAAATTGTTCTTTGTTTCTGTGTGTGTTTTTGGTTGACTGTCGTCCTTGAATGCTACTTTTCCTATTCGATTTTTATATCTAATTGAACTTGAAAATAAGTAAGTGTTTCATGATTGCTTTTGCGTTTTTTACTAAAATTCACTGCACGTGTGATCAAATGACAGAGATATATAGCAGAAATAAGAAAACAATTACGTGTAACACAATTGTGTTTTACGGCAGAAGTTTCAATCAGTAAAATGTTTTACTAATTACCAAGTCCTTGTTTGCAGTACAGTGCGGCCCTACGATGCCATTGCGTTCGGACGCTGTGGTTTCTATAGGACCATATACCTCATTTTTTAGTTATTAGCTTATACAACAATTCCGTAAGACCACTGGTATCAGCGCAATATTTCAATGAGTCATCAATAAAACGAAACAAAATATATATGTTCCTGTTCTATGGAACCAGAATCTGCCATTTCACCTCTAACCAGTGCGTTGCTAAGGCATCAGATCAGCGTTAGCATCGCAGACGGTTCCATTTATCGTCCAGGGTGATAATAATATACGGTTATATTTGCAAACAATATAAGATGGCAACAATATGGGTCACACTTGTTATTTCGAGCAGCTACAGAGATAATCGAAATACATAGGAATCCGGGAGCCTTATGTAAGAGAGTGATATGGTTTGATATCGGACTTGGATGATTGCCTTCAAAGTACGGGAACGTCCGGGTAACGTTCCCAACGACGAAGAGGCCAAGGATACAGCTAATAACACCACTGGTGCCCATCAGACTCGAACCCGTGATCTCCGGGTTCTGCGTCGAAGGCAATTCTGACAAATTCGTATATCGAACGGATACTTGGTTTGGTTATACTCTGATATGCGGATTTATTGCTCCGGTGCGAAGCATTTAGGCGGTATGCAATATTAAAATATCTTGAAACGTAAGTAAAACGTTTTTGAGTTGCTTCCCTTACATCGTTAGAGTAGCATCCCTTTGTATTTGACCTGCATAAAAGGTGTTAACATGCGGAGAATTAGAAGGCGGTCCGTGGCCTAGTGGTTACGGTCGGAACTTATAACCGAGCACACAGGCGCCATCGTGAACATGGGTTCGAAACCTCAACGCGGTAAATAATTCATAAATAGAAAATTAAAATATATTCTTTTTATCGTTTTCTTAATGACTTAACAACACATGTAATAGTTAGATATAACAGGAAGTTATATGTAATTGTTGTATTAACAATTGCAATTCTTCTTGTTTCTGTTTGTGAAAATCCATGCAGGTGGATGTGTTCAATATTGTTAATTCGAATATTACTAATATAAGTGTAATAAGCGATAATTTAAAACGGTTCTACCTAAAGCATCACTTTACAATTAGCTAAATAGCATGCCATTTGGTATTATTTTATTTCGTCGGTGTGTTTTTGGGCAAGACGCTTTCCCATGGCCTCGTCCGACAGATGGGGACGGTAAACCAGCGATCCCGTGTATCGGAGTATATCTTCTGAGCAAGTAAACGAATCTATTCATTAGTAAGAGTAGGACAGGTTTTAGTAAGAGTAGGACAGGTTTCCAGATTAATGTGTATCCTTCCACTCTCTCTGGTGTGGCTCTAAATAACATATACTGTGTTGATGAGCCTTTACACAGCATTTAATTAGTGATTCGATTGGATAATATTTAACGGTAAAAACATACACGTAATCAGAAACCAAAAATCGTCCAATCCGGTCACTTCTTTGGGTACAACCGGAAGTAAACATAAGTTAGAAATATTGTAATGGTAGCAATCGGCGATTTTATCTAAATTTCTCGTCACAGAGTGATGTTCGTACAAACCGTGAATATAATGTGATAAATTGAAATCAGACCTAACGAACGGTGTAAAGGACTTGAATCAGTTCGCTAATTTGACAAAGATACAGCCTCGAAACGAGGTATACCAACTTGGTGTCAAACAAGCTTCCCTACCATGTGTTATATAGATAGTAGGGGTATCGTATGGTTTTATATTTGTTTTTATAATATTTGCGGCTCAAGTGCCAGTGATTTTCTGTTATTCTCATAAATAGAATATCTGTCAGAATATATGAATCTTAGATCAGGAATTTCAAAACGAGGTATAATTGTTTTTATGCCGATGTTCCGATTTGAACAGTTATAACATGGATTGGAATTCCCTATTTGAACTGAATAGCTATGATTGATTCTTTTTCTTGCATATGACTGACCGTTTATGCGTTGACGTCGACAATTACTAGCGTTGAGCGTGTTCTTTTGTCACAGTGACGTCATGCAACTGTTGACGTTATTGACGTCATTGTTGATGCGCGTGACATTTATTTTCCCCGTTGTGTAAGATATCAGCCTGTACAACACCCATGTAAAGTGCGCGTAACCTTATCCGGTATGCAACAAAAACTCATGTTTGTGTTGTTTTTTGGCATGAAAAAACACACACTGATTCAGTGTTTCACGTCTCACAACACTGTTGATTTTGCATGCTTTTACATATGTAGCAGGACCCCTCTGCACCACTGTAGAAATTCCTGAATTTTCTTTAAAATATTGTCGTTGTGAAACTTGAAGTCTGTTCCTCAAATTATCCAGCAAAAAACACAGTGGGTTGACCAATTTGCTTTTTTTTTTAATATCAATAGTTTGAAGAGACTCTCTTGAATTTGTCCATTTCACTTATATTTTGAAGTGTATCACTACCCGGTATAAGATTCTCAGATCTGGTCTCAGAAACATTCAGGGATATCCAGTCCTGCATGAAATCATGAACTTGTCCCATTCTTGTCACCTGCAACAAAAAAGAGAAACTATTTGCAAATTTTAAGAAGTAAACAAGAACCGAATAACATAGATCTTCTTTTTTAAGCGCCAGAATGTCCTACCGTGACTGGCAAGGGAAATAACTGTTTAGTGAGACCTTTCAACAATTCATGTCATTTATTCACACTATGCGTATTTTGAAATAAACACGTGTCAAAGGCGCATGTTTACCTATATTCTGTGCTCATGCTCTCCAACGACATATCCCTGGACAACACAGTAACATTATTGCTATTCGTGACAACAGGCATAACACTTTGACATCAGGTTAAATTTTACATGGGAAATGAAAATAAATCTAGAGAAAAACACGTGCAAAGTACTAACTTTGGAATTTTTTCCATGGAACTAGTAAAGCATCCTACGACCCGGAAATACTTTCTCACCGCTCTGCAATACTTCCAATTTAAACATCTTGAATTTAAAGGACGGAATCAAAGACAGAAACAGTTGCATACATCCACGGAAGAGAACACATTTAAATGAATATGCGCGTATAGCTCTGAGAAATACAAACAATGTGTGGGGTCATTGCAGTCAGACAGAAGCTATGCATTCCAGTATCAGCCTGTTACGAACATCTCAGCCTGGTGGAGAACAGATCACAGGCCACACAACTTGAAATTGTTCTTTCAAATTGTTCTTTGTTTCTGTGTGTGTTTTTGGTTGACTGTCGTCCTTAAATGCTACTTTTCCTGTTCGATTTTTATATCTAATTCAACTTGAAAATAAGTAAGTGTTTCATGACTGCTTTTGCGTATTTTATTGAAACTCACTGCACGTGCGATCAAATGACAGAGATACATAGCAGAAATAAGAAAACAATTACGTGTAACACAATTGTGTTTTACGGCAGACGTCTCAATCGGTAAAATGTTTTACTAATTATCAAGTCCTTGTTTGTAGTACAGTGCGGACCTACGATGCCATTGCGTTCGGACGCTGTGGTTCCTGTAGGACCCTATATCTCATTTTTTAGTTATTAGCTTATACAACAATTCCGTAAGACCACTGGTATCAGCGGAATATTTCAATGAGTCATCAATAAAACGAAACAAAAGATATATGTTCCTGTTTTATGGAACCAGAATCTGCCATTTTACCTCAAACCAGTGCGTTGCTAAGGCATCACATCAGCGTTAGCATCGCAGACGGTTCCATTTATCCTCCAGCGTGATACTAATATACAGTTATATTTGCAAACAATATAAGATGGCAACAATATGGGTCACACTTGTTATTTCGAGCAGCTCCAGAGATAATCGAAATACATAGGAATCCGGGAGCCCTTCCACACTCTTATGTAAGAGAGTGATATGGTTTGATATCGGACCTGGTGGGTTGCCTTCAAAGTACGGGAACGTCCGTGTTACGTTCCCAACGACGAAGAGGCCAAGGATACAGCTTATAACCCCACTGGTGCCCATAAGACTCGAACCCGTGATCTCCGGGTTCTGCGTCAAAGGCAATTCTTACAAATTCGTATATCGAACGGATACTTGGTTTGGTTATACTCTGATATGCGGATTTATTGCTCCGGTGCGAAGCATTTTTGCGGTATGCAATATTAAAATATCGTGAAACGTAAGTAAAACGTTTTTGAGTTGCTTTCCTTACATCGTTAGAGTAGCATCCCTTTGTATTTGACCTGCATAAAAGGTGTTAACATGCGGAGAATTAGAAGGCGGTCCGTGGCCTAGTGGTTACGGTCGGAACTTATAACCGAGCACACAGGCGCCATCGTGAACATGGGTTCGAAACCTCAACGCGGTAAATAATTCATAAATCAAAAATTAAAAAATATTCTTTTTATCGTTTTCTTAATGACTTAACAACACATGTAATAGTTAGATATAACAGGAAGTTATATGTAATTGTTGTATTAACAATTGCAATTCTTCTTGTTTCTGTTTGTGAAAATCCATGCAGGTGGATGTGTTCAATATTGTTAATTCGAATATTACTAATATAAGTGTAATACGCGATAATTTAAAACGGTTCTACCTAAAGCATCACTTTACAATTAGCTAAATAACATGCCATTTGGTATTATTTTATTTCGTCGGTGTGTTTTTGGGCAAGACGCTTTCCCATGGCCTCGTCCGACAGATGGGGACGGTAAACCAGCGATCCCGTGTATCGGAGTATATCTTCTGAGCAAGTAAACGAATCTATTCATTAGTAAGAGTAGGACAGGTTTTAGTAAGAGTAGGACAGGTTTCCAGATTAATGTGTATCCTTCCACTCTCTCTGGTGTGGCTCTAAATAACATATACTGTGTTGATGAGCCGTTACACAGCATTTAATTAGTGATTCGATTGGATAATATTTAACGGTAAAAACATACACGTAATCAGAAACCGAAAATCGTCCAATCCGGTCACTTCTTTAGGTACAACCGGAAGTAAACATCAGTTAGAAATATTGTAATGGTAGCAATCGGCGATTTTACTTAAATTTCTCGTCACAGAGTGATGTTCGTACTAACCGTAAATATAATGTGATAAATGGAAATCAGACCTAACGAACGGTGTAAAGGACTTGAATCAGTTCGCTAATTTGACAAAGATACAGCCTCGAAACGAGGTATATCAGCTTGGTGTCAAACAAGCTTCCCTACCATGTGTTATATAGATAGTAGGGGTATCGTATGGTTTTATATTTGTTTTTATAATATTTGCGGCTCAAGTGCCAGTGATTTTCTGTTATTCTCATAAATAGAATATCTGTCAGAATATATGAATCTTATATCAGGAATTTCAAAACGAGGTATAATTGTTTTTATGCCGAGGTTCCGATTTGAACAGTTATAACATGGATTGGAATTCCCTATATGAACTGAATAGCTATGATTGATTCTTTTTCTTGCATATGACTGACCGTTTATGCGTTGACGTCGCCAATTACTAACGTTGTGCGTGTTCTTTTGTCACAGTGACGTCATGCAACTGTTGACGTTATTGACGTCATTGTTGATGCCCGTGACATTTATTTTCCCCATTGTGTAAGATATCAGCCTGTACAACACCCATGTAAAGTGCGCGTTACCTTATCCGGTATGCAAGAAAAACTCATGTTTGTGTTGTTTTTTGGCATGAAAAAACACACACTGATTCAGTGTTTCACGTCTCATAACACAGTTGATTTTGCATGCTTTTACATATGTAGCAGGACCCCCCTGCACCACTGTAGAACTTCCTGAATTTTGTTAAAAATATTTTTGTTGTGAAACTTGAAGTCTGTTCCTCAAATTATCCAGCAAAAAACACAGTGGGTTGACCAATTTGCTTTTTTTTTTTAATATCAATAGTTTGAAGAGACTCTCTTGAATTTGTCCATTTCACTTACATTTTGAAGTGTATCACTACCCGGCATAAGATTCTCAGATCTGGGCTCAGAAACATTCAGGGATATCCAATCCTGAATGAAATCACGAACTTGTCCCTTTCTTGTCATCTGCAACAAAAAAGAGAAACTATTTGCCAATTTTAAGAAGTAAACAAGAACCGAATAACATAGATCTTCTTTTTTAAGCGCCAGAAAGTTCCTACCGTGACTGGCAAGGGAAATAACTGTTTAATGAGACCTTTCAACAATTCATGTCATTCATTCACACTATGCGTATTTTGAAATAAACACGTGTCAAAGGCGCATGTTTACCTATATTCTCTGCTCATGCTCTCCGACGACATAGCCCTGGACAACACAGTAACATTCTTGCTATTCGTGACTACAGGCATAACACTTTGACATCAGGTTAAATTTTAAATGGGAAATGAAAATAAATCTAGAAAAAAAACACATGCAAATTACAAACTTTGGAATTTTTTCCATGGAACTAGTTAAGCATCCTACGACCCGTAAATACTTTCTCACCGCTCCGACACCAAAAGCATTATTGCGCTAAAATAATACAACTGTGTAATTTAGTTAGATATATGTAGTGTATTTACATTGAATATAGTTAAAGTGCGGACAGATTATACTTCTGTTTCTAAGCAAGCACATGCAATACTTCCAATTGAAACATCTTGAATTGAAAAGACAGAAACAAAGACAGAAACAGTTGCATACATCCACGGAAGAGAACACACTTAAATGTATAAGCGCGTATAGCTCAGAGAAATACAAACAATGTGTGGGGTCACTGCAGTCAAACAGAAGCTATGCATTCCAGTATCAGCCTGTGCACTGTTACGAACATCTCAGCCAGATGGAGAACAGATCACAGGCCACACAACTTGAAATTGTTCTTTGAAATTGTTCTTTGTTTCTGTGTGTGCTTTTGGTTGACTGTCGTCCTTGAATGCTACTTTTCCTGTTCGATTTTTATATCTAATTCAACTTGAAAATAAGTAAGTGTTTCATGACTGCTTTTGCGTATTTTATTGAAACTCACTGCACGTGCGATCAAATGACAGAGATACATAGCAGAAATAAGAAAACAATTACGTGTAACACAATTGTGTTTTACGGCAGACGTCTCAATCGGTAAAATGTTTTACTAATTATCAAGTCCTTGTTTGTAGTACAGTGCGTACCTACGATGCCATTGCGTTCGGACGCTGTGGTTCCTGTAGGACCCTATATCTCATTTTTTAGTTATTAGCTTATACAACAATTCCGTAAGACCACTGGTATCAGCGGAATATTTCAATGAGTCATCAATAAAACGAAACAAAAGATATATGTTCCTGTTTTATGGAACCAGAATCTGCCATTTTACCTCAAACCAGTGCGTTGCTAAGGCATCACATCAGCGTTAGCATCGCAGACGGTTCCATTTATCCTCCAGCGTGATACTAATATACAGTTATATTTGCAAACAATATAAGATGGCAACAATATGGGTCACACTTGTTATTTCGAGCAGCTCCAGAGATAATCGAAATACATAGGAATCCGGGAGCCCTTCCACACTCTTATGTAAGAGAGTGATATGGTTTGATATCGGACCTGGTGGGTTGCCTTCAAAGTACGGGAACGTCCGTGTTACGTTCCCAACGACGAAGAGGGCAAGGATACAGCTAATAACCCCACTGGTGCCCATAAGACTCAAACCCGTGATCTCCGGGTTCTGCGTCAAAGGCAATTCTGACAAATTCGTATATCGAACGGATACTTGGTTTGGTTATACTCTGATATGCGGATTTATTGCTCCGGTGCGAAGCATTTTTGCGGTATGCAATATTAAAATATCGTGAAACGTAAGTAAAACGTTTTTGAGTTGCTTCCCTTACATCGTTAGAGTAGCATCCCTTTGTATTTGACCTGCATAAAAGGTGTTAACATGCGGAGAATTAGAAGGCGGTCCGTGGCCTAGTGGTTACGGTCGGAACTTATAACCGAGCACACAGGCGCCATCGTGAACATGGGTTCGAAACCTCAACGCGGTAAATAATTCATCAATAGAAAATTAAAATATATTCTTTTTATCGTTTTCTTAATGACTTAACAACACATGTAATAGTTAGATATAACAGGAAGTTATATGTAATTGTTGTATTAACAATTGCAATTCTTCTTGTTTCTGTTTGTGAAAATCCATGCAGGTGGATGTGTTCAATATTGTTAATTCGAATATTACTAATATAAGTGTAATAAGCGATAATTTAAAACGGTTCTACCTAAAGCATCACTTTACAATTAGCTAAATAACATGCCATTTGGTATTATTTTATTTCGTCGGTGTGTTTTTGGGCAAGACGCTTTCCCATGGCCTCGTCCGACAGATGGGGACGGTAAACCAGCGATCCCGTGTATCGGAGTATATCTTCTGAGCAAGTAAACGAATCTATTCATTAGTAAGAGTAGGACAGGTTTCCAGATTAATGTGTATCCTTCCACTCTCTCTGGTGTGGCTCTAAATAACATATACTGTGTTGATGAGCCGTTACACAGCATTTAATTAGTGATTCGATTGGATAATATTTAACGGTAAAAACATACACGTAATCAGAAACCGAAAATCGTCCAATCCGGTCACTTCTTTGGGTACAACCGGAAGTAAACATCAGTTAGAAATATTGTAATGGTAGCAATTGGCGATTTTACTTAAATTTCTCGTCACAGAGTGATGTTCGTACTAACCGTGAATATAATGTGATAAATGGAAATCAGACCTAACGAACGGTGTAAAGGACTTGAATCAGTTCGCTAATTTGACAAAGATACAGCCTCGAAACGAGGTATATCAACTTGGTGTCAAACAAGCTTCCCTACCATGTGTTATATAGATAGTAGGGGTATCGTATGTTTTTATATTTGTTTTTATAATATTTGCGGCTCAAGTGCCAGTGATTTTCTGTTATTCTCATAAATAGAATATCTGTCAGAATATATGAATCTTAGATCAGGAATTTCAAAACGAGGTATAATTGTTTTTATGCCGAGGTTCCGATTTGAACAGTTATAACATGGATTGGAATTCCCTATATGAACTGAATAGCTATGATTGATTCTTTTTCTTGCATATGACTGACCGTTTATGCGTTGACGTCGCCAATTACTAACGTTGTGCGTGTTCTTTTGTCACAGTGACGTCATGCAACTGTTGACGTTATTGACGTCATTGTTGATGCGCGTGACATTTATTTTCCCCATTGTGTAAGATATCAGCCTGTACAACACCCATGTAAAGTGCGCGTAACCTTATCCGGTATGCAAGAAAAAATTAATGTTTGTGTTGTTTTTTTGCATGAAAAAACACACACTGATTCAGTGTTTCACGTCTCACAACACAGTTGATTTTGCATGCTTTTACATATGTAGCAGGACCTCCCTGCACCACTGTAGAACTTCCTGAATTTTCTTAAAAATATTTTTGTTGTGAATCTTGAAGTCTGTTCCTCAAATTATCCAGCAAAAAACACAGTGGGTTGACCAATTTGCTTCTTTTTTTTAATATCAATAGTTTGAAGAGACTCTCTTGAATTTGTCCATTTCACTTACATTTTGAAGTGTATCACTACCCGGTATAAGATTCTCAGATCTGGGCTCAGAAACATTCAGGGATATCCAATCCTGTATGAAATCATGAACTTGTCCCTTTCTTGTCACCTGCAACAAAAAAGAGAAACTATTTGCAAATTTGAAGAAGTAAACAAGAACCGAATAACATAGATCTTCTTTTTTAAGCGCCAGAAAGTTCCTACCGTGACTGGCAAGGGAAATAACTGTTTAGTGAGACCTTTCAACAATTCATGTCATTCATTCACACTATGCGTATTTTGAAATAAACACGTGTCAAAGGCGCATGTTTACCTATATTCTCTGCTCATGCTCTCCGACGACATAGCCCTGGACAACACAGTAACATTCTTGCTATTCGTGACTACAGGCATAACACTTTGACATCAGGTTAAATTTTAAATGGGAAATGAAAATAAATCTAGAAAAAAAACACATGCAAATTACAAACTTTGGAATTTTTTCCATGGAACTAGTTAAGCATCCTACGACCCGTAAATACTTTCTCACCGCTCCGACACCAAAAGCATTATTGCGCTAAAATAATACAACTGTGTAATTTAGTTAGATATATGTAGTGTATTTACATTGAATATAGTTAAAGTGCGGACAGATTATACTTCTGTTTCTAAGCAAGCACATGCAATACTTCCAATTGAAACATCTTGAATTGAAAAGACAGAAACAAAGACAGAAACAGTTGCATACATCCACGGAAGAGAACACACTTAAATGTATAAGCGCGTATAGCTCAGAGAAATACAAACAATGTGTGGGGTCACTGCAGTCAAACAGAAGCTATGCATTCCAGTATCAGCCTGTGCACTGTTACGAACATCTCAGCCAGATGGAGAACAGATCACAGGCCACACAACTTGAAATTGTTCTTTGAAATTGTTCTTTGTTTCTGTGTGTGTTTTTGGTTGACTGTCGTCCTTGAATGCTACTTTTCCTGTTCGATTTTTATATCTAATTCAACTTGAAAATAAGTAAGTGTTTCATGACTGCTTTTGCGTATTTTATTGAAACTCACTGCACGTGCGATCAAATGACAGAGATACATAGCAGAAATAAGAAAACAATTACGTGTAACACACTTGTGTTTTTACGGCAGACGTCTCAATCGGTAAAATGTTTTGCTAATTATCAAGTCCTTGTTTGTAGTACAGTGCGGACCTACGATGCCATTGCGTTCGGACGCTGTGGTTCCTGTAGGACCCTATATCTCATTTTTTAGTTATTAGCTTATACAACAATTCCGTAAGACCACTGGTATCAGTGGAATATTTCAATGAGTCATCAATAAAACGAAACAAAAGATATATGTTCCTGTTTTATGGAACCAGAATCTGCCATTTTACCTCAAACCAGTGCGTTGCTAAGGCATCACATCAGCGTTAGCATCACAGACGGTTCCATTTATCCTCCAGCGTGATACTAATATACAGTTATATTTGCAAACAATATAAGATGGCAACAATATGGGTCACACTTGTTATTTCGAGCAGCTCCAGAGATAATCGAAATACATAGGAATCCGGGAGCCCTTCCACACTCTTATGTAAGAGAGTGATATGGTTTGATATCGGACCTGGTGGGTTGCCTTCAAAGTACGGGAACGTCCGTGTTACGTTCCCAACGACGAAGAGGGCAAGGATACAGCTAATAACCCCACTGGTGCCCATAAGACTCAAACCCGTGATCTCCGGGTTCTGCGTCAAAGGCAATTCTGACAAATTCGTATATCGAACGGATACTTGGTTTGGTTATACTCTGATATGCGGATTTATTGCTCCGGTGCGAAGCATTTTTGCGGTATGCAATATTAAAATATCGTGAAACGTAAGTAAAACGTTTTTGAGTTGCTTCCCTTACATCGTTAGAGTAGCATCCCTTTGTATTTGACCTGCATAAAAGGTGTTAACATGCGGAGAATTAGAAGGCGGTCCGTGGCCTAGTGGTTACAGTCGGAACTTATAACCGAGCACACAGGCGCCATCGTGAACATGGGTTCGAAACCTCAACGCGGTAAATAATTCATAGATAGAAAATTAAAATATATTCTTTTTATCGTTTTCTTAATGACTTAACAACACATGTAATAGTTAGATATAACAGGAAGTTATATGTAATTGTTGTATTAACAATTGCAATTCTTCTTGTTTCTGTTTGTGAAAATCCATGCAGGTGGATGTGTTCAATATTGTTAATTCGAATATTACTAATATAAGTGTAATAAGCGATAATTTAAAACGGTTCTACCTAAAGCATCACTTTACAATTAGCTAAATAACATGCCATTTGGTATTATTTTATTTCGTCGGTGTGTTTTTGGGCAAGACTCTTTCCCATGGCCTCGTCCGACAGATGGGGACGGTAAACCAGCGATCCCGTGTATCGGAGTATATCTTCTGAGCAAGTAAACGAATCTATTCATTAGTAAGAGTAGGACAGGTTTTAGTAAGAGTAGGACAGGTTTCCAGATTAATGTGTATCCTTCCACTCTCTCTGGTGTGGCTCTAAATAACATATACTGTGTTGATGAGCCGTTACACAGCATTTAATTAGTGATTCGATTGGATAATATTTAACGGTAAAAACATACACGTAATCAGAAACCGAAAATCGTCCAATCCGGTCATTTCTTTGGGTACAACCGGAAGTAAACATCAGTTAAAAATATTGTAATGGTAGCAATCGGCGATTTTACTTAAATTTCTCGTCACAGAGTGATGTTCGTACTAACCGTGAATATAATGTGATAAATGGAAATCAGACCTAACGAACGGTGTAAAGGACTTGAATCAGTTCGCTAATTTGACAAAGATACAGCCTCGAAACGAGGTATATCAACTTGGTGTCAAACAAGCTTCCCTACCATGTGTTATATAGATAGTAGGGGTATCGTATGTTTTTATATTTGTTTTTATAATATTTGCGGCTCAAGTGCCAGTGATTTTCTGTTATTCTCATAAATAGAATATCTGTCAGAATATATGAATCTTAGATCAGGAATTTCAAAACGAGGTATAATTGTTTTTATGCCGAGGTTCCGATTTGAACAGTTATAACATGGATTGGAATTCCCTATATGAACTGAATAGCTATGATTGATTCTTTTTCTTGCATATGACTGACCGTTTATGCGTTGACGTCGCCAATTACTAACGTTGTGCGTGTTCTTTTGTCACAGTGACGTCATGCAACTGTTGACGTTATTGACGTCATTGTTGATGCGCGTGACATTTATTTTCCCCATTGTGTAAGATATCAGCCTGTACAACACCCATGTAAAGTGCGCGTAACCTTATCCGGTATGCAAGAAAAACTCATGTTTGTGTTGTTTTTTTGGCATGAAAAAACACACACTGATTCAGTGTTTCACGTCTCACAACACAGTTGATTTTGCATGCTTTTACATATGTAGCAGGACCCCCCTGCACCACTGTAGAACTTCCTGAATTTTCTTAAAGATATTTTTGTTGTGAAACTTGAAGTCTGTTCCTCAAATTATCCAGCAAAAAACACAGTGGGTTGACCAATTTGCTTTTTTTTTTTAATATCAATAGTTTGAAGAGACTCTCTTGAATTTGTCCATTTCACTTACATTTTGAAGTGTATCACTACCCGGTATAAGATTCTCAGATCTGGGCTCAGAAACATTCAGGGATATCCAATCCTGTATGAAATCATGAACTTGTCCCTTTCTTGTCACCTGCAACAAAAAAGAGAAACTATTTGCAAATTTTAAGAAGTAAACAAGAACCGAATAACATAGATCTTCTTTTTTAAGCGCCAGAAAGTTCCTACCGTGACTGGCAAGGGAAATAACTGTTTAGTGAGACCTTTCAACAATTCATGTCATTCATTCACACTATGCGTATTTTGAAATAAACACGTGTCAAAGGCGCATGTTTACCTATATTCTCTGCTCATGCTCTCCGACGACATAGCCCTGGACAACACAGTAACATTCTTGCTATTCGTGACTACAGGCATAACACTTTGACATCAGGTTAAATTTTAAATGGGAAATGAAAATAAATCTAGAAAAAAACACATGCAAATTACAAGCTTTGGAATTTTTTCCATGGAACTAGTTAAGCATCCTACGACCCGTAAATACTTTCTCACCGCTCCGACACCAAAAGCATTATTGCGCTAAAATAATACAACTGTGTAATTTAGTTAGATATATGTAGTGTATTTACATTGAATATAGTTAAAGTGCGGACAGATTATACTTCTGTTTCTAAGCAAGCACATGCAATACTTCCAATTGAAACATCTTGAATTGAAAAGACAGAAACAAAGACAGAAACAGTTGCATACATCCACGGAAGAGAACACACTTAAATGTATAAGCGCGTATAGCTCAGAGAAATACAAACAATGTGTGGGGTCACTGCAGTCAAACAGAAGCTATGCATTCCAGTATCAGCCTGTGCACTGTTACGAACATCTCAGCCAGATGGAGAACAGATCACAGGCCACACAACTTGAAATTGTTCTTTGAAATTGTTCTTTGAAATTGTTCTTTGTTTCTGTGTGTGTTTTTGGTTGACTGTCGTCCTTGAATGCTACTTTTCCTGTTCGATTGTTATATCTAATTCAACTTGAAAATAAGTAAGTGTTTCATGACTGCTTTTGCGTATTTTATTGAAACTCACTGCACGTGCTATCAAATGACAGAGATACATAGCAGAAATAAGAAAACAATTACGTGTAACAATCGGTAAAATGTTTTACTAATTATCAAGTCCTTGTTTGTAGTACAGTGCGGACCTACGATGCCATTGCGTTCGGACGCTGTGGTTCCTGTAGGACCCTATATCTCATTTTTTAGTTATTAGCTTATACAACAATTCCGTAAGACCACTGGTATCAGCGGAATATTTCAATGAGTCATCAATAAAACGAAACAAAAGATATATGTTCCTGTTTTATGGAACCAGAATCTGCCATTTTACCTCAAACCAGTGCGTTGCTAAGGCATCACATCAGCGTTAGCATCGCAGACGGTTCCATTTATCCTCCAGCGTGATACTAATATACAGTTATATTTGCAAACAATATAAGATGGCAACAATATGGGTCACACTTGTTATTTCGAGCAGCTCCAGAGATAATCGAAATACATAGGAATCCGGGAGCCCTTCCACACTCTTATGTAAGAGAGTGATATGGTTTGATATCGGACCTGGTGGGTTGCCTTCAAAGTACGGGAACGTAACGACGAAGAGGCCAAGGATACAGCTAATAACCCCACTGGTGCCCATAAGACTCGAACCCGTGATCTCCGGGTTCTGCGTCAAAGGCAATTCTGACAAATTCGTATATCGAACGGATACTTGGTTTGGTTATACTCTGATATGCGGATTTATTGCTCCGGTGCGAAGCATTTTTGCGGTATGCAATATTAAAATATCGTGAAACGTAAGTAAAACGTTTTTGAGTTGCTTCCCTTACATCGTTAGAGTAGCATCCCTTTGTATTTGACCTGCATAAAAGGTGTTAACATGCGGAGAATGAGAAGGCGGTCCGTGGCCTAGTGGTTACGGTCGGAACTTATAACCGAGCACACAGGCGCCATCGTGAACATGGGTTCGAAACCTCAACGCGGTAAATAATTCATAATAGAAAATTAAAATATATTCTTTTTATCGTTTTCTTAATGACTTAACAACACATGTAATAGTTAGATATAACAGGAAGTTATATGTAATTGTTGTATTAACAATTGCAATTCTTCTTGTTTCTGTTTGTGAAAATCCATGCAGGTGGATGTGTTCAATATTGTTAATTCGAATATTACTAATATAAGTGTAATAAGCGATAATTTAAAACGGTTCTACCTAAAGCATCACTTTACAATTAGCTAAATAACATGCCATTTGGTATTATTTTATTTCGTCGGTGTGTTTTTTGGCAAGACGCTTTCCCATGGCCTCGTCCGACAGATGGGGACGGTAAACCAGCGATCCCGTGTATCGGAGTATATCTTCTGAGCAAGTAAACGAATCTATTCATTAGTAAGAGTAGGACAGGTTTTAGTAAGAGTAGGACAGGTTTCCAGATTAATGTGTATCCCTCCACTCTCTCTGGTGTGGCTCTAAATAACATATACTGTGTTGATGAGCCGTTACACAGCATTTAATTAGTGATTCGATTGGATAATATTTAACGGTAAAAACATACACGTAATCAGAAACCGAAAATCGTCCAATCCGGTCACTTCTTTGGGTACAACCGGAAGTAAACATCAGTTAGAAATATTGTAATGGTAGCAATCGGCGATTTTACTTAAATTTCTCGTCACAGAGTGATGTTCGTACTAACCGTGAATATAATGTGATAAATGGAAATCAGACCTAACGAACGGTGTAAAGGGCTTGAATCAGTTCGCTAATTTGACAAAGATACAGCCTCGAAACGAGGTATATCAACTTGGTGTCAAACAAGCTTCCCTACCATGTGTTATATAGATAGTAGGGGTATCGTATGTTTTTATATTTGTTTTTATAATATTTGCGGCTCAAGTGCCAGTGATTTT
This sequence comes from Cyrtodaria siliqua, assembly GCA_037043455.1. NCBI lineage: Eukaryota > Metazoa > Mollusca > Bivalvia > Adapedonta > Hiatellidae > Cyrtodaria > Cyrtodaria siliqua. The sequence continues at coordinate 42,664 of JAWPHD010000230.1, read as the reverse complement.
CTGTTATTCTCATAAATAGAATATCTGTCAGAATATATGAATCTTAGATCAGGAATTTCAAAACGAGGTATTATTGTTTTTATGCCGAGGTTCCGATTTGAACAGTTATAACATGGATTGGAATTCCCTATATGAACTGAATAGCTATGATTGATTCTTTTTCTTGCATATGACTGACCGTTTATGCGTTGACGTCGCCAATTACTAACGTTGTGCGTGTTCTTTTGTCACAGTGACGTCATGCAACTGTTGACGTTATTGACGTCATTGTTGATGCGCGTGACATTTATTTTCCCCATTGTGTAAGATATCAGCCTGTACAACACCCATGTAAAGTGCGCGTAACCTTATCCGGTATGCAAGAAAAACTCATGTTTGTGTTGTTTTTTGGCATGAAAAAACACACACTGATTCAGTGTTTCACGTCTCACAACACAGTTGATTTTGCATGCTTTTACATATGTAGCAGGACCCCCCTGCACCACTGTAGAACTTCCTGAATTTTCTTAAAGATATTTTTGTTGTGAAACTTGAAGTCTGTTCCTCAAATTATCCAGCAAAAAACACAGTGGGTTGACCAATTTGCTTTTTTTTTTTAATATCAATAGTTTGAAGAGACTCTCTTGAATTTGTCCATTTCACTTACATTTTGAAGTGTATCACTACCCGGTATAAGATTCTCAGATCTGGGCTCAGAAACATTCAGGGATATCCAATCCTGTATGAAATCATGAACTTGTCCCTTTCTTGTCACCTGCAACAAAAAAGAGAAACTATTTGCAAATTTTAAGAAGTAAACAAGAACCGAATAACATAGATCTTCTTTTTTAAGCGCCAGAAAGTTCCTACCGTGACTGGCAAGGGAAATAACTGTTTAGTGAGACCTTTCAACAATTCATGTCATTCATTCACACTATGCGTATTTTGAAATAAACACGTGTCAAAGGCGCATGTTTACCTATATTCTCTGCTCATGCTCTCCGACGACATAGCCCTGGACAACACAGTAACATTCTTGCTATTCGTGACTACAGGCATAACACTTTGACATCAGGTTAAATTTTAAATGGGAAATGAAAATAAATCTAGAAAAAAAACACATTCAAATTACAAGCTTTGGAATTTTTTCCATGGAACTAGTTAAGCATCCTACGACCCGTAAATACTTTCTCACCGCTCCGACACCAAAAGCATTATTGCGCTAAAATAATACAACTGTGTAATTTAGTTAGATATATGTAGTGTATTTACATTGAATATAGTTAAAGTGCGGACAGATTATACTTCTGTTTCTAAGCAAGCACATGCAATACTTCCAATTGAAACATCTTGAATTGAAAAGACAGAAACAAAGACAGAAACAGTTGCATACATCCACGGAAGAGAACACACTTAAATGTATAAGCGCGTATAGCTCAGAGAAATACAAACAATGTGTGGGGTCACTGCAGTCAAACAGAAGCTATGCATTCCAGTATCAGCCTGTGCACTGTTACGAACATCACAGCCAGATGGAGAACAGATCACAGGCCACACAACTTGAAATTGTTCTTTGAAATTGTTCTTTGTTTCTGTGTGTGTTTTTGGTTGACTGTCGTCCTTGAATGCTACTTTTCCTGTTCGATTTTTATATCTTATTCAACTTGAAAATAAGTAAGTGTTTCATGACTGCTTTTGCGTATTTTATTGAAACTCACTGCACGTGCGATCAAATGACAGAGATACATAGCAGAAATAAGAAAACAATTACGTGTAACACAATTGTGTTTTACGGCAGACGTCTCAATCGGTAAAATGTTTTACTAATTATCAAGTCCTTGTTTGTAGTACAGTGCGGACCTACGATGCCATTGCGTTCGGACGCTGTGGTTCCTGTAGGACCCTATATCTCATTTTTTAGTTATTAGCTTATACAACAATTCCGTAAGACCACTGGTATCAGCGGAATATTTCAATGAGTCATCAATAAAACGAAACAAAAGATATATGTTCCTGTTTTATGGAACCAGAATCTGCCATTTTACCTCAAACCAGTGCGTTGCTAAGGCATCACATCAGCGTTAGCATCGCAGACGGTTCCATTTATCCTCCAGCGTGATACTAATATACAGTTATATTTGCAAACAATATAAGATGGCAACAATATGGGTCACACTTGTTATTTCGAGCAGCTCCAGAGATAATCGAAATACATAGGAATCCGGGAGCCCTTCCACACTCTTATGTAAGAGAGTGATATGGTTTGATATCGGACCTGGTGGGTTGCCTTCAAAGTACGGGAACGTCCGTGTTACGTTCCCAACGACGAAGAGGCCAAGGATACAGCTAATAACCCCACTGGTGCCCATTAGACTCGAACCCGTGATCTCCGGGTTCTGCGTCAAAGGCAATTCTGACAAATTCGTATATCGAACGGATACTTGGTTTGGTTATACTCTGATATGCGGATTTATTGCTCCGGTGCGAAGCATTTTTGCGGTATGCAATATTAAAATATCGTGAAACGTAAGTAAAACGTTTTTGAGTTGCTTCCCTTACATCGTTAGAGTAGCATCCCTTTGTATTTGACCTGCATAAAAGGTGTTAACATGCGGAGAATTAGAAGGCGGTCCGTGGCCTAGTGGTTACGGTCGGAACTTATAACCGAGCACACAGGCGCCATCGTGAACATGGGTTCGAAACCTCAACGCGGTAAATAATTCATAAATAGAAAATTAAAATATATTCTTTTTATCGTTTTCTTAATGACTTAACAACACATGTAATAGTTAGATATAACAGGAAGTTATATGTAATTGTTGTATTAACAATTGCAATTCTTCTTGTTTCTGTTTGTGAAAATCCATGCAGGTGGATGTGTTCAATATTGTTAATTCGAATATTACTAATATAAGTGTAATAAGCGATAATTTAAAACGGTTCTACCTAAAGCATCACTTTACAATTAGCTAAATAACATGCCATTTGGTATTATTTTATTTCGTCGGTGTGTTTTTGGGCAAGACGCTTTCCCATGGCCTCGTCCGACAGATGGGGACGGTAAACCAGCGATCCCGTGTATCGGAGTATATCTTCTGAGCAAGTAAACGAATCTATTCATTAGTAAGAGTAGGACAGGTTTTAGTAAGAGTAGGACAGGTTTCCAGATTAATGTGTATCCCTCTACTCTCTCTGGTGTGGCTCTAAATAACATATACTGTGTTGATGAGCCGTTACACAGCATTTAATTAGTGATTCGATTGGATAATATTTAACGGTAAAAACATACACGTAATCAGAAACCGAAAATCGTCCAATCCGGTCACTTCTTTGGGTACAACCGGAAGTAAACATCAGTTAGAAATATTGTAATGGTAGCAATCGGCGATTTTACTTAAATTTCTCGTCACAGAGTGATGTTCGTACTAACCGTGAATATAATGTGATAAATGGAAATCAGACCTAACGAACGGTGTAAAGGACTTGAATCAGTTCGCTAATTTGACAAAGATACAGCCTCGAAACGAGGTATATCAACTTGGTGTCAAACAAGCTTCCCTACCATGTGTTATATAGATAGTAGGGGTATCGTATGTTTTTATATTTGTTTTTATAATATTTGCGGCTCAAGTGCCAGTGATTTTCTGTTATTCTCATAGATAGAATATCTGTCAGAATATATGAATCTTAGATCAGGAATTTCAAAACGAGGTATAATTGTTTTTATGCCGAGGTTCCGATTTGAACAGTTATAACATGGATTGGAATTCCCTATATGAACTGAATAGCTATGATTGATTCTTTTTCTTGCATATGACTGACCGTTTATGCGTTGACGTCGCCAATTACTAACGTTGTGCGTGTTCTTTTGTCACAGTGACGTCATGCAACTGTTGACGTTATTGACGTCATTGTTGATGCGCGTGACATTTAGTTTCCCCATTGTGTAAGATATCAGCCTGTACAACACCCATGTAAAGTGCGCGTAACCTTATCCGGTATGCAAGAAAAACTCATGTTTGTGTTGTTTTTTGGCATGAAAAAACACACACTGATTCAGTGTTTCACGTCTCACAACACAGTTGATTTTGCATGCTTTTACATATGTAGCAGGACCCCCCTGCACCACTGTAGAACTTCCTGAATTTTCTTAAAGATATTTTTGTTGTGAAACTTGAAGTCTGTTCCTCAAATTATCCAGCAAAAAACACAGTGGGTTGACCAATTTGCTTTTTTTTTTTAATATCAATAGTTTGAAGAGACTCTCTTGAATTTGTCCATTTCACTTACATTTTGAAGTGTATCACTACCCGGTATAAGATTCTCAGATCTGGGCTCAGAAACATTCAGGGATATCCAATCCTGTATGAAATCATGAACTTGTCCCTTTCTTGTCACCTGCAACAAAAAAGAGAAACTATTTGCAAATTTTAAGAAGTAAACAAGAACCGAATAACATAGATCTTCTTTTTTAAGCGCCAGAAAGTTCCTACCGTGACTGGCAAGGGAAATAACTGTTTAGTGAGACCTTTCAACAATTCATGTCATTCATTCACACTATGCGTATTTTGAAATAAACACGTGTCAAAGGCGCATGTTTACCTATATTCTCTGCTCATGCTCTCCGACGACATAGCCCTGGACAACACAGTAACATTCTTGCTATTCGTGACTACAGGCATAACACTTTGACATCAGGTTAAATTTTAAATGGGAAATGAAAATAAATCTAGAAAAAAAACACATGCAAATTACAAGCTTTGGAATTTTTTCCATGGAACTAGTTAAGCATCCTACGACCCGTAAATACTTTCTCACCGCTCCGACACCAAAAGCATTATTGCGCTAAAATAATACAACTGTGTAATTTAGTTAGATATATGTAGTGTATTTACATTGAAATATGTAGTGTATTTACATTGAATATAGTTAAAGTGCGGACAGATTATACTTCTGTTTCTAAGCAAGCACATGCAATACTTCCAATTGAAACATCTTGAATTGAAAAGACAGAAACAAAGACAGAAACAGTTGCATACATCCACGGAAGAGAACACACTTAAATGTATAAGCGCGTATAGCTCAGAGAAATACAAACAATGTGTGGGGTCACTGCAGTCAAACAGAAGCTATGCATTCCAGTATCAGCCTGTGCACTGTTACGAACATCACAGCCAGATGGAGAACAGATCACAGGCCACACAACTTGAAATTGTTCTTTGAAATTGTTCTTTGTTTCTGTGTGTGTTTTTGGTTGACTGTCGTCCTTGAATGCTACTTTTCCTGTTCGATTTTTATATCTTATTCAACTTGAAAATAAGTAAGTGTTTCATGACTGCTTTTGCGTATTTTATTGAAACTCACTGCACGTGCGATCAAATGACAGAGATACATAGCAGAAATAAGAAAACAATTACGTGTAACACAATTGTGTTTTACGGCAGACGTCTCAATCGGTAAAATGTTTTACTAATTATCAAGTCCTTGTTTGTAGTACAGTGCGGACCTACGATGCCATTGCGTTCGGACGCTGTGGTTCCTGTAGGACCCTATATCTTATTTTTTAGTTATTAGCTTATACAACAATTCCGTAAGACCACTGGTATCAGCGGAATATTTCAATGAGTCATCAATAAAACGAAACAAAAGATATATGTTCCTGTTTTATGGAACCAGAATCTGCCATTTTACCTCAAACCAGTGCGTTGCTAAGGCATCACATCAGCGTTAGCATCGCAGACGGTTCCATTTATCCTCCAGCGTGATACTAATATACAGTTATATTTGCAAACAATATAAGATGGCAACAATATGGGTCACACTTGTTATTTCGAGCAGCTCCAGAGATAATCGAAATACATAGGAATCCGGGAGCCCTTCCACACTCTTATGTAAGAGAGTGATATGGTTTGATATCGGACCTGATGGGTTGCCTTCAAAGTACGGGAACGTCCGTGTTACGTTCTCAACGACGAAGAGGCCATGGATACAGCTAATAACCCCACTGGTGCCCATAAGACTCGAACCCGTGATCTCCGGGTTCTGCGTCAAAGGCAATTCTGACAAATTCGTATATCGAACGGATACTTGGTTTGGTTATACTCTGATATGCGGATTTATTGCTCCGGTGCGAAGCATTTTTGCGGTATGCAATATTAAAATATCGTGAAACGTAAGTAAAACGTTTTTGAGTTGCTTCCCTTACATCGTTAGAGTAGCATCCCTTTGTATTTGACCTGCATAAAAGGTGTTAACATGCGGAGAATTAGAAGGCGGTCCGTGGCCTAGTGGTTACGGTCGGAACTTATAACCGAGCACACAGGCGCCATCGTGAACATGGGTTCGAAACCTCAACGCGGTAAATAATTCATAAATAGAAAATTAAAATATATTCTTTTTATCGTTTTCTTAATGACTTAACAACACATGTAATAGTTAGATATAACAGGAAGTTATATGTAATTGTTGTATTAACAATTGCAATTCTTCTTGTTTCTGTTTGTGAAAATCCATGCAGGTGGATGTGTTCAATATTGTTAATTCGAATATTACTAATATAAGTGTAATAAGCGATAATTTAAAACGGTTCTACCTAAAGCATCACTTTACAATTAGCTAAATAACATGCCATTTGGTATTATTTTATTTCGTCGGTGTGTTTTTGGGCAAGACGCTTTCCCATGGCCTCGTCCGACAGATGGGGACGGTAAACCAGCGATCCCGTGTATCGGAGTATATCTTCTGAGCAAGTAAACGAATCTATTCATTAGTAAGAGTAGGACAGGTTTTAGTAAGAGTAGGACAGGTTTCCAGATTAATGTGTATCCCTCCACTCTCTCTGGTGTGGCTCTAAATAACATATACTGTGTTGATGAGCCGTTACACAGCATTTAATTAGTGATTCGATTGGATAATATTTAACGGTAAAAACATACACGTAATCAGAAACCGAAAATCGTCCAATCCGGTCACTTCTTTGGGTACAACCGGAAGTAAACATCAGTTAGAAATATTGTAATGGTAGCAATCGGCGATTTTACTTAAATTTCTCGTCACAGAGTGATGTTCGTACTAACCGTGAATATAATGTGATAAATGGAAATCAGACCTAACGAACGGTGTAAAGGACTTGAATCAGTTCGCTAATTTGACAAAGATACAGCCTCGAAACGAGGTTTATCAACTTGGTGTCAAACAAGCTTCCCTACCATGTGTTATATAGATAGTAGGGGTATCGTATGTTTTTATATTTGTTTTTATAATATTTGCGGCTCAAGTGCCAGTGATTTTCTGTTATTCTCATAAATAGAATATCTGTCAGAATATATGAATCTTAGATCAGGAATTTCAAAACGAGGTATAATTGTTTTTATGCCGAGGTTCCGATTTGAACAGTTATAACATGGATTGGAATTCCCTATATGAACTGAATAGCTATGATTGATTCTTTTTCTTGCATATGACTGACCGTTTATGCGTTGACGTCGCCAATTACTAACGTTGTGCGTGTTCTTTTGTCACAGTGACGTCATGCAACTGTTGACGTTATTGACGTCATTGTTGATGCGCGTGACATTTAGTTTCCCCATTGTGTAAGATATCAGCCTGTACAACACCCATGTAAAGTGCGCGTAACCTTATCCGGTATGCAAGAAAAACTCATGTTTGTGTTGTTTTTTGGCATGAAAAAACACACACTGATTCAGTGTTTCACGTCTCACAACACAGTTGATTTTGCATGCTTTTACATATGTAGCAGGACCCCCCTGCACCACTGTAGAACTTCCTGAATTTTCTTAAAGATATTTTTGTTGTGAAACTTGAAGTCTGTTCCTCAAATTATGCAGCAAAAAACACAGTGGGTTGACCAATTTGCTTTTTTTTTTTAATATCAATAGTTTGAAGAGACTCTCTTGAATTTGTCCATTTCACTTACATTTTGAAGTGTATCACTACCCGGTATAAGATTCTCAGATCTGGGCTCAGAAACATTCAGGGATATCCAATCCTGTATGAAATCATGAACTTGTCCCTTTCTTGTCACCTGCAACAAAAAAGAGAAACTATTTGCAAATTTTAAGAAGTAAACAAGAACCGAATAACATAGATCTTCTTTTTTAAGCGCCAGAAAGTTCCTACCGTGACTGGCAAGGGAAATAACTGTTTAGTGAGACCTTTCAACAATTCATGTCATTCATTCACACTATGCGTATTTTGAAATAAACACGTGTCAAAGGAGCATGTTTACCTATATTCTCTGCTCATGCTCTCCGACGACATAGCCCTGGACAACACAGTAACATTCTTGCTATTCGTGACTACAGGCATAACACTTTGACATCAGGTTAAATTTTAAATGGGAAATGAAAATAAATCTAGAAAAAAAACACATGCAAATTACAAGCTTTGGAATTTTTTCCATGGAACTAGTTAAGCATCCTACGACCCGTAAATACTTTCTCACCGCTCCGACACCAAAAGCATTATTGCGCTAAAATAATACAACTGTGTAATTTAGTTAGATATATGTAGTGTATTTACATTGAATATAGTTAAAGTGCGGACAGATTATACTTCTGTTTCTAAGCAAGCACATGCAATACTTCCAATTGAAACATCTTGAATTGAAAAGACAGAAACAAAGACAGAAACAGTTGCATACATCCACGGAAGAGAACACACTTAAATGTATAAGCGCGTATAGCTCAGAGAAATACAAACAATGTGTGGGGTCACTGCAGTCAAACAGAAGCTATGCATTCCAGTATCAGCCTGTGCACTGTTACGAACATCACAGCCAGATGGAGAACAGATCACAGGCCACACAACTTGAAATTGTTCTTTGAAATTGTTCTTTGTTTCTGTGTGTGTTTTTGGTTGACTGTCGTCCTTGAATGCTACTTTTCCTGTTCGATTTTTATATCTTATTCAACTTGAAAATAAGTAAGTGTTTCATGACTGCTTTTGCGTATTTTATTGAAACTCACTGCACGTGCGATCAAATGACAGAGATACATAGCAGAAATAAGAAAACAATTACGTGTAACACAATTGTGTTTTACGGCAGACGTCTCAATCGGTAAAATGTTTTACTAATTATCAAGTCCTTGTTTGTAGTACAGTGCGGACCTACGATGCCATTGCGTTCGGACGCTGTGGTTCCTGTAGGACCCTATATCTCATTTTTTAGTTATTAGCTTATACAACAATTCCGTAAGACCACTGGTATCAGCGGAATATTTCAATGAGTCATCAATAAAACGAAACAAAAGATATATGTTCCTGTTTTATGGAACCAGAATCTGCCATTTTACCTCAAACCAGTGCGTTGCTAAGGCATCACATCAGCGTTAGCATCGCAGACGGTTCCATTTATCCTCCAGCGTGATACTAATATACAGTTATATTTGCAAACAATATAAGATGGCAACAATATGGGTCACACTTGTTATTTCGAGCAGCTCCAGAGATAATCGAAATACATAGGAATCCGAGAGCCCTTCCACACTCTTATGTAAGAGAGTGATATGGTTTGATATCGGACCTGGTGGGTTGCCTTCAAAGTACGGGAACGTCCGTGTTACGTTCCCAACGACGAAGAGGCCAAGGATACAGCTAATAACCCCACTGGTGCCCATAAGACTCGAACCCGTGATCTCCGGGTTCTGCGTCAAAGGCAATTCTGACAAATTCGTATATCGAACGGATACTTGGTTTGGTTATACTCTGATATGCGGATTTATTGCTCCGGTGCGAAGCATTTTTGCGGTATGCAATATTAAAATATCGTGAAACGTAAGTAAAACGTTTTTGAGTTGCTTCCCTTACATCGTTAGAGTAGCATCCCTTTGTATTTGACCTGCATAAAAGGTGTTAACATGCGGAGAATTAGAAGGCGGTCCGTGGCCTAGTGGTTACGGTCGGAACTTATAACCGAGCACACAGACGCCATCGTGAACATGGGTTCGAAACCTCAACGCGGTAAATAATTCATAAATAGAAAATTAAAATATATCTTTTTATCGTTTTCTTAATGACTTAACAACACATGTAATAGTTAGATATAACAGGAAGTTATATGTAATTGTTGTATTAACAATTGCAATTCTTCTTGTTTCTGTTTGTGAAAATCCATGCAGGTGGATGTGTTCAATATTGTTAATTCGAATATTACTAATATCAGTGTAATAAGCGATAATTTAAAACGGTTCTACCTAAAGCATCACTTTACAATTAGCTAAATAACATGCCATTTGGTATTATTTTATTTCGTCGGTGTGTTTTTGGGCAAGACGCTTTCCCATGGCCTCGTCCGACAGATGGGGACGGTAAACCAGCGATCCCGTGTATCGGAGTATATCTTCTGAGCAAGTAAACGAATCTATTCATTAGTAAGAGTAGGACAGGTTTTAGTAAGAGTAGGACAGGTTTCCAGATTAATGTGTATCCCTCCACTCTCTCTGGTGTGGCTCTAAATAACATATACTCTGTTGATGAGACGTTACACAGCATTTAATTAGTGATTCGATTGGATAATATTTAACGGTAAAAACATACACGTAATCAGAAACCGAAAATCGTCCAATCCGGTCACTTCTTTGGGTACAACCGGAAGTAAACATCAGTTAGAAATATTGTAATGGTAGCAATCGGCGATTTTACTTAAATTTCTCGTCACAGAGTGATGTTCGTACTAACCGTGAATATAATGTGATAAATGGAAATCAGACCTAACGAACGGTGTAAAGGACTTGAATCAGTTCGCTAATTTGACAAAGATACAGCCTCGAAACGAGGTATATCAACTTGGTGTCAAACAAGCTTCCCTACCATGTGTTATATAGATAGTAGGGGTATCGTATGTTTTTATATTTGTTTTTATAATATTTGCGGCTCAAGTGCCAGTGATTTTCTGTTATTCTCATAAATAGAATATCTGTCAGAATATATGAATCTTAGATCAGGAATTTCAAAACGAGGTATAATTGTTTTTATGCCGAGGTTCCGATTTGAACAGTTATAACATGGATTGGAATTCCCTATATGAACTGAATAGCTATGATTGATTCTTTTTCTTGCATATGACTGACCGTTTATGCGTTGACGTCGCCAATTACTAACGTTGTGCGTGTTCTTTTGTCACAGTGACGTCATGCAACTGTTGACGTTATTGACGTCATTGTTGATGCGCGTGACATTTAGTTTCCCCATTGTGTAAGATATCAGCCTGTACAACACCCATGTAAAGTGCGCGTAACCTTATCCGGTATGCAAGAAAAACTCATGTTTGTGTTGTTTTTTGGCATGAAAAAACACACACTGATTCAGTGTTTCACGTCTCACAACACAGTTGATTTTGCATGCTTTTACATATGTAGCAGGACCCCCCTGCACCACTGTAGAACTTCCTGAATTTTCTTAAAGATATTTTTGTTGTGAAACTTGAAGTCTGTTCCTCAAATTATCCAGCAAAAAACACAGTGGGTTGACCAATTTGCTTTTTTTTTTTAATATCAATAGTTTGAAGAGACTCTCTTGAATTTGTCCATTTCACTTACATTTTGAAGTGTATCACTACCCGGTATAAGATTCTCAGATCTGGGCTCAGAAACATTCAGGGATATCCAATCCTGTATGAAATCATGAACTTGTCCCTTTCTTGTCACCTGCAACAAAAAAGAGAAACTATTTGCAAATTTTAAGAAGTAAACAAGAACCGAATAACATAGATCTTCTTTTTTAAACGCCAGAAAGTTCCTACCGTGACTGGCAAGGGAAATAACTGTTTAGTGAGACCTTTCAACAATTCATGTCATTCATTCACACTATGCGTATTTTGAAATAAACACGTGTCAAAGGCGCATGTTTACCTATATTCTCTGCTCATGCTCTCCGACGACATAGCCCTGGACAACACAGTAACATTCTTGCTATTCGTGACTACAGGCATAACACTTTGACATCAGGTTAAATTTTAAATGGGAAATGAAAATAAATCTAGAAAAAAAACACATGCAAATTACAAGCTTTGGAATTTTTTCCATGGAACTAGTTAAGCATCCTACGACCCGTAAATACTTTCTCACCGCTCCGACACCAAAAGCATTATTGCGCTAAAATAATACAACTGTGTAATTTAGTTAGATATATGTAGTGTATTTACATTGAATATAGTTAAAGTGCGGACAGATTATACTTCTGTTTCTAAGCAAGCACATGCAATACTTCCAATTGAAACATCTTGAATTGAAAAGACAGAAACAAAGACAGAAACAGTTGCATACATCCACGGAAGAGAACACACTTAAATGTATAAGCGCGTATAGCTCAGAGAAATACAAACAATGTGTGGGGTCACTGCAGTCAAACAGAAGCTATGCATTCCAGTATCAGCCTGTGCACTGTTACGAACATCACAGCCAGATGGAGAACAGGTCACAGGCCACACAACTTGAAATTGTTCTTTGAAATTGTTCTTTGTTTCTGTGTGTGTTTTTGGTTGACTGTCGTCCTTGAATGCTACTTTTCCTGTTCGATTTTTATATCTTATTCAACTTGAAAATAAGTAAGTGTTTCATGACTGCTTTTGCGTATTTTATTGAAACTCACTGCACGTGCGATCAAATGACAGAGATACATAGCAGAAATAAGAAAACAATTACGTGTAACACAATTGTGTTTTACGGCAGACGTCTCAATCGGTAAAATGTTTTACTAATTATCAAGTCCTTGTTTGTAGTACAGTGCGGACCTACGATGCCATTGCGTTCGGACGCTGTGGTTCCTGTAGGACCCTATATCTCATTTTTTAGTTATTAGCTTATACAACAATTCCGTAAGACCACTGGTATCAGCGGAATATTTCAATGAGTCATCAATAAAACGAAACAAAAGATATATGTTCCTGTTTTATGGAACCAGAATCTGCCATTTTACCTCAAACCAGTGCGTTGCTAAGGCATCACATCAGCGTTAGCATCGCAGACGGTTCCATTTATCCTCCAGCGTGATACTAATATACAGTTATATTTGCAAACAATATAAGATGGCAACAATATGGGTCACACTTGTTATTTCGAGCAGCTCCAGAGATAATCGAAATACATAGGAATCCGAGAGCCCTTCCACACTCTTATGTAAGAGAGTGATATGGTTTGATATCGGACCTGGTGGGTTGCCTTCAAAGTACGGGAACGTCCGTGTTACGTTCCCAACGACGAAGAGGCCAAGGATACAGCTAATAACCCCACTGGTGCCCATAAGACTCGAACCCGTGATCTCCGGGTTCTGCGTCAAAGGCAATTCTGACAAATTCGTATATCGAACGGATACTTGGTTTGGTTATACTCTGATATGCGGATTTATTGCTCCGGTGCGAAGCATTTTTGCGGTATGCAATATTAAAATATCGTGAAACGTAAGTAAAACGTTTTTGAGTTGATTCCCTTACATCGTTAGAGTAGCATCCCTTTGTATTTGACCTGCATAAAAGGTGTTAACATGCGGAGAATTAGAAGGCGGTCCGTGGCCTAGTGGTTACGGTCGGAACTTATAACCGAGCACACAGGCGCCATCGTGAACATGGGTTCGAAACCTCAACGCGGTAAATAATTCATAAATAGAAAATTAAAATATATTCTTTTTATCGTTTTCTTAATGACTTAACAACACATGTAATAGTTAGATATAACAGGAAGTTATATGTAATTGTTGTATTAACAATTGCAATTCTTCTTGTTTCTGTTTGTGAAAATCCATGCAGGTGGATGTGTTCAATATTGTTAATTCGAATATTACTAATATAAGTGTAATAAGCGATAATTTAAAACGGTTCTACCTAAAGCATCACTTTACAATTAGCTAAATAACATGCCATTTGGTATTATTTTATTTCGTCGGTGTGTTTTTGGGCAAGACGCTTTCCCATGGCCTCGTCCGACAGATGGGGACGGTAAACCAGCTATCCCGTGTATCGGAGTATATCTTCTGAGCAAGTAAACGAATCTATTCATTAGTAAGAGTAGGACAGGTTTTAGTAAGAGTAGGACAGGTTTCCAGATTAATGTGTATCCCTCCACTCTCTCTGGTGTGGCTCTAAATAACATATACTGTGTTGATGAGCCGTTACACAGCATTTAATTAGTGATTCGATTGGATAATATTTAACGGTAAAAACATACACGTAATCAGAAACCGAAAATCGTCCAATCCGGTCACTTCTTTGGGTACAACCGGAAGTAAACATCAGTTAGAAATATTGTAATGGTAGCAATCGGCGATTTTACTTAAATTTCTCGTCACAGAGTGATGTTCGTACTAACCGTGAATATAATGTGATAAATGGAAATCAGACCTAACGAACGGTGTAAAGGACTTGAATCAGTTCGCTAATTTGACAAAGATACAGCCTCGAAACGAGGTATATCAACTTGGTGTCAAACAAGCTTCCCTACCATGTGTTATATAGATAGTAGGGGTATCGTATGTTTTTATATTTGTTTTTATAATATTTGCGGCTCAAGTGCCAGTGATTTTCTGTTATTCTCATAAATAGAATATCTGTCAGAATATATGAATCTTAGATCAGGAATTTCAAAACGAGGTATAATTGTTTTTATGCCGAGGTTCCGATTTGAACAGTTATAACATGGATTGGAATTCCCTATATGAACTGAATAGCTATGATTGATTCTTTTTCTTGCATATGACTGACCGTTTATGCGTTGACGTCGCCAATTACTAACGTTGTGCGTGTTCTTTTGTCACAGTGACGTCATGCAACTGTTGACGTTATTGACGTCATTGTTGATGCGCGTGACATTTAGTTTCCCCATTGTGTAAGATATCAGCCTGTACAACACCCATGTAAAGTGCGCGTAACCTTATCCGGTATGCAAGAAAAACTCATGTTTGTGTTGTTTTTTGGCATGAAAAAACACACACTGATTCAGTGTTTCACGTCTCACAACACAGTTGATTTTGCATGCTTTTACATATGTAGCAGGACCCCCCTGCACCACTGTAGAACTTCCTGAATTTTCTTAAAGATATTTTTGTTGTGAAACTTGAAGTCTGTTCCTCAAATTATCCAGCAAAAAACACAGTGGGTTGACCAATTTGCTTTTTTTTTTAATATCAATAGTTTGAAGAGACTCTCTTGAATTTGTCCATTTCACTTACATTTTGAAGTGTATCACTACCCGGTATAAGATTCTCAGATCTGGGCTCAGAAACATTCAGGGATATCCAATCCTGTATGAAATCATGAACTTGTCCCTTTCTTGTCACCTGCAACAAAAAAGAGAAACTATTTGCAAATTTTAAGAAGTAAACAAGAACCGAATAACATAGATCTTCTTTTTTAAGCGCCAGAAAGTTCCTACCGTGACTGGCAAGGGAAATAACTGTTTAGTGAGACCTTTCAACAATTCATGTCATTCATTCACACTATGCGTATTTTGAAATAAACACGTGTCAAAGGCGCATGTTTACCTATATTCTCTGCTCATGCTCTCCGACGACATAGCCCTGGACAACACAGTAACATTCTTGCTATTCGTGACTACAGGCATAACACTTTGACATCAGGTTAAATTTTAAATGGGAAATGAAAATAAATCTAGAAAAAAAACACATGCAAATTACAAGCTTTGGAATTTTTTCCATGGAACTAGTTAAGCATCCTACGACCCGTAAATACTTTCTCACCGCTCCGACACCAAAAGCATTATTGCGCTAAAATAATACAACTGTGTAATTTAGTTAGATATATGTAGTGTATTTACATTGAATATAGTTAAAGTGCGGACAGATTATACTTCTGTTTCTAAGCAAGCACATGCAATACTTCCAATTGAAACATCTTGAATTGAAAAGACAGAAACAAAGACAGAAACAGTTGCATACATCCACGGAAGAGAACACACTTAAATGTATAAGCGCGTATAGCTCAGAGAAATACAAACAATGTGTGGGGTCACTGCAGTCAAACAGAAGCTATGCATTCCAGTATCAGCCTGTGCACTGTTACGAACATCACAACCAGATGGAGAACAGATCACAGGCCACACAACTTGAAATTGTTCTTTGAAATTGTTCTTTGTTTCTGTGTGTGTTTTTGGTTGACTGTCGTCCTTGAATGCTACTTTTCCTGTTCGATTTTTATATCTTATTCAACTTGAAAATAAGTAAGTGTTTCATGACTGCTTTTGCGTATTTTATTGAAACTCACTGCACGTGCGATCAAATGACAGAGATACATAGCAGAAATAAGAAAACAATTACGTGTAACACAATTGTGTTTTACGGCAGACGTCTCAATCGGTAAAATGTTTTACTAATTATCAAGTCCTTGTTTGTAGTACAGTGCGGACCTACGATGCCATTGCGTTCGGACGCTGTGGTTCCTGTAGGACCCTATATCTCATTTTTTAGTTATTAGCTTATACAACAATTCCGTAAGACCACTGGTATCAGCGGAATATTTCAATGAGTCATCAATAAAACGAAACAAAAGATATATGTTCCTGTTTTATGGAACCAGAATCTGCCATTTTACCTCAAACCAGTGCGTTGCTAAGGCATCACATCAGCGTTAGCATCGCAGACGGTTCCATTTATCCTCCAGCGTGATACTAATATACAGTTATATTTGCAAACAATATAAGATGGCAACAATATGGGTCACACTTGTTATTTCGAGCAGCTCCAGAGATAATCGAAATACATAGGAATCCGGGAGCCCTTCCACACTCTTATGTAAGAGAGTGATATGGTTTGATATCGGACCTGGTGGGTTGCCTTCAAAGTACGGGAACGTCCGTGTTACGTTCCCAACGACGAAGAGGCCAAGGATACAGCTAATAACCCCACTGGTGCCCATAAGACTCGAACCCGTGATCTCCGGGTTCTGCGTCAAAGGCAATTCTGACAAATTCGTATATCGAACGGATACTTGGTTTGGTTATACTCTGATATGCGGATGTATTGCTCCGGTGCGAAGCATTTTTGCGGTATGCAATATTAAAATATCGTGAAACGTAAGTAAAACGTTTTTGAGTTGCTTCCCTTACATCGTTAGAGTAGCATCCCTTTGTATTTGACCTGCATAAAAGGTGTTAACATGCGGAGAATTAGAAGGCGGTCCGTGGCCTAGTGGTTACGGTCGGAACTTATAACCGAGCACACAGGCGCCATCGTGAACATGGGTTCGAAACCTCAACGCGGTAAATAATTCATAAATAGAAAATTAAAATATATTCTTTTTATCGTTTTCTTAATGACTTAACAACACATGTAATAGTTAGATATAACAGGAAGTTATATGTAATTGTTGTATTAACAATTGCAATTCTTCTTGTTTCTGTTTGTGAAAATCCATGCAGGTGGATGTGTTCAATATTGTTAATTCGAATATTACTAATATAAGTGTAATAAGCGATAATTTAAAACGGTTCTACCTAAAGCATCACTTTACAATTAGCTAAATAACATGCCATTTGGTATTATTTTATTTCGTCGGTGTGTTTTTGGGCAAGACGCTTTCCCATGGCCTCGTCCGACAGATGGGGACGGTAAACCAGCGATCCCGTGTATCGGAGTATATCTTCTGAGCAAGTAAACGAATCTATTCATTAGTAAGAGTAGGACAGGTTTTAGTAAGAGTAGGACAGGTTTCCAGATTAATGTGTATCCCTCCACTCTCTCTGGTGTGGCTCTAAATAACATATACTGTGTTGATGAGCCGTTACACAGCATTTAATTAGTGATTCGATTGGATAATATTTAACGGTAAAAACATACACGTAATCAGAAACCGAAAATCGTCCAATCCGGTCACTTCTTTGGGTACAACCGGAAGTAAACATCAGTTAGAAATATTGTAATGGTAGCAATCGGCGATTTTACTTAAATTTCTCGTCACAGAGTGATGTTCGTACTAACCGTGAATATAATGTGATAAATGGAAATCAGACCTAACGAACGGTGTAAAGGACTTGAATCAGTTCGCTAATTTGACAAAGATACAGCCTCGAAACGAGGTATATCAACTTGGTGTCAAACAAGCTTCCCTACCATGTGTTATATAGATAGTAGGGGTGTCGTATGTTTTTATATTTGTTTTTATAATATTTGCGGCTCAAGTGCCAGTGATTTTCTGTTATTCTCATAAATAGAATATCTGTCAGAATATATGAATCTTAGATCAGGAATTTCAAAACGAGGTATAATTGTTTTAATGCCGAGGTTCCGATTTGAACAGTTATAACATGGATTGGAATTCCCTATATGAACTGAATAGCTATGATTGATTCTTTTTCTTGCATATGACTGACCGTTTATGCGTTGACGTCGCCAATTACTAACGTTGTGCGTGTTCTTTTGTCACAGTGACGTCATGCAACTGTTGACGTTATTGACGTCATTGTTGATGCGCGTGACATTTAGTTTCCCCATTGTGTAAGATATCAGCCTGTACAACACCCATGTAAAGTGCGCGTAACCTTATCCGGTATGCAAGAAAAACTCATGTTTGTGTTGTTTTTTTGGCATGAAAAAACACACACTGATTCAGTGTTTCACGTCTCACAACACAGTTGATTTTGCATGCTTTTACATATGTAGCAGGACCCCCCTGCACCACTGTAGAACTTCCTGAATTTTCTTAAAGATATTTTTGTTGTGAAACTTGAAGTCTGTTCCTCAAATTATCCAGCAAAAAACACAGTGGGTTGACCAATTTGCTTTTTTTTTTTAATATCAATAGTTTGAAGAGACTCTCTTGAATTTGTCCATTTCACTTACATTTTGAAGTGTATCACTACCCGGTATAAGATTCTCAGATCTGGGCTCAGAAACATTCAGGGATATCCAATCCTGTATGAAATCATGAACTTGTCCCTTTCTTGTCACCTGCAACAAAAAAGAGAAACTATTTGCAAATTTTAAGAAGTAAACAAGAACCGAATAACATAGATCTTCTTTTTTAAGCGCCAGAAAGTTCCTACCGTGACTGGCAAGGGAAATAACTGTTTAGTGAGACCTTTCAACAATTCATGTCATTCATTCACACTATGCGTATTTTGAAATAAACACGTGTCAAAGGCGCATGTTTACCTATATTCTCTGCTCATGCTCTCCGACGACATAGCCCTGGACAACACAGTAACAGTCTTGCTATTCGTGACTACAGGCATAACACTTTGACATCAGGTTAAATTTTAAATGGGAAATGAAAATAAATCTAGAAAAAAAACACATGCAAATTACAAGCTTTGGAATTTTTTTCCATGGAACTAGTTAAGCATCCTACGACCCGTAAATACTTTCTCACCGCTCCGACACCAAAAGCATTATTGCGCTAAAATAATACAACTGTGTAATTTAGTTAGATATATGTAGTGTATTTACATTGAATATAGTTAAAGTGCGGACAGATTATACTTCTGTTTCTAAGCAAGCACATGCAATACTTCCAATTGAAACATCTTGAATTGAAAAGACAGAAACAAAGACAGAAACAGTTGCATACATCCACGGAAGAGAACACACTTAAATGTATAGCTCAGAGAAATACAAACAATGTGTGGGGTCACTGCAGTCAAACAGAAGCTATGCATTCCAGTATCAGCCTGTGCACTGTTACGAACATCACAGCCAGATGGAGAACAGATCACAGGCCACACAACTTGAAATTGTTCTTTGAAATTGTTCTTTGTTTCTGTGTGTGTTTTTGGTTGACTGTCGTCCTTGAATGCTACTTTTCCTGTTCGATTTTTATATCTTATTCAACTTGAAAATAAGTAAGTGTTTCATGACTGCTTTTGCGTATTTTATTGAAACTCACTGCACGTGCGATCAAATGACAGAGATACATAGCAGAAATAAGAAAACAATTACGTGTAACACAATTGTGTTTTACGGCAGACGTCTCAATCGGTAAAATGTTTTACTAATTATCAAGTCCTTGTTTGTAGTACAGTGCGGACCTACGATGCCATTGCGTTCGGACGCTGCGGTTCCTGTAGGACCCTATATCTCATTTTTTAGTTATTAGCTTATACAACAATTCCGTAAGACCACTGGTATCAGCGGAATATTTCAATGAGTCATCAATAAAACGAAACAAAAGATATATGTTCCTGTTTTATGGAACCAGAATCTGCCATTTTACCTCAAACCAGTGCGTTGCTAAGGCATCACATCAGCGTTAGCATCGCAGACGGTTCCATTTATCCTCCAGCGTGATACTAATATACAGTTATATTTGCAAACAATATAAGATGGCAACAATATGGGTCACACTTGTTATTTCGAGCAGCTCCAGAGATAATCGAAATACATAGGAATCCGGGAGCCCTTCTACACTCTTATGTAAGAGAGTGATATGGTTTGATATCGGACCTGGTGGGTTGCCTTCAAAGTACGGGAACGTCCGTGTTACGTTCCCAACGACGAAGAGGCCAAGGATACAGCTAATAACCCCACTGGTGCCCATAAGACTCGAACCCGTGATCTCCGGGTTCTGCGTCAAAGGCAATTCTGACAAATTCGTATATCGAACGGATACTTGGTTTGGTTATACTCTGATATGCGGATTTATTGCTCCGGTGCGAAGCATTTTTGCGGTATGCAATATTAAAATATCGTGAAACGTAAGTAAAACGTTTTTGAGTTGCTTCCCTTACATCGTTAGAGTAGCATCCCTTTGTATTTGACCTGCATAAAAGGTGTTAACATGCGGAGAATTAGAAGGCGGTCCGTGGCCTAGTGGTTACGGTCGGAACTTATAACCGAGCACACAGGCGCCATCGTGAACATGGGTTCGAAACCTCAACGCGGTAAATAATTCATAAATAGAAAATTAAAATATATTCTTTTTATCGTTTTCTTAATGACTTAACAACACATGTAATAGTTAGATATAACAGGAAGTTATATGTAATTGTTGTATTAACAATTGCAATTCTTCTTGTTTCTGTTTGTGAAAATCCATGCAGGTGGATGTGTTCAATATTGTTAATTCGAATATTACTAATATAAGTGTAATAAGCGATAATTTAAAACGGTTCTACCTAAAGCATCACTTTACAATTAGCTAAATAACATGCCATTTGGTATTATTTTATTTCGTCGGTGTGTTTTTGGGCAAGACGCTTTCCCATGGCCTCGTCCGACAGATGGGGACGGTAAACCAGCGATCCCGTGTATCGGAGTATATCTTCTGAGCAAGTAAACGAATCTATTCATTAGTAAGAGTAGGACAGGTTTTAGTAAGAGTAGGACAGGTTTCCAGATTAATGTGTATCCCTCCACTCTCTCTGGTGTGGCTCTAAATAACATATACTGTGTTGATGAGCCGTTACACAGCATTTAATTAGTGATTCGATTGGATAATATTTAACGGTAAAAACATACACGTAATCAGAAACCGAAAATCGTCCAATCCGGTCACTTCTTTGGGTACAACCGGAAGTAAACATCAGTTAGAAATATTGTAATGGTAGCAATCGGCGATTTTACTTAAATTTCTCGTCACAGAGTGATGTTCGTACTAACCGTGAATATAATGTGATAAATGGAAATCAGACCTAACGAACGGTGTAAAGGACTTGAATCAGTTCGCTAATTTGACAAAGATACAGCCTCGAAACGAGGTATATCAACTTGGTGTCAAACAAGCTTCCCTACCATGTGTTATATAGATAGTAGGGGTATCGTATGTTTTTATATTTGTTTTTATAATATTTGCGGCTCAAGTGCCAGTGATTTTCTGTTATTCTCATAAATAGAATATCTGTCAGAATATATGAATCTTAGATCAGGAATTTCAAAACGAGGTATAATTGTTTTTATGCCGAGGTTCCGATTTGAACAGTTATAACATGGATTGGAATTCCCTATATGAACTGAATAGCTATGATTGATTCTTTTTCTTGCATATGACTGACCGTTTATGCGTTGACGTCGCCAATTACTAACGGTGTGCGTGTTCTTTTGTCACAGTGACGTCATGCAACTGTTGACGTTATTGACGTCATTGTTGATGCGCGTGACATTTAGTTTCCCCATTGTGTAAGATATCAGCCTGTACAACACCCATGTAAAGTGCGCGTAACCTTATCCGGTATGCAAGAAAAACTCATGTTTGTGTTGTTTTTTGGCATGAAAAAACACACACTGATTCAGTGTTTCACGTCTCACAACACAGTTGATTTTGCATGCTTTTACATATGTAGCAGGACCCCCCTGCACCACTGTAGAACTTCCTGAATTTTCTTAAAGATATTTTTGTTGTGAAACTTGAAGTCTGTTCCTCAAATTATCCAGCAAAAAACACAGTGGGTTGACCAATTTGCTTCTTTTTTTTTAATATCAATAGTTTGAAGAGACTCTCTTGAATTTGTCCATTTCACTTACATTTTGAAGTGTATCACTACCCGGTATAAGATTCTCAGATCTGGGCTCAGAAACATTCAGGGATATCCAATCCTGTATGAAATCATGAACTTGTCCCTTTCTTGTCACCTGCAACAAAAAAGAGAAACTATTTGCAAATTTTAAGAAGTAAACAAGAACCGAATAACATAGATCTTCTTTTTTAAGCGCCAGAAAGTTCCTACCGTGACTGGCAAGGGAAATAACTGTTTAGTGAGACCTTTCAACAATTCATGTCATTCATTCACACTATGCGTATTTTGAAATAAACACGTGTCAAAGGCGCATGTTTAACTATATTCTCTGCTCATGCTCTCCGACGACATAGCCCTGGACAACACAGTAACAGTCTTGCTATTCGTGACTACAGGCATAACACTTTGACATCAGGTTAAATTTTAAATGGGAAATGAAAATAAATCTAGAAAAAAAACACATGCAAATTACAAGCTTTGGAATTTTTTCCATGGAACTAGTTAAGCATCCTACGACCCGTAAATACTTTCTCACCGCTCCGACACCAAAAGCATTATTGCGCTAAAATAATACAACTGTGTAATTTAGTTAGATATATGTAGTGTATTTACATTGAATATAGTTAAAGTGCGGACAGATTATACTTCTGTTTCTAAGCAAGCACATGCAATACTTCCAATTGAAACATCTTGAATTGAAAAGACAGAAACAAAGACAGAAACAGTTGCATACATCCACGGAAGAGAACACACTTAAATGTATAAGCGCGTATAGCTCAGAGAAATACAAACAATGTGTGGGGTCACTGCAGTCAAACAGAAGCTATGCATTCCAGTATCAGCCTGTGCACTGTTACGAACATCACAGCCAGATGGAGAACAGATCACAGGCCACACAACTTGAAATTGTTCTTTGAAATTGTTCTTTGTTTCTGTGTGTGTTTTTGGTTGACTGTCGTCCTTGAATGCTACTTTTCCTGTTCGATTTTTATATCTTATTCAACTTGAAAATAAGTAAGTGTTTCATGACTGCTTTTGCGTATTTTATTGAAACTCACTGCACGTGCGATCAAATGACAGAGATACATAGCAGAAATAAGAAAACAATTACGTGTAACACAATTGTGTTTTACGGCAGACGTCTCAATCGGTAAAATGTTTTACTAATTATCAAGTCCTTGTTTGTAGTACAGTGCGGACCTACGATGCCATTGCGTTCGGACGCTGTGGTTCCTGTAGGACCCTATATCTCATTTTTTAGTTATTAGCTTATACAACAATTCCGTAAGACCACTGGTATCAGCGGAATATTTCAATGAGTCATCAATAAAACGAAACAAAAGATATATGTTCCTGTTTTATGGAACCAGAATCTGCCATTTTACCTCAAACCAGTGCGTTGCTAAGGCATCACATCAGCGTTAGCATCGCAGACGGTTCCATTTATCCTCCAGCGTGATACTAATATACAGTTATATTTGCAAACAATATAAGATGGCAACAATATGGGTCACACTTGTTATTTCGAGCAGCTCCAGAGATAATCGAAATACATAGGAATCCGGGAGCCCTTCTACACTCTTATGTAAGAGAGTGATATGGTTTGATATCGGACCTGGTGGGTTGCCTTCAAAGTACGGGAACGTCCGTGTTACGTTCCCAACGACGAAGAGGCCAAGGATACAGCTAATAACCCCACTGGTGCCCATAAGACTCGAACCCGTGATCTCCGGGTTCTGCGTCAAAGGCAATTCTGACAAATTCGTATATCGAACGGATACTTGGTTTGGTTATACTCTGATATGCGGATTTATTGCTCCGGTGCGAAGCATTTTTGCGGTATGCAATATTAAAATATCGTGAAACGTAAGTAAAACGTTTTTGAGTTGCTTCCCTTACATCGTTAGAGTAGCATCCCTTTGTATTTGACCTGCATAAAAGGTGTTAACATGCGGAGAATTAGAAGGCGGTCCGTGGCCTAGTGGTTACGGTCGGAACTTATAACCGAGCACACAGGCGCCATCGTGAACATGGGTTCGAAACCTCAACGCGGTAAATAATTCATAAATAGAAAATTAAAATATATTCTTTTTATCGTTTTCTTAATGACTTAACAACACATGTAATAGTTAGATATAACAGGAAGTTATATGTAATTGTTGTATTAACAATTGCAATTATTCTTGTTTCTGTTTGTGAAAATCCATGCAGGTGGATGTGTTCAATATTGTTAATTCGAATATTACTAATATAAGTGTAATAAGCGATAATTTAAAACGGTTCTACCTAAAGCATCACTTTACAATTAGCTAAATAACATGCCATTTGGTATTATTTTATTTCGTCGGTGTGTTTTTGGGCAAGACGCTTTCCCATGGCCTCGTCCGACAGATGGGGACGGTAAACCAGCGATCCCGTGTATCGGAGTATATCTTCTGAGCAAGTAAACGAATCTATTCATTAGTAAGAGTAGGACAGGTTTTAGTAAGAGTAGGACAGGTTTCCAGATTAATGTGTATCCCTCTACTCTCTCTGGTGTGGCTCTAAATAACATATACTGTGTTGATGAGCCGTTACACAGTATTTAATTAGTGATTCGATTGGATAATATTTAACGGTAAAAACATACACGTAATCAGAAACCGAAAATCGTCCAATCCGGTCACTTCTTTGGGTACAACCGGAAGTAAACATCAGTTAGAAATATTGTAATGGTAGCAATCGGCGATTTTACTTAAATTTCTCGTCACAGAGTGATGTTCGTACTAACCGTGAATATAATGTGATAAATGGAAATCAGACCTAACGAACGGTGTAAAGGACTTGAATCAGTTCGCTAATTTGACAAAGATACAGCCTCGAAACGAGGTATATCAACTTGGTGTCAAACAAGCTTCCCTACCATGTGTTATATAGATAGTAGGGGTATCGTATGTTTTTATATTTGTTTTTATAATATTTGCGGCTCAAGTGCCAGTGATTTTCTGTTATTCTCATAAATAGAATATCTGTCAGAATATATGAATCTTAGATCAGGAATTTCAAAACGAGGTATAATTGTTTTTATGCCGAGGTTCCGATTTGAACAGTTATAACATGGATTGGAATTCCCTATATGAACTGAATAGCTATGATTGATTCTTTTTCTTGCATATGACTGACCGTTTATGCGTTGACGTCGCCAATTACTAACGGTGTGCGTGTTCTTTTGTCACAGTGACGTCATGCAACTGTTGACGTTATTGACGTCATTGTTGATGCGCGTGACATTTAGTTTCCCCATTGTGTAAGATATCAGCCTGTACAACACCCATGTAAAGTGCGCGTAACCTTATCCGGTATGCAAGAAAAACTCATGTTTGTGTTGTTTTTTGGCATGAAAAAACACACACTGATTCAGTGTTTCACGTCTCACAACACAGTTGATTTTGCATGCTTTTACATATGTAGCAGGACCCCCCTGCACCACTGTAGAACTTCCTGAATTTTCTTAAAGATATTTTTGTTGTTAAACTTGAAGTCTGTTCCTCAAATTATCCAGCAAAAAACACAGTGGGTTGACCAATTGCTTTTTTTTTTTAATATCAATAGTTTGAAGAGACTCTCTTGAATTTGTCCATTTCACTTACATTTTGAAGTGTATCACTACCCGGTATAAGATTCTCAGACCTGGGCTCAGAAACATTCAGGGATATCCAATCCTGTATGAAATCATGAACTTGTCCCTTTCTTGTCACCTGCAACAAAAAAGAGAAACTATTTGCAAATTTTAAGAAGTAAACAAGAACCGAATAACATAGATCTTCTTTTTTAAGCGCCAGAAAGTTCCTACCGTGACTGGCAAGGGAAATAACTGTTTAGTGAGACCTTTCAACAATTCATGTCATTCATTCACACTATGCGTATTTGAAATAAACACGTGTCAAAGGCGCATGTTTAACTATATTCTCTGCTCATGCTCTCCGACGACATAGCCCTGGACAACACAGTATCAGTCTTGCTATTCGTGACTACAGGCATAACACTTTGACATCAGGTTAAATTTTAAATGGGAAATGAAAATAAATCTAGAAAAAAAACACATGCAAAATTACAAGCTTTGGAATTTTTTCCATGGAACTAGTTAAGCATCCTACGACCCGTAAATACTTTCTCACCGCTCCGACACCAAAAGCATTATTGCGCTAAAATAATACAACTGTGTAATTTAGTTAGGATATATGTAGTGTATTACATTGAATATAGTTAAAGTGCGGACAGATTATACTTCTGTTTCTAAGCAAGCACATGCAATACTTCCAATTGAAACATCTTGAATGAAAAGACAGAAACAAAGACAGAAACAGTTGCATACATCCACGGAAGAGAACACACTTAAATGTATAAGCGCGTATAGCTCAGAGAAATACAAACAATGTGTGGGGTCACTGCAGTCAAACAGAAGCTATGCATTCCAGTATCAGCCTGTGCACTGTTACGAACAGCACAGCCAGATGGAGAACAGATCACAGGCCACACAACTTGAAATTGTTCTTTGATATTGTTCTTTGTTTCTGGTGTGTTTTTGGTTGACTGTCGTCCTTGAATGCTACTTTCCTGTTCGATTTTTATATCTTATTCAACTTGAAAATAAGTAGTGTTTCATGACTGCTTTTCGTATTTTATTGAAAGAAACTCACTGCACGTGCGATCAAATGACAGAGATACATAGCAGAAATAAGAAAACAATTACGTGTAACACAATTGTGTTTTACGGCAGACGTCTCAATCGGTAAAATGTTTTACTAATTATCAAGTCCTTGTTTGTAGGCATGAAAAAACACACACTGATTCAGTGTTTCACGTCTCACAACACAGTTGATTTTGCATGCTTTTACATATGTAGCAGGACCCCCCTGCACCACTGTAGAACTTCCTGAATTTTCTTAAAGATATTTTTGTTGTGAAACTTGAAGTCTGTTCCTCAAATTATCCAGCAAAAAACACAGTGGGTTGACCAATTTGCTTTTTTTTTTAATATCAATAGTTTGAAGAGACTCTCTTGAATTTGTCCATTTCACTTACATTTTGAAGTGTATCACTACCCGGTATAAGATTCTCAGATCTGGGCTCAGAAACATTCAGGGATATCCAATCCTGTATGAAATCATGAACTTGTCCCTTTCTTGTCACCTGCAACAAAAAAGAGAAACTATTTGCAAATTTTAAGAAGTAAACAAGAACCGAATAACATAGATCTTCTTTTTTAAGCGCCAGAAAGTTCCTACCGTGACTGGCAAGGGAAATAACTGTTTAGTGAGACCTTTCAACAATTCATGTCATTCATTCACACTATGCGTATTTTGAAATAAACACGTGTCAAAGGCGCATGTTTACCTATATTCTCTGCTCATGCTCTCCGACGACATAGCCCTGGACAACACAGTAACAGTCTTGCTATTCGTGACTACAGGCATAACACTTTGACATCAGGTTAAATTTTAAATGGGAAATGAAAATAAATCTAGAAAAAAAACACATGCAAATTACAAGCTTTGGAATTTTTTCCATGGAACTAGTTAAGCATCCTACGACCCGTAAATACTTTCTCACCGCTCCGACACCAAAAGCATTATTGCGCTAAAATAATACAACTGTGTAATTTAGTTAGATATATGTAGTGTATTTACATTGAATATAGTTAAAGTGCGGACAGATTATACTTCTGTTTCTAAGCAAGCACATGCAATACTTCCAATTGAAACATCTTGAATTGAAAAGACAGAAACAAAGACAGAAACAGTTGCATACATCCACGGAAGAGAACACACTTAAATGTATAAGCGCGTATAGCTCAGAGAAATACAAACAATGTGTGGGGTCACTGCAGTCAAACAGAAGCTATGCATTCCAGTATCAGCCTGTGCACTGTTACGAACATCACAGCCAGATGGAGAACAGATCACAGGCCACACAACTTGAAATTGTTCTTTGAAATTGTTCTTTGTTTCTGTGTGTGTTTTTGGTTGACTGTCGTCCTTGAATGCTACTTTTCCTGTTCGATTTTTATATCTTATTCAACTTGAAAATAAGTAAGTGTTTCATGACTGCTTTTGCGTATTTTATTGAAACTCACTGCACGTGCGATCAAATGACAGAGATACATAGCAGAAATAAGAAAACAATTACGTGTAACACAATTGTGTTTTACGGCAGACGTCTCAATCGGTAAAATGTTTTACTAATTATCAAGTCCTTGTTTGTAGTACAGTGCGGACCTACGATGCCATTGCGTTCGGACGCTGTGGTTCCTGTAGGACCCTATATCTCATTTTTTAGTTATTAGCTTATACAACAATTCCGTAAGACCACTGGTATCAGCATAATATTTCAATGAGTCATCAATAAAACGAAACAAAAGATATATGTTCCTGTTTTATGGAACCAGAATCTGCCATTTTACCTCAAACCAGTGCGTTGCTAAGGCATCACATCAGCGTTAGCATCGCAGACGGTTCCATTTATCCTCCAGCGTGATACTAATATACAGTTATATTTGCAAACAATATAAGATGGCAACAATATGGGTCACACTTGTTATTTCGAGCAGCTCCAGAGATAATCGAAATACATAGGAATCCGGGAGCCCTTCCACACTCTTATGTAAGAGAGTGATATGGTTTGATATCGGACCTGGTGGGTTGCCTTCAAAGTACGGGAACGTCCGTGTTACGTTCCCAACGACGAAGAGGCCAAGGATACAGCTAATAACCCCACTGGTGCCCATAAGACTCGAACCCGTGATCTCCGGGTTCTGCGTCAAAGGCAATTCTGACAAATTCGTATATCGAACGGATACTTGGTTTGGTTATACTCTGATATGCGGATTTATTGCTCCGGTGCGAAGCATTTTTGCGGTATGCAATATTAAAATATCGTGAAACGTAAGTAAAACGTTTTTGAGTTGCTTCCCTTACATCGTTAGAGTAGCATCCCTTTGTATTTGACCTGCATAAAAGGTGTTAACATGCGGAGAATTAGAAGGCGGTCCGTGGCCTAGTGGTTACGGTCGGAACTTATAACCGAGCACACAGGCGCCATCGTGAACATGGGTTCGAAACCTCAACGCGGTAAATAATTCATAAATAGAAAATTAAAATATATTCTTTTTATCGTTTTCTTAATGACTTAACAACACATGTAATAGTTAGATATAACAGGAAGTTATATGTAATTGTTGTATTAACAATTGCAATTCTTCTTGTTTCTGTTTGTGAAAATCCATGCAGGTGGATGTGTTCAATATTGTTAATTCGAATATTACTAATATAAGTGTAATAAGCGATAATTTAAAACGGTTCTACCTAAAGCATCACTTTACAATTAGCTAAATAACATGCCATTTGGTATTATTTTATTTCGTCGGTGTGTTTTTGGGCAAGACGCTTTCCCATGGCCTCGTCCGACAGATGGGGACGGTAAACCAGCGATCCCGTGTATCGGAGTATATCTTCTGAGCAAGTAAACGAATCTATTCATTAGTAAGAGTAGGACAGGTTTTAGTAAGAGTAGGACAGGTTTCCAGATTAATGTGTATCCCTCCACTCTCTCTGGTGTGGCTCTAAATAACATATACTGTGTTGATGAGCCGTTACACAGCATTTAATTAGTGATTCGATTGGATAATATTTAACGGTAAAAACATACACGTAATCAGAAACCGAAAATCGTCCAATCCGGTCACTTCTTTGGGTACAACCGGAAGTAAACATCAGTTAGAAATATTGTAATGGTAGCAATCGGCGATTTTACTTAAATTTCTCGTCACAGAGTGATGTTCGTACTAACCGTGAATATAATGTGATAAATGGAAATCAGACCTAACGAACGGTGTAAAGGACTTGAATCAGTTCGCTAATTTGACAAAGATACAGCCTCGAAACGAGGTATATCAACTTGGTGTCAAACAAGCTTCCCTACCATGTGTTATATAGATAGTAGGGGTATCGTATGTTTTTATATTTGTTTTTATAATATTTGCGGCTCAAGTGCCAGTGATTTTCTGTTATTCTCATAAATAGAATATCTGTCAGAATATATGAATCTTAGATCAGGAATTTCAAAACGAGGTATAATTGTTTTTATGCCGAGGTTCCGATTTGAACAGTTATAACATGGATTGGAATTCCCTATATGAACTGAATAGCTATGATTGATTCTTTTTCTTGCATATGACTGACCGTTTATGCGTTGACGTCGCCAATTACTAACGGTGTGCGTGTTCTTTTGTCACAGTGACGTCATGCAACTGTTGACGTTATTGACGTCATTGTTGATGCGCGTGACATTTAGTTTCCCCATTGTGTAAGATATCAGCCTGTACAACACCCATGTAAAGTGCGCGTAACCTTATCCGGTATGCAAGAAAAACTCATGTTTGTGTTGTTTTTTGGCATGAAAAAACACACACTGATTCAGTGTTTCACGTCTCACAACACAGTTGATTTTGCATGCTTTTACATATGTAGCAGGACCCCCCTGCACCACTGTAGAACTTCCTGAATTTTCTTAAAGATATTTTTGTTGTGAAACTTGAAGTCTGTTCCTCAAATTATCCAGCAAAAAAACACAGTGGGTTGACCAATTTGCTTTTTTTTTTTAATATCAATAGTTTGAAGAGACTCTCTTGAATTTGTCCATTTCACTTACATTTTGAAGTGTATCACTACCCGGTATAAGATTCTCAGATCTGGGCTCAGAAACATTCAGGGATATCCAATCCTGTATGAAATCATGAACTTGTCCCTTTCTTGTCACCTGCAACAAAAAAGAGAAACTATTTGCAAATTTTAAGAAGTAAACAAGAACCGAATAACATAGATCTTCTTTTTTAAGCGCCAGAAAGTTCCTACCGTGACTGGCAAGGGAAATAACTGTTTAGTGAGACCTTTCAACAATTCATGTCATTCATTCACACTATGCGTATTTTGAAATAAACACGTGTCAAAGGCGCATGTTTACCTATATTCTCTGCTCATGCTCTCCGACGACATAGCCCTGGACAACACAGTAACAGTCTTGCTATTCGTGACTACAGGCATAACACTTTGACATCAGGTTAAATTTTAAATGGGAAATGAAAATAAATCTAGAAAAAAAACACATGCAAATTACAAGCTTTGGAATTTTTTCCATGGAACTAGTTAAGCATCCTACGACCCGTAAATACTTTCTCACCGCTCCGACACCAAAAGCATTATTGCGCTAAAATAATACAACTGTGTAATTTAGTTAGATATATGTAGTGTATTTACATTGAATATAGTTAAAGTGCGGACAGATTATACTTCTGTTTCTAAGCAAGCACATGCAATACTTCCAATTGAAACATCTTGAATTGAAAAGACAGAAACAAAGACAGAAACAGTTGCATACATCCACGGAAGAGAACACACTTAAATGTATAAGCGCGTATAGCTCAGAGAAATACAAACAATGTGTGGGGTCACTGCAGTCAAACAGAAGCTATGCATTCCAGTATCAGCCTGTGCACTGTTACGAACATCACAGCCAGATGGAGAACAGATCACAGGCCACACAACTTGAAATTGTTCTTTGAAATTGTTCTTTGTTTCTGTGTGTGTTTTTGGTTGACTGTCGTCCTTGAATGCTACTTTTCCTGTTCGATTTTTATATCTTATTCAACTTGAAAATAAGTAAGTGTTTCATGACTGCTTTTGCGTATTTTATTGAAACTCACTGCACGTGCGATCAAATGACAGAGATACATAGCAGAAATAAGAAAACAATTACGTGTAACACAATTGTGTTTTACGGCAGACGTCTCAATCGGTAAAATGTTTTACTAATTATCAAGTCCTTGTTTGTAGTACAGTGCGGACCTACGATGCCATTGCGTTCGGACGCTGTGGTTCCTGTAGGACCCTATATCTCATTTTTTAGTTATTAGCTTATACAACAATTCCGTAAGACCACTGGTATCAGCGGAATATTTCAATGAGTCATCAATAAAACGAAACAAAAGATATATGTTCCTGTTTTATGGAACCAGAATCTGCCATTTTACCTCAAACCAGTGCGTTGCTAAGGCATCACATCAGCGTTAGCATCGCAGACGGTTCCATTTATCCTCCAGCGTGATACTAATATACAGTTATATTTGCAAACAATATAAGATGGCAACAATATGGGTCACACTTGTTATTTCGAGCAGCTCCAGAGATAATCGAAATACATAGGAATCCGGGAGCCCTTCCACACTCTTATGTAAGAGAGTGATATGGTTTGATATCGGACCTGGTGGGTTGCCTTCAAAGTACGGGAACGTCCGTGTTACGTTCCCAACGACGAAGAGGCCAAGGATACAGCTAATAACCCCACTGGTGCCCATAAGACTCGAACCCGTGATCTCCGGGTTCTGCGTCAAAGGCAATTCTGACAAATTCGTATATCGAACGGATACTTTGTTTGGTTATACTCTGATATGCGGATTTATTGCTCCGGTGCGAAGCATTTTTGCGGTATGCAATATTAAAATATCGTGAAACGTAAGTAAAACGTTTTTGAGTTGCTTCCCTTACATCGTTAGAGTAGCATCCCTTTGTATTTGACCTGCATAAAAGGTGTTAACATGCGGAGAATTAGAAGGCGGTCCGTGGCCTAGTGGTTACGGTCGGAACTTATAACCGAGCACACAGGCGCCATCGTGAACATGGGTTCGAAACCTCAACGCGGTAAATAATTCATAAATAGAAAATTAAAATATATTCTTTTTATCGTTTTCTTAATGACTTAACAACACATGTAATAGTTAGATATAACAGGAAGTTATATGTAATTGTTGTATTAACAATTGCAATTCTTCTTGTTTCTGTTTGTGAAAATCCATGCAGGTGGATGTGTTCAATATTGTTAATTCGAATATTACTAATATAAGTGTAATAAGCGATAATTTAAAACGGTTCTACCTAAAGCATCACTTTACAATTAGCTAAATAACATGCCATTTGGTATTATTTTATTTCGTCGGTGTGTTTTTGGGCAAGACGCTTTCCCATGGCCTCGTCCGACAGATGGGGACGGTAAACCAGCGATCCCGTGTATCGGAGTATATCTTCTGAGCAAGTAAACGAATCTATTCATTAGTAAGAGTAGGACAGGTTTTAGTAAGAGTAGGACAGGTTTCCAGATTAATGTGTATCCCTCCACTCTCTCTGGTGTGGCTCTAAATAACATATACTGTGTTGATGAGCCGTTACACAGCATTTAATTAGTGATTCGATTGGATAATATTTAACGGTAAAAACATACACGTAATCAGAAACCGAAAATCGTCCAATCCGGTCACTTCTTTGGGTACAACCGGAAGTAAACATCAGTTAGAAATATTGTAATGGTAGCAATCGGCGATTTTACTTAAATTTCTCGTCACAGAGTGATGTTCGTACTAACCGTGAATATAATGTGATAAATGGAAATCAGACCTAACGAACGGTGTAAAGGACTTGAATCAGTTCGCTAATTTGACAAAGATACAGCCTCGAAACGAGGTATATCAACTTGGTGTCAAACAAGCTTCCCTACCATGTGTTATATAGATAGTAGGGGTATCGTATGTTTTTATATTTGTTTTTATAATATTTGCGGCTCAAGTGCCAGTGATTTTCTGTTATTCTCATAAATAGAATATCTGTCAGAATATATGAATCTTAGATCAGGAATTTCAAAACGAGGTATAATTGTTTTTATGCCGAGGTTCCGATTTGAACAGTTATAACATGGATTGGAATTCCCTATATGAACTGAATAGCTATGATTGATTCTTTTTCTTGCATATGACTGACCGTTTATGCGTTGACGTCGCCAATTACTAACGGTGTGCGTGTTCTTTTGTCACAGTGACGTCATGCAACTGTTGACGTTATTGACGTCATTGTTGATGCGCGTGACATTTAGTTTCCCCATTGTGTAAGATATCAGCCTGTACAACACCCATGTAAAGTGCGCGTAACCTTATCCGGTATGCAAGAAAAACTCATGTTTGTGTTGTTTTTTGGCATGAAAAAACACACACTGATTCAGTGTTTCACGTCTCACAACACAGTTGATTTTGCATGCTTTTACATATGTAGCAGGACCCCCCTGCACCACTGTAGAACTTCCTGAATTTTCTTAAAGATATTTTTGTTGTGAAACTTGAAGTCTGTTCCTCAAATTATCCAGCAAAAAACACAGTGGGTTGACCAATTTGCTTCTTTTTTTTTAATATCAATAGTTTGAAGAGACTCTCTTGAATTTGTCCATTTCACTTACATTTTGAAGTGTATCACTACCCGGTATAAGATTCTCAGATCTGGGCTCAGAAACATTCAGGGATATCCAATCCTGTATGAAATCATGAACTTGTCCCTTTCTTGTCACCTGCAACAAAAAAGAGAAACTATTTGCAAATTTTAAGAAGTAAACAAGAACCGAATAACATAGATCTTCTTTTTTAAGCGCCAGAAAGTTCCTACCGTGACTGGCAAGGGAAATAACTGTTTAGTGAGACCTTTCAACAATTCATGTCATTCATTCACACTATGCGTATTTTGAAATAAACACGTGTCAAAGGCGCATGTTTACCTATATTCTCTGCTCATGCTCTCCGACGACATAGCCCTGGACAACACAGTAACAGTCTTGCTATTCGTGACTACA
Organism: Cyrtodaria siliqua; assembly: GCA_037043455.1. Taxonomy (NCBI): domain Eukaryota; kingdom Metazoa; phylum Mollusca; class Bivalvia; order Adapedonta; family Hiatellidae; genus Cyrtodaria; species Cyrtodaria siliqua. The sequence continues at coordinate 7,574 of JAWPHD010000230.1, read as the reverse complement.
GGCATAACACTTTGACATCAGGTTAAATTTTAAATGGGAAATGAAAATAAATCTAGAAAAAAAACACATGCAAATTACAAGCTTTGGAATTTTTTCCATGGAACTAGTTAAGCATCCTACGACCCGTAAATACTTTCTCACCGCTCCGACACCAAAAGCATTATTGCGCTAAAATAATACAACTGTGTAATTTAGTTAGATATATGTAGTGTATTTACATTGAATATAGTTAAAGTGCGGACAGATTATACTTCTGTTTCTAAGCAAGCACATGCAATACTTCCAATTGAAACATCTTGAATTGAAAAGACAGAAACAAAGACAGAAACAGTTGCATACATCCACGGAAGAGAACACACTTAAATGTATAAGCGCGTATAGCTCAGAGAAATACAAACAATGTGTGGGGTCACTGCAGTCAAACAGAAGCTATGCATTCCAGTATCAGCCTGTGCACTGTTACGAACATCACAGCCAGATGGAGAACAGATCACAGGCCACACAACTTGAAATTGTTCTTTGAAATTGTTCTTTGTTTCTGTGTGTGTTTTTGGTTGACTGTCGTCCTTGAATGCTACTTTTCCTGTTCGATTTTTATATCTTATTCAACTTGAAAATAAGTAAGTGTTTCATGACTGCTTTTGCGTATTTTATTGAAACTCACTGCACGTGCGATCAAATGACAGAGATACATAGCAGAAATAAGAAAACAATTACGTGTAACACAATTGTGTTTTACGGCAGACGTCTCAATCGGTAAAATGTTTTACTAATTATCAAGTCCTTGTTTGTAGTACAGTGCGGACCTACGATGCCATTGCGTTCGGACGCTGTGGTTCCTGTAGGACCCTATATCTCATTTTTTAGTTATTAGCTTATACAACAATTCCGTAAGACCACTGGTATCAGCGGAATATTTCAATGAGTCATCAATAAAACGAAACAAAAGATATATGTTCCTGTTTTATGGAACCAGAATCTGCCATTTTACCTCAAACCAGTGCGTTGCTAAGGCATCACATCAGCGTTAGCATCGCAGACGGTTCCATTTATCCTCCAGCGTGATACTAATATACAGTTATATTTGCAAACAATATAAGATGGCAACAATATGGGTCACACTTGTTATTTCGAGCAGCTCCAGAGATAATCGAAATACATAGGAATCCGGGAGCCCTTCTACACTCTTATGTAAGAGAGTGATATGGTTTGATATCGGACCTGGTGGGTTGCCTTCAAAGTACGGGAACGTCCGTGTTACGTTCCCAACGACGAAGAGGCCAAGGATACAGCTAATAACCCCACTGGTGCCCATAAGACTCGAACCCGTGATCTCCGGGTTCTGCGTCAAAGGCAATTCTGACAAATTCGTATATCGAACGGATACTTGGTTTGGTTATACTCTGATATGCGGATTTATTGCTCCGGTGCGAAGCATTTTTGCGGTATGCAATATTAAAATATCGTGAAACGTAAGTAAAACGTTTTTGAGTTGCTTCCCTTACATCGTTAGAGTAGCATCCCTTTGTATTTGACCTGCATAAAAGGTGTTAACATGCGGAGAATTAGAAGGCGGTCCGTGGCCTAGTGGTTACGGTCGGAACTTATAACCGAGCACACAGGCGCCATCGTGAACATGGGTTCGAAACCTCAACGCGGTAAATAATTCATAAATAGAAAATTAAAATATATTCTTTTTATCGTTTTCTTAATGACTTAACAACACATGTAATAGTTAGATATAACAGGAAGTTATATGTAATTGTTGTATTAACAATTGCAATTATTCTTGTTTCTGTTTGTGAAAATCCATGCAGGTGGATGTGTTCAATATTGTTAATTCGAATATTACTAATATAAGTGTAATAAGCGATAATTTAAAACGGTTCTACCTAAAGCATCACTTTACAATTAGCTAAATAACATGCCATTTGGTATTATTTTATTTCGTCGGTGTGTTTTTGGGCAAGACGCTTTCCCATGGCCTCGTCCGACAGATGGGGACGGTAAACCAGCGATCCCGTGTATCGGAGTATATCTTCTGAGCAAGTAAACGAATCTATTCATTAGTAAGAGTAGGACAGGTTTTAGTAAGAGTAGGACAGGTTTCCAGATTAATGTGTATCCCTCTACTCTCTCTGGTGTGGCTCTAAATAACATATACTGTGTTGATGAGCCGTTACACAGCATTTAATTAGTGATTCGATTGGATAATATTTAACGGTAAAAACATACACGTAATCAGAAACCGAAAATCGTCCAATCCGGTCACTTCTTTGGGTACAACCGGAAGTAAACATCAGTTAGAAATATTGTAATGGTAGCAATCGGCGATTTTACTTAAATTTCTCGTCACAGAGTGATGTTCGTACTAACCGTGAATATAATGTGATAAATGGAAATCAGACCTAACGAACGGTGTAAAGGACTTGAATCAGTTCGCTAATTTGACAAAGATACAGCCTCGAAACGAGGTATATCAACTTGGTGTCAAACAAGCTTCCCTACCATGTGTTATATAGATAGTAGGGGTATCGTATGTTTTTATATTTGTTTTTATAATATTTGCGGCTCAAGTGCCAGTGATTTTCTGTTATTCTCATAAATAGAATATCTGTCAGAATATATGAATCTTAGATCAGGAATTTCAAAACGAGGTATAATTGTTTTTATGCCGAGGTTCCGATTTGAACAGTTATAACATGGATTGGAATTCCCTATATGAACTGAATAGCTATGATTGATTCTTTTTCTTGCATATGACTGACCGTTTATGCGTTGACGTCGCCAATTACTAACGGTGTGCGTGTTCTTTTGTCACAGTGACGTCATGCAACTGTTGACGTTATTGACGTCATTGTTGATGCGCGTGACATTTAGTTTCCCCATTGTGTAAGATATCAGCCTGTACAACACCCATGTAAAGTGCGCGTAACCTTATCCGGTATGCAAGAAAAACTCATGTTTGTGTTGTTTTTTGGCATGAAAAAACACACACTGATTCAGTGTTTCACGTCTCACAACACAGTTGATTTTGCATGCTTTTACATATGTAGCAGGACCCCCCTGCACCACTGTAGAACTTCCTGAATTTTCTTAAAGATATTTTTGTTGTTAAACTTGAAGTCTGTTCCTCAAATTATCCAGCAAAAAACACAGTGGGTTGACCAATTGCTTTTTTTTTTTAATATCAATAGTTTGAAGAGACTCTCTTGAATTTGTCCATTTCACTTACATTTTGAAGTGTATCACTACCCGGTATAAGATTCTCAGACCTGGGCTCAGAAACATTCAGGGATATCCAATCCTGTATGAAATCATGAACTTGTCCCTTTCTTGTCACCTGCAACAAAAAAGAGAAACTATTTGCAAATTTTAAGAAGTAAACAAGAACCGAATAACATAGATCTTCTTTTTTAAGCGCCAGAAAGTTCCTACCGTGACTGGCAAGGGAAATAACTGTTTAGTGAGACCTTTCAAACAATTCATGTCATTTATTCACACTATGCGTATTTTGAAATAAACACGTGTCAAAGGCGCATGTTTACCTATATTCTCTGCTCATGCTCTCCGACGACATAGCCCTGGACAACACAGTAACAGTCTTGCTATTCGTGACTACAGGCATAACACTTTGACATCAGGTTAAATTTTAAATGGGAAATGAAAATAAATCTAGAAAAAAAACACATGCAAATTACAAGCTTTGGAATTTTTTCCATGGAACTAGTTAAGCATCCTACGACCCGTAAATACTTTCTCACCGCTCCGACACCAAAAGCATTATTGCGCTAAAATAATACAACTGTGTAATTTAGTTAGATATATGTAGTGTATTTACATTGAATATAGTTAAAGTGCGGACAGATTATACTTCTGTTTCTAAGCAAGCACATGCAATACTTCCAATTGAAACATCTTGAATTGAAAAGACAGAAACAAAGACAGAAACAGTTGCATACATCCACGGAAGAGAACACACTTAAATGTATAAGCGCGTATAGCTCAGAGAAATACAAACAATGTGTGGGGTCACTGCAGTCAAACAGAAGCTATGCATTCCAGTATCAGCCTGTGCACTGTTACGAACATCACAGCCAGATGGAGAACAGATCACAGGCCACACAACTTGAAATTGTTCTTTGAAATTGTTCTTTGTTGCTGTGTGTGTTTTTGGTTGACTGTCGTCCTTGAATGCTACTTTTCCTGTTCGATTTTTATATCTTATTCAACTTGAAAATAAGTAAGTGTTTCATGACTGCTTTTGCGTATTTTATTGAAACTCACTGCACGTGCGATCAAATGACAGAGATACATAGCAGAAATAAGAAAACAATTACGTGTAACACAATTGTGTTTTACGGCAGACGTCTCAATCGGTAAAATGTTTTACTAATTATCAAGTCCTTGTTTGTAGTACAGTGCGGACCTACGATGCCATTGCGTTTGGACGCTGTGGTTCCTGTAGGACCCTATATCTCATTTTTTAGTTATTAGCTTATACAACAATTCCGTAAGACCACTGGTATCAGCGGAATATTTCAATGAGTCATCAATAAAACGAAACAAAAGATATATGTTCCTGTTTTATGGAACCAGAATCTGCCATTTTACCTCAAACCAGTGCGTTGCTAAGGCATCACATCAGCGTTAGCATCGCAGACGGTTCCATTTATCCTCCAGCGTGATACTAATATACAGTTATATTTGCAAACAATATAAGATGGCAACAATATGGGTCACACTTGTTATTTCGAGCAGCTCCAGAGATAATCGAAATACATAGGAATCCGGGAGCCCTTCCACACTCTTATGTAAGAGAGTGATATGGTTTGATATCGGACCTGGTGGGTTGCCTTCAAAGTACGGGAACGTCCGTGTTACGTTCCCAACGACGAAGAGGCCAAGGATACAGCTAATAACCCCACTGGTGCCCATAAGACTCGAACCCGTGATCTCCGGGTTCTGCGTCAAAGGCAATTCTGACAAATTCGTATATCGAACGGATACTTGGTTTGGTTATACTCTGATATGCGGATTTATTGCTCCGGTGCGAAGCATTTTTGCGGTATGCAATATTAAAATATCGTGAAACGTAAGTAAAACGTTTTTGAGTTGCTTCCCTTACATCGTTAGAGTAGCATCCCTTTGTATTTGACCTGCATAAAAGGTGTTAACATGCGGAGAATTAGAAGGCGGTCCGTGGCCTAGTGGTTACGGTCGGAACTTATAACCGAGCACACAGGCGCCATCGTGAACATGGGTTCGAAACCTCAACGCGGTAAATAATTCATAAATAGAAAATTAAAATATATTCTTTTTATCGTTTTCTTAATGACTTAACAACACATGTAATAGTTAGATATAACAGGAAGTTATATGTAATTGTTGTATTAACAATTGCAATTCTTCTTGTTTCTGTTTGTGAAAATCCATGCAGGTGGATGTGTTCAATATTGTTAATTCGAATATTACTAATATAAGTGTAATAAGCGATAATTTAAAACGGTTCTACCTAAAGCATCACTTTACAATTAGCTAAATAACATGCCATTTGGTATTATTTTATTTCGTCGGTGTGTTTTTGGGCAAGACGCTTTCCCATGGCCTCGTCCGACAGATGGGGACGGTAAACCAGCGATCCCGTGTATCGGAGTATATCTTCTGAGCAAGTAAACGAATCTATTCATTAGTAAGAGTAGGACAGGTTTTAGTAAGAGTAGGACAGGTTTCCAGATTAATGTGTATCCCCTCCACTCTCTCTCTGGTGTGGGCTCTAAATAACATATACTGTGTTGATGAGCCGTTACACAGCATTTAATTAGTGATTCGATTGGATAATATTTAACGGTAAAAACATACACGTAATCAGAAACCGAAAATCGTCCAATCCGGTCACTTCTTTGGGTACAACCGGAAGTAAACATCAGTTAGAAATATTGTAATGGTAGCGATCGGCGATTTTACTTAAATTTCTCGTCACAGAGTGATGTTCGTACTAACCGTGAATATAATGTGATAAATGGAAATCAGACCTAACGAACGGTGTAAAGGACTTGAATCAGTTCGCTAATTTGACAAAGATACAGCCTCGAAACGAGGTATATCAACTTGGTGTCAAACAAGCTTCCCTACCATGTGTTATATAGATAGTAGGGGTATCGTATGTTTTTATATTTGTTTTTATAATATTTGCGGCTCAAGTGCCAGTGATTTTCTGTTATTCTCATAAATAGAATATCTGTCAGAATATATGAATCTTAGATCAGGAATTTTCAAAACGAGGTATAATTGTTTTTATGCCGAGGTTCCGATTTGAACAGTTATACATGGATTGGAATTCCCTATATGAACTGAATAGCTATGATTGATTCTTTTTCTTGCATATGACTGACCGTTTATGCGTTGACGCGCCAATTACTAACGGTGTGCGTGTTCTTTTGTCACAGTGACGTCATGCAACTGTTGACGTTAACGTCATTGTTGATGCGCGTGACATTTAGTTTCCCCATTGTGTAAGATATCAGCCTGTACAACACCCATGTAAAGTGCGCGTAACCTTATCCGGTATGCAAGAAAAACTCATGTTTGTGTTGTTTTTTGGCATGAAAAAACACACACTGATTCAGTGTTTCACGTCTCACAACACAGTTGATTTTGCATGCTTTTACATATGTAGCAGGACCCCCCTGCACCACTGTAGAACTTCCTGAATTTTCTTAAAGATATTTTTGTTGTGAAACTTGAAGTCTGTTCCTCAAATTATCCAGCAAAAAACACAGTGGGTTGACCAATTTGCTTTTTTTTTTAATATCAATAGTTTGAAGAGACTCTCTTGAATTTGTCCATTTCACTTACATTTTGAAGTGTATCACTACCCGGTATAAGATTCTCAGATCTGGGCTCAGAAACATTCAGGGATATCCAATCCTGTATGAAATCATGAACTTGTCCCTTTCTTGTCACCTGCAACAAAAAAGAGAAACTATTTGCAAATTTTAAGAAGTAAACAAGAACCGAATAACATAGATCTTCTTTTTTAAGCGCCAGAAAGTTCCTACCGTGACTGGCAAGGGAAATAACTGTTTAGTGAGACCTTTCAACAATTCATGTCATTCATTCACACTATGCGTATTTTGAAATAAACACGTGTCAAAGGCGCATGTTTACCTATATTCTCTGCTCATGCTCTCCGACGACATAGCCCTGGACAACACAGTAACAGTCTTGCTATTCGTGACTACAGGCATAACACTTTGACATCAGGTTAAATTTTAAATGGGAAATGAAAATAAATCTAGAAAAAAAACACATGCAAATTACAAGCTTTGGAATTTTTTCCATGGAACTAGTTAAGCATCCTACGACCCGTAAATACTTTCTCACCGCTCCGACACCAAAAGCATTATTGCGCTAAAATAATACAACTGTGTAATTTAGTTAGATATATGTAGTGTATTTACATTGAATATAGTTAAAGTGCGGACAGATTATACTTCTGTTTCTAAGCAAGCACATGCAATACTTCCAATTGAAACATCTTGAATTGAAAAGACAGAAACAAAGACAGAAAC